>JAFNEN010000224.1:0-462500 GCA_019343175.1 Oedothorax gibbosus
AGTACCGCGATAATCAACTCAGAACCGCATTCTAGTGAACAGGAACCTCGTACTAGAGCTCAAGTCCAATATTTACCCAGTTGTGTCCAATAATTACACCAATTGGAGGGGTAATTTTTGGAAACAAGTTTTTTTTTTCAACTTTTATAGAGGAAAAAGTAAATTTCAACAATGCTATCCTACAGGTATATCAAATAGAAATAGTCATTACAAAAAAATTTACTGTGTCTAAAAAATTACATAAATGTGGGAGATATGGTCACCCTACATTCTAAGCACACAAAACCTGAATATATATGTCTACCAACCAACCAACCCTACATTCTATTTCAAATGACGAGGTAACTAAATCTTTCGTCTCAAGTCGCAAGTGTTTTAAAAACTTCCACAAGAGGATGTTGCACCTAACAAAGGTATAGCTGTGTGAAAAAAAAGTTCCAACTAGTGATTATTTAGGACGTTATTCATCCTATAGAATCGGACATTTTTGACTTTGTGAATAAATAACATTTTGAATTAATTACATGACACAAAATTTGCATAAGGGTCCGTCTTCATATTAAAATATTTATTAACTTTAAAATTTCCAATGGCAACACCCAATTTTAATAACTTAGAAATAAAGCACAAAACTTAAGCACCATCGAAAACACCTAAATTTAAGTTTTTGTTGTTACATTTGGGTGAATATTTGTCGAGTTATTCAATCGAATCACTTGATGACCTTTGGGGGACCATCTCCAAAATAATAAGCGTTGTCTGTAGGTGGAAAAAGAAACGTAACCCAGGGGCTGTGGGGAGCCTAGTGGTCAGCGTCTCTCACTCGAGATCGGAAGGTCCCGCGATCGAGTCCCGGTACCACTGAAGACCCACCAAGTATATTCGGAGTACGTGCTCGTTAAACCTGTTGGGTCCGAAAGTCCTGTGGGCGGTCATTGCGCAGTTTCCCACGGGTACAGGTCCCTGGAGACTATTTTCCTCCCCTTCAGGGACATGTCTAAATTGTGGAGGTGGCGATAGATGGCAGCATCTGTCTTGTATGTCGTGTCCGTCCTTCTTGACGTACAAGCGGGTCTCTGTGACCAAACACACAAGCCTGAAAATATATGTCTACCAACCAACGTAACCCACATTCAGTGTAGAGCATATTAATTTCCTTTAAAATGATAGTAATAGTTAGGTATTAGTCTTACGCACATCGTCACAATAAACGGAAATGTACAACACGTGACCGAGACGATAACTAACAGTATGGGAATAGCCCTTTTGTAACTCTCTAGTGAGATTAGAATTGAACCGAAACTACAATGTGAGAAAAAATATATATAAGGCCAAGATTCAAATCGTAATTTCTCGATAATTTTCCTCATATAACTTAAAACAATCTGCACTGTCGGTAAAATGCACCTCTAGAAAGGTGATCTTTAGAAAATTTATAAACGAAAACTTTTATCGATTTTGTTATGATTATTTTTACGCCTTTCTTTAGAGACAAAAAAAAAATTACAGGGCCACCGTAGATTTCAGTGGATTTTAAAATATCTTTACAATTTAGACTTAATACAAATATTTTCAGTAAAGTGACGTTTTTGTGATATTGTTAAATTTTTAGTTCACAAGGTTGATGCTTAGGGTGTAAGTTCAGAGTAAATTGTACAATTTCAGTCAAAATAATTGTGTATCTAAAGATTCTAAAGGGTGGCACAAATAAAAGTGGCCCCGTCATGGAGATAGGAATTAGATAGAATTGTTGCCAAATCAAAAACCACTGCAAAAACAGGTTTGCTAAGTGAAGCTATTGATTGCTTCAATATTATGCTCAAACAAACGCTTGACCAATTATTTGGCGGCTACTATGCTATGGTTTGACAAGCTAGTTGGAATGCAATATAAACTGAAGGTTAGTGCAGCTGTGCAAAAAAAAGTTCTCACTAGTGATTATTTCGGCCATTATTTATCCTTGAGAATCGGACCTTTTTGTTTATTTAATATAAAACATTCTAAATTGATTGCAAGACACAAAATTTGCTTAGGGGCCGTATTCATGTAAAAAAAAAATCTTACTAACTAGCAAATCCTGACTTTGATATCTTAGAAATGTAAGTACTTTCTTCAACCCCTTAAATTTAAGTTCATGTTACTTTTGGATGAATATTTGGGAGTAATTTACTAATCGAATCACTTAATGTGCTTTGGGGGTGCGGGAGCTTTTCCAAAACTACAATTGTAGCTAGTAGGTTTATTGGAGGAGAAAAAAGTCAATGATTATCTACATTCAAACCATTAGATTCTTTCATACTATCAAGTTTATTTCTGCGGTACAGTTAAAAGATTTTTATATATACAACATCACATCATCTTCACCTGTGCATTTGATCAACTGACAGTACTGACACTCACACAGACGCAACTCACGCTTCTAAGATTTGAACTCGCCAATAGTCCATGAGTAGCTCCAAAGGGATGATATTCCAATCCAACCAATTCAAAAACAAGTTTGCCAAGTAAAGCTATTGCACGCTTGATTAATCTTTTATTCCGACTTGAATGTTTTCAGAAAGCTTCAATCGTTTTACTCGCCAAGCATCTCAATGCTTATCTCTACGCCGGAACCACTTTTATTTGCGCCACCCTGTATAATTAGTCACAATGCTTATTTTTAACATTGTGGAAAAAAAATTAATATCTATACATTTTAGCTATTACTAACAGTTTTTAGGACGAACATTATAACAATTTATATATTTACATAGTTTACGTCATGATTAGAGAAAAATAATTAATAAAATGCTTAGGAAGTGAAAGAGAAAACTTAAAAATATATTTTCGGAAATGTTTTTTTTTAATCTTTAAATTGAACTGAGTTAATGATGAAAATTGAAAAAATGTACTTAAAGTAGTACTCATTACTATCTAAAAAAAAGACTTTTCAGAAGGTCAAAATACTTGAAAAAAGAATACATTTACTTATTGTTTTCTAATCTCGTTCAAAATCTAACGACATCTATATTCTATCATATTTGGGTTAAGTTAATTTTTCTGACTTGTTTTTATAGCTAACTATTTCTGGGCTATACCAAGAGAAACTTTAACAAAGCCATGTATGACTTGTACCAATGCAACATTGTGTGCTTAGTAACATTTAAACTTTGAATAGGCACTCAGTCTATGCTCTACTAGCATAATATTTATAACTACTAAGTGATGTTCAAAAAATTGAGCAAAATAAGTTATAAAATATTGTTTTAAAAATTTTTTATTTGGACAAAATTACAATGGTCAAAACTATATGCATTACATTAAAACCAATATTAAGAAAATAAGCCAATAAAAAAAAAACTTATCCACAAATATTATATAAGGCACTTTCTTTGTAAAAAAATTTAATAGATAAATTTATTAATGTTTATATTTAAACTTATGAACAGTATTCTTATTTTAAGTTATTGTAGAAGATTATTAGTATACAAAACCTATAATCCTTAACATTTTTTTCTCTATAAAAAAGTGTTACAAAATATTACAATTTGTTCACAACTATTTGAAAAAAAGTGGTGTTTTTCAACCATCTGAGGGATACACATGACAATAACATTGCTTTAGCTGCTTTTCTTTTAAATTCTCATCAAATTAATAACAATTCTTCAAATTAAATTTATTTGGCAAGTAGTCTTGTACTGAAAATTAGTTTAAATTTTTAGAAATTTTTTTAACTAAAAATTAGAAACAAGTATTGCTATAAAAGCTGAGTCAATTCACTGGTGAGGGTATCCTCAGGTGATTAAAAAATTTACATAAAACTTCTTTTCTGTATTGCTAGGTATACAAAAACCAAATAAATGTATGAAATAATTTTTCTGCTAGGAAAATTCAATTTCAGCATCAAAAACTATAAGAAATTATTGTTGTAAATAATTTTATTTAAAATTATAATGAAATTTTATATTCGATTTTCTTTCCTCAAAAAAAACTTTTCTAAAAATATGAGATTAAATGAAAGATTATTTTAAGAAATATTTTATATGCTAAACTTAAGGGAATTATTTTTTAAGACACATAAGTATTATAAATTTACTGTATATTCAAATAATACTGTAATTCACAGTTTTTGTGCCTAGTAAAAGTCTTTTTAAAATTAATTTAAAAAAAAACATATAGGGTTTCATAGAAACTGTTTTGTCATAATAGAAACATTTACTTTTCCTGAAACAGAAGGTGAAAAAGTAAATTTTATGATAATCAAAAGAACTGGTAGTTAAACTTATTTCAGTTAGAACTTGTTAAATAGACCCACTATAAATAACACAAACAGACAACCACGACAATATTAAATACTGATAAGCAAAATGCTTCTTAAGCAAAATGTTTAAAACAATACAATGAGTCTAACATTAAATGTTAACTTAAACAATATAAACATGTAAAGAATATATTTATCACATCAGTCAAACTAATAAAATATAACTTAATACATTTTATCACATTCTGCAAATTAGAGTATTTAAGTTATGCATAAAAATAGTTAAGGCAACAGTTTTAAACAGAAAAAGAAGACCATTGGAAAGTCAATGGCACATGCTCAGCTCAACTTAATGATACATTACAATATTTTTCAATTGCACTAGCCTACAAGGGGAAAAAATTAAAAATAAAAATTTGTAATGCCTTGATACAATTATTACACAAAAAGTACAAATTAATAAATTTTCATGGCATTTAAAAAAACAGTAGAAGAGTAAACACAGAAAAATTAGCACATTTTATAAAATTCCACAATGCAGTAATAAATCACATTGTTTCAATACACTCATGGCACACATTCTGTTAACCACTTTAGACTAGGCAATCAAGCAGATTTTTTTGTGCGAAATTAGAACATAAAATGTTCTTAGTTAAAGAATCCTTATTAAAAAGTTTCTTTTGCCTGAATGAATTCTTCATTAGCAGATCCTCCAGTTTCTTTGACTAAAATACTTGCCACATCTTGAACTAAACTCGGTTCGCTGGCTCTATCACTTAAGGATTCACTAAAATGTGGGTAGGTATCCTCTAAAAGGAATTTGATCTAGAAATATAAAAAAATTTAATAATCAGAAAATTTCAAAAGCACTGAAATTTAACTATATAGCTACAAAAGTTATCGAGACTTATAATTTTTAACTAATCACTTTTTTGAAATTATCAAATTTCAGTACTAACTGCTTTAAAAGACTTCTCAATACTTAACATTCATACACTAACAAAATTATTTGGTTAAAACCATTAGGACACAATTTTTTTTTCGCCAGTAGAGTTTAAGTTTTAGTTGTAAATTTGTCAAAAAAAGTGTTTAGTTAATTGGAATTTTTTTAACAAGACTTGTGGATATTATTAGAATAAAAACAAGTAAATAAGAAACATCACAAACATAAAAAAAAAATCATTAAATTAAACGGTCTTAAAATATATCAGTTTTAGGAAAATTCAGTTTAGTTATTTTTTTTTTACTAGGAGTAGAATGTAGGATAAAATTACTATTTTTTATAGATTCAGCATGTAAAACTGGATGGGAATCACTGAATAATTTAGTTCGCTGAGCTTAGTGTAATAGAATGTTTACTTCAATTTTAAAAAATAAACCTCCACTTACTGTCTCTAACTCCTGCAAAGCATCAATTATTTTAGGTGCGCCATCAAACGTTGTATTGTTAACAACATCTCTTACATCTTCTATATTGTACTAAGAATTTTTGAACAATGTTCATTTGTTTCCTTCATGCTGTTGATTGTAGACTTCATTTGTTCAATTTCCTAGAAAATTACACAATATTTGAAACCCCAATTGTGAACAGTAGTAGAAGCTTTTGCAAAATAAAACTAACTTAACAAAATAAGGAAACTATTTTTACTAGTCAAATGAGAAAATATGCTTTGCTTCCCATTAATTTATAGAGACAAGTGCTTTACAAAAAAAAATCAAGGTAATTAATAAAATAATTTTATTATTCAAATAAAAATTTTTTATTAAACTATATGAAATTCAGATCAAAATATCGTCACTTAAGTTCCCACATGTGCTATCTCACTTTTTGCGAAATAATTTCGCAAAAAGGGAGATAGCACATGTGGGAACTTAAGTGACGATATAACACTTATATGGAATAAATATTATAGAAAGTACAAAAATAGCAGTTATTGAGAAGTTGCAATATAAGAATAATTAAAAAGAATTCATGAAAATTAATTCATTAATACTTATAAAGTACATTTTAAGAAATCCTCAATCTTTGAAAGGAAAAAACACTGCTAGCTTGTAAATACACCAATTTAGTTTTAGAATTTATTATGAAGATTTCTTTTAAAATATAAATCTATTTCTAAAAAGTATTGACATTTATTTTTAATCATTGTAAAGTTTCAGCACTTAAACACTTCATATATTGATCTAATAAATAATGAGAATTAAGCATTTCAAAAGAAGATAACTCACAACAGAAGGAACAGAAGAACAGAACCTAGAATAAGCATCACTCTGAATAAGTGGGGCAAAAATAATTTCCATTTCACGAGATCGACTTTCTAAAGTCTTTTTGTCATCATTTGAGGAACCTTGCAGTTTGATAAATTCAGAAGCTCTTTGTGTTTGGGTTGCAATACCCATAACATCACGTATACTAGTACGAGGGATACCATACGAAGGTAAACTGATAAATCCTTGACTTGGCTCAGAAAAATCACAACTATCTTCTGAGCACTCAACACCCAAGGAACTTTCTTCAGCTCTTGAAGACACTTGACCTAATAAAATCATAGATAAATTTATAATAAATTATAAGAGCTTATTTATAACAGTAATAAATGCAGTCAACTCTTGATAACACTACTTAGAATTCTTATTCATAAAGGGCAAAAATTATTGTTTTTAATTTTTAATATTAATTCGTTTCGATTTTTATTAAACATAAACTAAAAACTTGTGTTATAAGCAAACAAAATAATTGTCTTTTAAATTTTCAGTTACACACAGTAAAGTAATAGAAAACCTACGGATTAACCTCAAACAAATTGCAACAGAAGCAATTTTTTGGAAATATGTGATCATACCATTCTCACTAATCCACTAAAATTCCCGAAAATTCGCAAGGTCCGAACATCTACAAAATATCGGATTAATGATGGAATTAAACATAAATCTGATACTACTACTGAGGTAAGCAGTTCTGTTTAGCATAACGATTTTTTTTTTTTTTGGGGGGGGGGAGGATTCAGATGTATAGTGACCAATGTAGATGTATTTTTATTTGTTTTTCAATTGTTTTCAAATAGTTAAATATCAAATACAGTTGTTCCTAATAACAAAATTTACTTGGAAGGTTATTGGGAACAACTGTATTTGATATTTAGTTATTTGAAAACAATAGAAAAATAAATCAAAAGATATCTACACTGAAATATAAATACATATATTTTGTTTTTCAAAATTATCAGCCCTGAAATCCCAAATAAAAAATAATCTATAAAATGAATGCACATATAAATGTTGTCGTAATTTCATAAATATACAAAACCTTTTAGCTCATTTGGCACGTTTTTGGCAATAATTTGGCGAGAAATAGACAACCCATTATGCAGCTCTAGCGAAATGACCCATGAACAACCAACCAGCTTATAATTTTTTAAAAAAAACTTTTGCTCATTTGGCAGGTTTTAAGTAATAATTTGGTGAGTTTGTTAGCGAAAAAAATGAGACAAACCCTCATATGCAGCTCTAGTGCGATGGACTTAATAAACCATCATAGTTACAATTCACAGTAATAAATTAACTATGCATTTATTGATTAAATATGCATACATACAGTTAACAGAACCATCAATGAAGAAATCATCAAATAAACCCCCTCTCAATAAAATCCTAGAATAGAGACTGGATGGAATTACGGCGATTGAAACATGTTCATTATTTTTCAAATAATGAATTTTGTTTCTGAAGGTAATGACAACAAAATAAAATAATTTTCAATTTTAATTATTTTTTATGTTTATTTTAATTTCTTCAGCTGAATGGCAACAGGAAAGATGAACATTATTGAATTTGAGGGAAAGTGGTGTTTTTTCAGAAAAATTCCAATTTTCTCAAAAAATAGAACATTTTGAGCTCTGAAAGTTCAAAAATCGTAACTTAAGTATGAACTACACATTTGTACCAAGGTTATGAGACAAACAGATGTCTAGTTTAAGAGTCTATAAGGAACAAACACACACAACTTTTTTTTTATTATAGATTAGTTGTTAACTAGATAATTGGCGAGAACTTGCAGCATCATCTGTTGGCTGTCTTTCTGTAGACTTCTTACACATTATTAAAGAACATAAATTTATAATGCAATTTTCCAAGGCCTCATTGGTCCAAGAGGGTGCATACAACTTTCTGATTTTTAGGTTTATGGTAGGAACATGTCCAAGGGTAGTTTTTACCAAATTTACGAAATAAAACCAAAGGTAATGTTATTAGTAATTGCGCAAATTTAGCAATATAATTTTATAAAAGTAATTAACAGTTGATCATTTGATTATAAAAAATTACCTTTCTTAAAGAAAAAAGAGGTCTTTTCTGGATTTATATCAACTGTCTTGGGACGGGTAGCACAATTTTTCCCACTGGAACTGCTGCCTAGCCCGACACTATAAAAAAACAGATATGCTATTAGTTACTATCAGGGATTGGAGTAACGCCGTTACTTGTAACAATTAAATTTTTTCGAAAACACCAATTAACGCTGTTAGATTTTTCAGAAAGTAACTACTTAGTTACTTTGATCAGTAACGAAAAATGTCGTTACTTTTCACTCCCCTCTTCACAGATCTTTTCGGTAGCTCTGCGTTCATTTTAAACTTAACTATTCAAAATTTAACAACGTTCAATTTTCATTATTAGCTTTTTTTTCTGATTGTCTCTATTTTTTTAATCTTGGTTCTCTATGAAAAATGGTAAGATGGTAAAAATTGTTGGTTTCTTATAACTTGAAATTTCTTTTTAAAAAAATTGTAATTCATTACTTTCCATATTAAGTAACTGTTACTAGTTACTTTTTAAATAAAGTAACTGTAACAGAGACACTTTATTAATTAAGTAACTGTAACAGAGTTACTTTTAAATAGTAACTTTCCAATCCCAGGTTACTATTACTAGATAGCTTAACAAAATTGACATGCTATTTAAAAAATGTCTATTGGCTAAACATTGGGGTTTTTGTTACTGTTTTCTGAGCCAAATAAAATGTATATATACTTACTTTCGTATAACACCTAGAGTAATGATAACTACTTTATCAACAAATGAATAAGTATTATGTGTTTAAATTTTGTATAATAAAATTCTATGCAATTTTCCCAGGAAATTGAGTACCACTCTTAAAATTGGAGCAAGTTATTAGCAAAATGTGAGTTTGTTCCGATGTTCAAATACCTGAATAAAATGTTCAATCAAAATATGCAGTACATATTAATACATCTTAAAATGGTTGACCTTTATAGACTAGGCCAAAACTAAGAAAACATGATTTGACATTAAGTACTATTTGCATCCGTTAACTACATATATCCTTGTCTGTTCAAAGCTAACATATTTACTTATCACCTTACAAAGAAAATAAACAAATGAAGCAATTAATTACACTTTATAAAGTGCTTTTATTAGCAAGATATGATAGTTTTTGCGAAATGTAAAAAAAAACTTCCATGGCATGTTTTTAAGCTCTACTGGTTTGAACATCAACTTTTCCTTTAACTTAGAAAATTGATTTTATCAAAAACTATTAAATGAAAAAATACAAACTTTTTTTTACTTAAAAGCAATTTTACACAATAAGTATTATGAAAATAATAAAAAAAGATTGAACACCCACCTCGAAGAAAAAATTGTGTTAACTTTTGTTTTTTCTTCTTTTGCTTTGAATAAAGCTGCATAAGATGTGCTACTCTTTTCTGGACGTCTGTATTCCTGAAATATTTTTTAATGTAGTATTAAGTACACTTCAACTAAACTTAAATATTTTTGGATAATAGACATGAATAGAGATGATATATATTACATACAAATTACTAAAAAATGCTAGTATTGACTCTCTTTAGAAAAGCCTCAGTCGGCATAGTGAAGAGTTTACTATAATGAATGGCTTTCATATCAGTCGAATATTTTCTAATATCGTCAAAGCGGGTATCTTTGGCCATGGATTATTTATAGGAATGAATATTACACCATTTGTTTTATTCCAAGTTGAATACTTTTTATGCTATATTTACATATAGGTCACTGGGAAACTTTTGACGATGAATGCGGTAACTTTGGTTCAATACTTAAGATTTCTTTATGGAACTTTGCACTTTAAAAAATTTATGTAAAAGTGTATTCTGTTTAACTATTTTTGAAGAAGTCTTACTTTTACAATTACTCATTTTTGAGATAATGTTTTTTAAATCAAACGATTTTAAACATTAAAAAGATAAATATAAAATGCAAGAAACGTACAACACTCAAAATCGCAAATGTCCAAATGTAAACATTTTCAATTTCATAATTATGAATATATTATTTTTTTTTCCTTTTATAATAAAATCGTTTGCTTTTTATAAAGATATTAGTTATGAAATCTTGCTTCTAAAAATAAGTTATTTTCCCATTAAAATTGAAGTTTATTTTTCTTTTAAGCGACAATCAATACTGGTATTCATAGTATAATGTCATTTTACGATGCACTGCAATGTAAATGTTAAGTTATATACCATTTTTAATAACTATGTGTCTTATAACTTTTTTTTTATTTTTAGGTTCAAACACTTTAATATTACTATTTAATTCAGTAACACGGCCTTCAAGGATGTTAAAAGTATGTTTCTTATGTATTTCATGCTTGGACCAAAGGTACCCGCTCGGATCCTAACAGTGTCCTAATTTTTTTTAAACTAACACCATTTTTTACTAAATTTATAAAAATTTAACAAAAGTGCTTGGAAATTATTCCTAAAAGTACAATACTTAGAATGATAATGATTTTTAAGTGTTTAAATCGTTTTTGTAGTTAAATTTTTCTTCTTTTGTAAAAAAAGGGATTGGACCAAAGTTACCCGCACTGTCAGTACCTTTAAACACTTTCAGTAGGGATAAACTACAGATAAAGATCAATATTAGTAAAATGGTCAATTTGCCTCCTGGCCAATTTTTTAAATATCATAAACTATCTTTCTTTCTTAGTAACGACTTTTTTAACTTTAAATCCTAATAAAATCATCACATTTCGTGTTTATTTCTTACTGGGAAAGGTTTTGAAGTTTTCAAAAATCCGATCTGTAACGTGTCACAACTTACATTGCACATTTTGCAAAGATATCTTATTTGATTTATATTGTCATAATAAAAATACTTTAGAATTAAAACTACTTTATTTAATATCTTATAAATAAATTATGCCTCATCTTTATAAAAATGTACTCGATAGGCAAAACTAAATATGCATGTCACGAGTTTACATGTCAGATCGGTAACATCAGCTTCCGAAACAAGTTCTGGGCTGAAACGTCATTTCCGGAAGAAAAAATATTTTTTAAGGCTTAAATTTAATGCCTTACACAAATAAGTGTATTTACAAGGCAGTGGAGCCGGAACTTATTCTTTAGAGGTATGGCAAGATATGCCTCTATCTACCCCCTCCTCCCACTTCCTCTAGTTGCCTAAAATATATTTAAAAATTAAAGTTTAATTAATTTTAAATTAATTAATTTAACAAGTTTAATTAATTTATAGTGCGAAAAACCTCTGAGTTGCAGGAACTTGTTTTACTTTTGTTTAAAAAAATAAACAAAAAACAATGAAAGAAAAGGTAATTTCATTCTTAGATAGCACGTGTCAGTGGGGGAAGGGGTGAGGATATTTTTCTATTATTTATTCTCTTTTACATTGCGTAATATCTATATCATGACCTTTACAGATTTGCAAGAACACGGTGCATACACAATATTTAAGCAACATAAAAAAAAAAACGCAAAACAAATGAAAAAGATCGTCGCCAGATATCTTTCTATCAGAATGGTGCCTTTTTTATAATGCCTTCCACATTAGAAGAGTTACAAACTTTTGTTTTACACAGAATTACTAAATGCAAAGTGGTTTTTCCCAAACTTCTTTTCACTTTGGCATTTTTGACAAAAAGCGTGTTGTCCCGCCAAAATTGAGACGCCGGTCACATTAAAAATTATCCAGTTGAATGAAAAAAAACGCATAACATATATGTATCTGTGGTGCGAAAGTTGGTTTCGCAGCTGCCATACCAATTCCAGCGCCACTGCAAAAGCTGGTATGGCAACTGCAACTGCCGGTTCTGGCGCCACTGTTACAAGGCATTATTCGGCAAATGACTAAGCTGGAAATACAGTTTAGGATGGTAAAATCACTTCATTTGTTAAAAAAATTATATTTTTAAATTTAATTTATTTCTCTCTTTAAAATTTAACTACAATTAAATCCTGCTTAAGACCCAAACATTATAAAATAAAAAAATATCTCATCAATTATAACCCTTGACAAATTTTTCATAATCTTAATAATTTAAAATAATAAAAAACTAATGTTTTTTTAATACTTTGAAATTTAGACGTCATACTTACAGCTGGATTTCTCAAATGGAAAGCTAGATCAATGATATATTGAACATTCTCTACACGTGGGAATTTCATGAGATGACTAACACAAGAGGTGTAATCGCTGTTAAGCACTATAAAAAATATCAGGTTTTGTCATACACTCAAGTCTAAAATTATCTTCACATAAATATTTACCAGATATTTTGACACTACAAAGTACACAAGTGTTACGCAGAAAATGTGGTATCTTTTAAAACCTTTGCCATATTGCTGCTACAATTAGGGGCCAGCCACTACATTCAAAGCATAAACCATAAAGTGAGCAACTGAGACTGCTAAAATGCTTCAAGGAATTTTTCTTTTAAGGAAATACAATATTGATAAATACATTACTTCTGTTAAAAAAAAAATTCTACCTATTTCGTTTCAAGAGATAGAAGTTTTTTTAAAAATAAAATTAACAAATATTACTCTTTAGGCTCATAAAATTTAGGTTCATAAAATTCCCTAATTTTTTTTTAATTTTATGTAACTTTCTGATAAAAAAAATTTGACAAAATAACCACAATAATTATTTTAATTATAAAAATATTTTTAAGGTATGAACGTTGAAATGAAATCCTCAATTATGGACTTTTCACAAAAGGTATTGAAAAGCTGTTTGCAACATTCTCTCGTCAATAAATTATTATAACTTTCCCATAAAAAATAACCTGCATCTATAAAACACGAAGAAATGTTAAATAATGTTTTAGTGAGAACGTTTTAATTTTCGACATGTACCCTTGTTACACTGAGGGGATTAAACTAAAGGGGGCGACTCAGTACGCCGTTTGGAGGGATATTAGTTTTGCATTTTTTATAACGCAATACTGAGAGGCTGTTTATTACCCTCAGTAGAATAATAGTACAAGTCGAAAATAAAAAAAACCTACTCATTAAACCCGCTACATACACTGGATTTTCACAGATGTAGGTCATATTTTTATGCAAATATAATAATAATCTATTTGCAAACAGTTTAACTTTTGTTAAAACATTGTAGAGATCGGACTTTGTCCAACTCAACTGGATCACAGCGCCAGAGGGCGCTGCGATCATTATGGTAAGTCTGGAAGAAGGGAAGCTAAAATAACTGTGACTGTGTTGTGTGTATTGAAAAAATAGGGAAGACGAAAATAAGTTGTAATATTAAAAAAAGCACGTCTTTGTAATTTTTTTTGTATTACTTGATATTCTAAACTAAGTTAAAATGTTATTAAATCAAACTTATAAATCTTTCATCGTATTGGTTGGTGTTTCGAGTCAGCTTGAATTTCTATTTCTATTGCCATAAAATGACGAACATCTACAGTGGCCCAGTACGACAGCATAATTATGTGTTTTGAACAGAAGTTTTGGCTGATGAAAATTGAAATAAAACCGTACGAGGAAGAATCGTCTGTGAAAGGAGAGTGAAATCCGTATTCTTGCCGCCGGGTGAAGTGTTTACGAATGTGTGGTGTTATAATGTTGAAATACAGTGGAAATAATAATTGCTAGATGCATGATATTATTGTATGTTGAAATACAGTGGAGATAATTTCTAGATGCATGATATTATTATGATATGTTGAAATACAGTAGAAATAATAATTTTATTTCTGTGGGAAATAAAAAAAAATTGTTTTTGGGAAAAAAAAGTATATTTTGCGTTAATTTAAAAATAAATGATAATTTCTAACGGTTCTGATATTTATGGAAATAAGTGAAATTTTTGATAATTTCATATTATAATTTATTTTGATATTTGCTATAAATTGATTTAATATTTCTGAGTTTAGTAATCCTAAAAAAATTTAAATGTCTTTATTTCTTGGGAAATTAAGAAAAGAGGAATTGATAAATTTGGTTGTTGAGTTAGGCGAGCAAGTTCCCGTAGATGCAAAGCTTTTTAACTTACTATAACTCAATCACCAAATTATGATGAAAGTTGTTAAGGAGTGGGTTAATAATGTCCTTTCGGAGCGTGTGGAGCGAGAGAGGGTCAGGGATGAGAGCGAGCAAAAACAGCGAGAACGTGAGCATGAATTAAAAATGCGCAAGTTGGAAGTGAGAAGTGCGGATAATGGAAGGGTGGAGGACCCAGGTATCATCTGTCCGGGGGTGGAAGGGATAGATCAGGAAATTCCTTCCTTGGGTATTTGTCAGCGTTAAAGGTATCCATGATCCACTACTAGAGAGGGCTGAGGAGTGGCCGTTCTTTTTTCATCACGCCAAGAGGATGTTCAAGTTGTTTGAGGTGCCTCAACAATATCAGGGTAAAATTATCTTGAATAGTTTGAGGGGTTACGCCAAGGGTTTAAACCCGATGCTATCTGATGAAGATATTGACAACTATGAAACGATAAAGAAATTCGTTCTGAAGGAGCAGAGGATTACCCCTATCCAATACAAAAGAAATTTTGATCTCTGCAACAAATTGTCAAGGGAGACTTATTCACAGTATGCGTCTCGCGTAGAAACTGCCCTGGAACTGTACCTAAAATCCAGGGAAATCAAAGAATGATTGAAAGAGTTAATTGTAGCAGACAAGATCGAAGATACTTTATCTACGCACATCAGATCCCACATAGTGTTGCAGGAAACTGATAAATGGTTACCAGTGTCTGATCTAGTGGGAGCCATTGATAATTTCCTGGCATGTGTTCCCAAGAATTCTAATGGCTCATTTCATCAAAACCACAATAATTAACGATTATCCTCAGGATTCAAAACAAGATTACTTCGGGAAGAAAAAGGTGCCTTTTCAGAATAGAACTTTTCCAAGCAAGAACTGCAGTGAAGGAAAACCTTTCCAGGGAAAGAATAACGAGGAAGAGGAAAAAACGTTTAGAGGCAGCAGAAATGGGGATCAACAAAATAATGGGGCGTTCCCTAAGAAGCCATTAAAGTGTTTCGGGTGTCAAGAAGAGGGACATATTAAGAGATTTTGCCTGAAGGGTGCCACTTCAGTAGCTCAAATTACCAAGGCTGAAACTGATGATTCAGAGAAGTAGGGTCTAAATGAAGTTAGCATTCAATTGAACCGTGTGAGCTTTGATTGGGAAAGTACAGTGAAAGAAGCCGATGGAGAACTTCTAAGAATTGATTTAGGAGTCGGGGACCACAGGTGTAGTGGAATCGTCGATAGTGGTGCTGAGATTACAGTGCTGCAGAAGGCGATAATCCCTGACGAGTGGCTGGAATCCAGAGGAAAAATAATGCTAAGACCTGCAATTGGAGCTCCAGTGGAAGCCAAGCTTACGACAATTCCGCTCAGTCTATGGACATAAAAGGAACACATAAATCCTTTTGTCCGAGTGGAAGTGGCTGTAGTAGATGGATTGCATGAAGAAGCTTTAGTTACCCCAAAGGTCTATAAATTGCTGAAAGAGCAAAAGGCGAAGTATTTAGGGGAAGTACAGGAAATCGGGTCTGCAGATGGAGCTGTGGAAGGGACGAGATGTAATCAGGAGGGAAGCGGCTCTGAAAGTCAGTCATCTGAAGAAGAAATTGGGACTACGCAAGTGGAAATAAATCTCTTGCCCGAAGATATACCTGAAGTCTACGTGGAAAAATTTGAAGAGATAATAGACAAAGACAAATCTATAGATGTGGAGCAGCACAAAGTGCTACCCCATGTTGTTCGCCCGGAGTCTCTTGGTGATTTGGAAGAGAAGGCGAGGCACAATGCAAGACACCTGTCCAGAAATTGAGAAGAAAATATACTGAATATGAAGTTACAAAACCTATACTTCAAATAAAAGAAGTCGTTGACCGCCTTGATTATCTTCAAGAAGATCTAGAAGAGGAAATGATGTATAACATAGGCTACCTGTTCAGCACTGGAACAGAAGATATATCAGAAAAAGGTACAGAACACGTACTTTAACAGGACGCTATACCAGAAACAACTCGTAAGTGTGTAGCAGGGGAAAATAATTCCATTATGGTTGGTGAAGAAGATGTTGATGGGTGCAACTCATATGAAGAAATTGGTGAAAAGTTTGAAGATGAACTCGTCCCATGTAGAATGATGAAAAACAAAATTGTAGAATTGAAACTACTATCGAAAATGATTCAAGAAAAGAGTCTGGAAGAATCTTTGTGTGAACCAGATGTTCTAGAAAACTGGATGTATAGGAAAAAGAGGGGGAAACCGAGGATAGGAAGAGTGTTGACGAAGGTACTGGTGAATAACAGAGAAGACATCAAGGCAGAGTGTCTCCGAGGAACATCAGATCGTCAAAGAGAAATAGAGACGGTAGTTCCTGTGGAAATTGTTCCTGTTTGGCAGAAGGCGTACTCAAAAATCAGAATACAAGTGAATAATCCCTGGCCTGACATTCCAATTGAGAATGATTGTCTTCTGAAATCGGTAAATTTGTCACAAACATCCCGATTTGGTTCCAGTAAAGAAATTAGCTACAGTGGCTGTGGGCAATGCCCTTACCACAATCACGATTTTCAGTGGAATGGAAACCCTCATGATACGACAGCCAAACCAAAGTTGTATCAACACTGTAGACTTTCAACTAAATTTGTGAAATACACGATCGAGAATGGAGGTAAACCTCAAGGGAATTTTGCCTTGAAAAATCAAATGAAGCCGTGTGAAATACATGAAACAGATGAAGGACGCGAAAGGCAAATTTCTCATAGTGATGCAGCATTTAAACTTTTGAACTGGAACCTTGAAATGTTGCAGCATTTGGAAAAAATAAGTTTGTGCGGATATCAAGTCGTTAAACTAAGTGACAACTGGAATAATGAAAAGTGCCATCCTGGTAATTGTGGGAGAACAGAACCAGTAGCTCATGCCAACGAGCAGGCCAGTGATCAACCGATGGCTCTGAAACAATGTGATACGAACTCCCTTGAACGAAAGAACACTTTCAAAGCTGGAATCCAGAATAAATTTGATTTGAAGATCATTACAGAAGAAATTCCAAAATATGAATCAACAGCGATTCAAGACAAGAGTCATCCAAATGTGAGAAGAGGCGAAGAGTTTGCGACCTATTCGATTACCTATCATGATCACTCGAATCGAGTCGATATAGCATTGAAAAGAGCAAAGAATGCTGAACGAACTATCAAGATGTCCCAATGTGAATTCATCCAAGTTCAGTGTCTCGGAGATGACTTTAGAAAACCAGCAAAGTTTGACATCAAGGCCAAAGATAACTTTGTCCCTCCAAAGACTGAGACTGAAATTTGTGACTTTGGGAACGAGACTGTTTGCGTCCTATTGGACAAAGTGAACTCGTACACTGACCATAATCCCTCAGTTCTTGACCGAAGGGGTTCCCAAGAATGCTCGATTGTAGCGCTAGTCTTTGGCTCTCTCTCTCGTTACCAAGTTACAATTTCTCATAGGGAAAAGTAAAACAATAGCAGATGCTTTATCCCGTTTATATGAAGAAAGTAGTAGTAGTTTCTAAAAGAATGAGTATACTATTTTTATTTTGAATTAATATTATCATTTGAATAGCTTAGAATGTTAGCTGTATTGCATTGTGTATTTCTAAATTTCTGTTCACTTATATGTAAGTCTTATTGATTAATTGTGTGTATCTTAAATGTGAATATTTTAAGTAATAGTAAATTGTGTACACATTATTTAGTTAAGTTTCATTTGTTTCTTGTCAGCTCTTGCATGTAAGCAATGTAGGGGGACACGGACACTTACACACACCTACACACAGTGGTTCGGACTAGTTGGAAAAAGACTCATAGACGAGACTTCATCAGAAACGAAATTTTAGTTTGACATATCGGAACATGGTTCAGCCTGTCAAACTGGAAGGAAGGTGTGGAGATCAGACTTTGTCCAACTCATCTCGGGACGCCAGAGGGCGCTGCGATCGTTATGGTAAGTCTGGAAGAAGGGAAGCTAAAATAAGTGTGACTGTGTCGTGCGTATTGAAAAAATAGGGAAGACGAAAATATGTTGTAATATTAATAAAAGCACGTCCTTGTAATTTTTTTTGAAAAAATTAATATTTTAAACTAAGTTAAAATGTTATTAAATCAAACTTATAAATCTTCCATCGTATTGGTTGGTGTTTCGAGTTAGCTTGAATTTCCATTTCTATCGCCATAAAATGACGAACATCTACAAACGTTATTAATGATTTCCTTAATGACTGCCCATACTGTAAAAAATATACTATTTTTTTATTGTCATGCTTTGTTTATCAAAACCAAATGTCATTTTCCAATAAATTTGGGATTTTATGAGCAAAAAAAAAAACTATTTTATTATATTTATTAAATTAATATCTTTTAAAATAAATTAGGTTGAATTTTTTTACAGACATTGTGTATTCATCAAAATATATTTTCAAAAAAAGAAAAACTCTTTCGAAGCACTTTAACAATCACAGTTGCCCACTGTCTATTACATGCTCACTATTACATAGATCACTTGTCCACACTGTGAATTGAATTAATCATGCAAGAAAACTTTAAAACTTATTATTACTATTGCAATCTTCATTTATGTGGTCTATTTTAACAATGAACTCAATGTGTCTCTATGAGCTAAGTTAAATAAATCAAAATTGATAAATCAAATTAAGTTTGATAAATCAAAATTGACACATTTTATGCACTGTGTATATATGCTCTGGTAAAGGAGTGTATATGATTGTTTCTGAAGTGGGACACACTTTTGAATTAAATATTAAATTAGGATGGGATTTTTTAATAATAAATCTTGCTTTTATTTGTTTCAAATCACTAAAAATTTTAATTAATGAAATTGTAAAATCGAAATTAGGGATATAAAGTCTGTGAACACTATTGTCTACTCAGTGAACACACTAAATATGAAAACGTGTAATTACTTGTTAAAAATAGACAAATGAAATTGCTCATGAAGAATTTTAGAAAAGTGGATAAAAGTAGCATATATAGGGTAATTTTTTTTCACAAATTTTCATGAGATTTTTTGTTAACAAATTTGCCATGATTTTCTACCCTTCAGACAGGCCTATGAATTACCCTATAAATGCTTTAATTAGTATGTAATAATTTATTATTCTATTAAGATTGAAGATTAAAGGTAAAAAAAATGTAAGAAATTTAAATATCACAGAACATGATTTTTTTAAGGTGCTATTTTCTCGAAAAGAAATAAAAAAACGCAAATATTTATAAAAATTGCATTTAAATGTTATTTTTGATGCCAAGGAAAAGTCTACTTACATAGATGTCTAATAGAAATAAGCATAGAAATGAAAATGTATACGTGGATGTTTCTTTGCACTGAATCAGACAGAATTATGTCCCATATCAAGAAAACGTCTTCAAAATGAAACTCTCGGCCAAATAAGAGTTTCAACCATCTCCTAAAAAAACAAGGAAATTTTTAACCCAATTGAAGCAGCCAACTTTATGAATTTTCAATGCTCTTGAAACTAACTCCTCAGCACAACAGCCTATAAGTGGACCAAGGCCTGTTGTGTGCCCATTTCAGCTTACATGACGAAGGGCTCTAGGCATATTTCCCGGTTAGGTGGCCAACTTCATGCGGAACCCCTAATGTTTAGTTCCCAAGCATGCTTGGTCCTCATTTTATCTACCCACTTAAGGGATGAAAGGATGAGTCAACCTCGCCTAATCTGACTTTTCAATGCTCTTGAGCTGTCTAATAATATGAATAAAATCTTAAATAATTTTCAGAATATATTACATTTATCATTTCTCATAATACAAGGTATATCCACAAAGTTCCGTTTGGTTATATAAAAAAACGTGTGCAGATACAGAAACAAATTTATTGTACAAAAATCTACAGCTGTTAAATTACTTTTCTACATGGCTTCCGAAATTTTGTCAGCACTTGTCATATAGCTTGGTATAAGTTTTTGTATTCCTTCATAGAAGATTGCCGCCTGTATTTCCAACCGTTTGTAACATGTTTTTTTTCATGGAAATTTCAGTTTTTCAGTAACAATTTCATGAATTAGTGTTTGTGAAATTTACGGAAATTCCATAGCACTAATTGTAAACTTATACTTTTGCTGGAGCTTCTCCTCAAATACGTAAACCAATTCATAAGTAACCAAAGACGGGCGTCTACTTTGTTCTTCATCGTACACTTGATCACGTCCATTGAACTGTCTGACCCATCATCTAACCATTGAATCCCTCTTAGCATCTTTTCCATGAACCTCGCAGATAAGCAGACAAATGTTTGTTTACTTGTTAAAAAAGTTTTGTTGCTTGTCTTTTACTTGTTTTAACTTTCTTTACATTTAGAAAAAGGAACACAGATCTGATTTCAAAAGTGGTGGCATTTTCAATTAAAGGTAACACTTTAAAGAAGCACTACAAAAAAGATGTTGGCTGCACTAATCTAAAAATGGCGTACATTTCTTCTCCTCGAGTCAGAGTAATAGCCACGAATAAATTTGTTTCTGTATCCGTAGAAGTTTTTTTTTATAAAACCAGACAGAACTTACATTGTTGTTATACTTCGTATTAGGTGGTGTGCATGACAAATATCAAACAGGTCTAATACTCACATTCCATAAATTTGAGGTGGGATTTCTAAATTATTTAGATGGTCATATACTTCTTGGTCATATACTTTAAAATGACCCCAGATTTCCTGAAGCACACTGTTAAGGGTGTCAGCAGGAAGTTCACCATTGTTTTGTAGTTCCTGTAAAGGTAAAATGCTAGTTTATCAAGAAGTTTGGAATTGGTATTTGTTGGTAACTTTTTTTTTGCCAATGATGAGTAGTAGACTTGATGCGAGTGGGAATAGTATGGTATTTGAATTTAGAACTGAAGTATATTTGGATAACTGTGGGACTCAATTTGCATTTCTTAACTGCACTGAAATATTTATTTTAAAGATATCCATGATAATCTTGGTCTGAACCAAACAAAACAATAAGCTTTGCATAATAATTAAGTGCCATGCCAAATATGGTAGGCTCCAGGCAGTGCATATTTTGAAAATTTTAAACAGGGCGACATTGCTAATAAAAATAGTTGGAGATGGACATAAGAGGAAGATCAATTTTTTTGTAGCGAAAACTTTGGACGCCTAAAGTAGGTAAAAGAATATTTTCAATATGTAGCTGAATTTGTATTATTAGAGAAATGAAATAAAAAAAATGCATCAGATTCTAATTTCTACTGTGCCTAAATACCAAATTAAAGACCAAATAAAGAAATGACATATTGCACATAAGATAAAAATACAATGATAATTTTTTCGTAAAATTCTGGATTGAAGTATGCAAATATTCATTTACTTCTAAAACATTTACAATGATTTCTTGCTAGACTTTTTTCCATCACTGTATTTCTATTTATTATTTTTATATAATAAATAAATGTACTCTTCAATTCATACCGTTTATTCCATGTTAAATAAACCAATTGTTTGAACCTTAACATTCTAGAAGTGGATATGTTTGTTATATGTTATATTGATAAAAAATTGGAGAGTTGAGTTAAGCAATCGTTGCACTAGAGCTTCACGCAAGCTATTGGCAACAGACGTAATTTAGAAGCACAGCCAATTCCATAAGATGTCAGCAATTCCCGCTTTATCTCTAAAACACATTTTAGGGGATACAGCAGTTTACCTGCCCACCCTTACCGTGCAACGGCAGTGCCAAAAAGGCAAACTGCAGTGCATGCTTTTTCTATACGTGTACACGCAAATAATTAAAATAAAACTAACTACTCACCAAACATTCTAAGTCAAAGTTAGAAATTATATAACTTCGAATTTCAATGTTTTACTGGAGTTTGTGGGAAATCAGAAGCACATTGATCTAATATCTGACACAAAATTTGGGCGTTTACTGCAGTTTACCTGCCCTCGGCCGTAGACTGTTCCAAAGTTCTTCATTAAAAAAATAATTTTGGAATTTTAATTTGCACACCCTACCATATTATGACAATGAGTCAAAAAGAGTGTCGGCCAAAAGGAAATTTAATTGAATAATTTTAACAGACAGCTCAGAGTTGAGTAATTTTTTTATTGTGGGATTGTTTGGAAAGTGGAATACAATTCAAATGTTACAAATTCTGGACTGACAAAGAGACATTGTAACAAAACAATTTAAAATTTTCTAATTTTGCATGCTTCAAAATTAATGAATGGAAAAACGATTCTAATTAATAATGTTAAAATTTGAGAGAAAACATATCTTAATAGACACAGTTTTTTATGAATTTTCACTTATCTTGAGCCGTCTGCTATATAATTTCAATATTGTTTAGCATATTTTTACTTAATTATTTCTCATATTACACTGGTCAACAGTGAAAATACGACTGAGATGAAAGTACCCAACTCTGAATGATTTCAACGTGAAACACGAATATAACCTTAAAAAATGTTTGTTAGCTCTAGTTTTTGAGTTATGTTCGTTTATTTATTACATAGGATACAGCGAAATGAATGGGCCCACCAAACACAAAATAAATTACAGTCAATTTTGTTTACAGAAACCTCCGAATTTTTGCTCATACAGGGTTTTTTTATATAATGATCAACATAATGGTGGGAAGAGATGATAAGCTTCAAAGTTTTTACACCTATATTAGCAGCTTAATAACCCTTCGTTAAGTAGAATCTTTCTCACGTCAAGAGGTGCAGAAAAAAGACCAATAAATTCCTTGTATTTCGTCCTTGGATGTTCTAGAAGCTGTAGAAAATTAGTGTTGGTGATAAATCTATAACCGTAATGCCTTGTAAATGCATTAATAGCACTAATAACTTCTGTTATATTTGCTGCAAAGTACCATCACTGCAAGTTAAGAAAACGTTTTATGTATATTTTGGTTACAAGATAGGGGACCAGGAAAAATGCTGGGCCCCTCAAGTATGTCGTTAGATTTGTGTAGCAAATTTGTCTCTTCGACTTCATGGGAGAAAAGAGGTAATGCCATTTTCTGGGAAGAAAATTGAATGCCTTTTTATGGAAGGAAAGGGAAGGCCATTTTATGATTAGGAGGGAACCAACAAATGATGTTAATGACTGTTATTTCTGCATCATATCATCAGTTAAAGGGGGTGTTATTTAGAAAAAGATAAAAGTTAAATGGCCTAACATTCTTTCTACTCTGCGTCCGGTCCAAAATGACAAAGGACTCCCTGCTTCAAAATCTCCAATATTTTTTTTAGTTATAATTAGGATAATAGCCATGTCTGCTAAACATGCTACATATTCTAAAACCAACCATGGACAAAATGCAAGGGATTTATTGTTCTTTTTTTCTGCACCTATTGACCTGAGAACGATTCTACTTAATGAAAGGGTATTAAACTGCTAATATGGGTGCAAAAACCTTGAAACTTATCTCCTCAAACCCTTATGTTGATAGTATTAAATAAAGCCTGTATGAGCCTGTAAACAAAATTGACTGTAATATATTTTGCGTTTGGTATGCCCATTCATTTTGCTGTTTCCTATGTAACGAAAAAACGAACGTAACTAAAAAACTAGAGCTAACAAACATTTTTTAAGGTGATATTCATGTTTAGCACGTTGAAAACATTCAGAATTGGATACTTTCAGCTCAGTCACAGAAAATGTTTGAAATTTTGTTGTCCAGTATTATTAGCTAAAGTGCATGACAAAAATCTTGTTTTTTTGGAACAGTCAATTGAGGACCCTAAACTCACTTTAGACTGGTTGATTAATTTCTAAACACTAAGAGGAAATTTAACCAATTCGTGTAAGCTAAGAAAATTTGAAAATATATTGAATCAACACAAAAATCACTAAAAATATTATCCATAATAAAAAAAGTAAGCTCTTTTAAAGTGTCAGCAGCCATAACATGATGGAACATTTTGGACATTTTGAAGGTGCGTCTCCCTTATGCCTCGATGCCTTTTTTTTTAGACACAGACCTGGATTGCAAAATATGCATAGGCCTGTGCAAAGTTGGGTTGAAAAAATTACGTTCACCAGCGAGTCGGCCGCGAAGCGGCTTATGAGAATATGGGTGTTGGTGAGCGATAGCGAGCAGGGGGCGGATATGAAGAATCCAAGAATGCAAGCTTGCGAGCCAATGAGATTGCGCAGCAATATCCAAGGGTGCGAGCTTGCGGCTGAATATAACTATATTACCAAGGCTCGACATAATTTTGTCATAGATACAGACCTGGATTGCAAAATATGCATAGGCCTGTGCAAAGTTGGGTTGGAAAAGTTACGTTCACCAGCGAGCTTATGGGAATCTGGGGGAAGGCGAGCGATAGCGAGCAGGGGGCGGAGCCCCCTAGTTTGATAAAAAAAGTTATTTAATACACATTTAGCAAATTGTAAACATAAAATTAATACTAGACAAAACAAATAACTTTAAATTTTAAGTACGTAAATTAATGACAAACTGATTTACCTCATTTTTCTCAAATCCATCCGTATCCATCCTATCCGTATCCATCATATACCATGATGCTACGATGTCCATGACTTTAACAAACATGGTGCTAGAAATTAATTAAAAATACAAAAGCTAAAAGGAAATTTTTATTTTTGTCAATAATAAGAGTTTACAATTAAAAAGGACAGAAAATATATTTGACCAATAAAAATTCATATATTACAGGAATAGGTAAAATTTTTAAATATATTGTCAAAGCAATACATGACTATTGGTTGACTTCTATGTACCATACCCCAAAGCATGCATAGTTGATTCATAAAATTTCAGATTAAATTAAAATAGAACAGACACGACAAACTAAAATGTACTGCAAAATGCAGTACGTCTCATCACCCTAATTATACATATGCATATGGGTCATTGCCAAAACAAGGGGTAAAAACCATGTACTCATCCTTCAGTGTCTTTAAACTATTTTTACATACCCTTTTTTCTTCTAAATTATTCAATATAATGTTTGGAAGAAGAAGAGGTAATAAAAAAGTTTGAAACGTTATATTTTTCAAATTCTATCCCTAAACTCTGAAATATCCACTCCGTCGAATCTTCCTAAGAAGATTTCATAAAATGTTGTATTGATTTATTAAGTTTTTTTAAGAAATATTTACAGTATTTTAGTTTCTATAAAAAAACTATATTGTCAATTTAAAAATTAAAAGTAGACAGCAAAAAATAATTTTATTTGTTTAATTGATTGTTTTTAATTTGTCCCACATTAAATGTGTGTGTCCACTCCGTGAACATCAGTTTTTAATACTGGTTGAATCCACGAAAATGCACCATCGACATCTTTTTTTAAATTCCAACTAAATTATTATTTTTTTGTTCCAGGGGATAGAAATAAGTCAAATTTTAGAAAACAGCAAGATATAATAATGTAAATGCATAAATAATTTTTTAAATAGTTAATTATTGTAAGATTAACTTTGAAACCGAATTTTTTTTATTTTTACCTTTAGTTTGATGTCCTTTAAAGTATTTAAATACTAATACATGTTTTAAAACAAAATTATTTTTTTAAAGAATAGATCAATTTATGCATAATAACACACAAATTTTTATTGAAAACCTTTATTTTGCTATTTCCCCCAAACTTAGTGTTAGTCTCCATGTCATGTCTGTCACGAAAAACATGGATTTTTTTATTTTAAACAAAATCTATTGGGTAAAAATTGATGACACTTTATTTTCTCTTTTTATATCTTGAAATTAACAGTTCATAAAAATTAATTAAAAATTAAATCATTTTAAAGCAAAAAAGATTCAAATCGTTTACAAAGATTAAAATACTAAAATTGTTTACAAAGATTAAAATACTAAAATTGTTTACAAAGATTAAAATACTAAAATCGTTTACAAAGATTAAAATACTAAAATCGTTTACAAAGATTAAAATACTAAAATCGTTTACAAAGATTAAAATACTAAAATCGTTTGAAAATTATTATTTAATTTAGTATTGATGACAACAGCGTTACTTTACAACTCAACTCAGCAGAATATTTTATGTTTTGGTTTTAAAAACACATATTTACTAGAATAATTATCTCAATACCAATATATCTTTGGGATAGATAATTATATTAGAGTGGTTACTTCAAGAACTTTGATAGCAAAGGTAAGCAATTAATATTTCCTACTCTTATATTTAAATTTTTACTTAAAAGTATATTTTTAATAATTTAGAATACATTGTATAGAATGAATAAATTTAGTAAAGACCACTTAATAGAAAATTTTTAACTGAAGAAAAAAAATGAAACTAGGTATTTATTTTTTTTAACCAATCTTGAATAATTTTAATATGGATTCTCAAACAAATTTTTTATTTTTTCAGATATCAATGGCTAAAACACCAGCAGAACGGCAGAAGGAAAGACGGACGAGGCCTAAAAATTGTGGAATATATGACCAATATAAGCAAAAAGCGACAGCTCAGAAGCAAGTATTACGCAAAAAGAAGCTGAAACGGAGTTTTTGCAAGAAAAGATTATAAGGCAAGAAAAGGATAGGATTAATCATGCAAAGTACAGAAGCGGAAAATTAAAAAAGAAAATTAAAAGCGGAACATCAGCCAACTAGTGCTGACGAGGCATTTGAAAATTCAAGAGCTTTTGGAAAAGCTATAGTATGTGCTAAAAGAAATCCTCCTAACAGTCCTATTAAATGTGCAGCAGTTGTTCAGAAACTTGCTAGTCAATATCCATATAAACCACTCCTTAGCCTGATACAGTCACATAAAAATACTATTGATACCACGTAAGATGCTGTCACTTTGTTTTATACTAATGATAGCATTTCAAGTCAAGCTCCAGGACTGTGCGATTTTTTTTATTTTAAGAGATGATAAAGGAAAAGAGATTCAAAGCTTCAAAAGCGATATCTCCAGTTTACCCTAGGAGAAGTGTACAGACTTTTCCAGGAAGAATATCCCTCAGCTAAAATTGGATTCAGCAAATTAGCAGATTTAAGACTTGAACATATTTGTTTACGTTCTGAGATGCCAGACAACATGTGTGTGCATCTATCATGAAAACATACGATTGTTGTTAGAATCCTCCTCAATTTTTCCTAACAGTACAACTGATTTCATAAGATTGTTCGTCTGTGATGATAAAATTAAAAATTGTATGCTTCAAACATGTGAAGAATGTAAAGAACTTAAGCTCTTTATTAATTTCATGGAAAAAACATGCAACAACGAACTAGAATCGGAAATTTCGTACAAACAATGGATAAAATCAGGAGGGAGTTATTATTCGAAACAAAGAAGGAATTTTAAATGATGTTTTAACTTTATTGGAGAAACAGCTTAAATACTTCTTGTGCCATGTGTATGTGAAACATACACAATCTAAATTTGTCACTAATTTAAAACAAAATCTGCCAAAAGGAAAACTTCTAAAACAAACCGACTTCAGTGAGAACTATTCCCACATTAATCAGGATGAAATTCAGTCTGCGCATTGGCAGAATACTTCCTCTACCATATATACCACGATGGTATATTATTTTGATAGTGGCCTTACCACTATTTCTTCAGAGCCATATGTAGTGATATCTGATTATAGTAATCCCGACAAATATGCTGTTATTGTATTCAACAATTTAGTAATTGAAAAATTCAGGGAAAATCACCCAAAGTTTGAAGTGCAAGAGATTGAATTCCAATCTGAAGGAACATCTTAACACTTTAACCAAAAGTACACACTATTTTCCACGACAAAAAGTAAGCTCCCAACAGTCTGGCATTTCTCAGCCACATCACATGGAAAAGAATGCATTGTTGGCATTGGCGGGACTATTAAGCGTCAAGTTCGAGAGGCTACTCGAGCCAGAAATATTACTCCAAAAACGTTATACGAGTTCGCTGAAGCGGCTAAGAAAATTTGTCCTGGAATCAATGTCTTCTATGAATCGCAGGAAAAAATACAAAAAGTAAAAGCAAACCTTGATTTTACATGGAAAGATATAAAAACAATGCCTGGTAGAAGGGGAAACTCGCATTGTTTTCAATCATTGGTACCTGGCATAATATTTTATAGCCTCACTTCAGAGTGTAAAAAGGGAACTCTTTATTTAAATACCGGTGAATGTACCGAAAACTACAGCTTGGAAAATGCAGCATCTCCCAATTTGCAGTGTGACCAATGGGTGAAAGTGAAATGTGATAATGAGGTTTTTTGTGGCTTAATAACAGAAATATCACAGAACCAGTACAAAATAAAATGCTTAAAACCAACTTAATTTTTAAAAAATTTCAAATTTGAATCCAACGACCATGTTGCCTAGTATGAGAGGGAACACATACTAGGATATATTACAGCTCCCAATAAAGTCAATTATAGAAGATTTTATAAATTTTAAATATTATTCTTATAATTCAATATGAGTCACAATACATATCAATTTTACATCATAATGTAATCCAAATTATAATAAAAAAATAAAGTGATATTTGAGTATACAATACTCAAGTTCTTAGAAAATTTTACATGTGTCATGTTTGTCACGAAACCCTGTCATGTTTGTCACGAAACCCTGTCATGTTTGTCACGAAACCCTGTCATGTTTGTCACGAAACCCTGTCATGTTTGTCAAGCTGATAAATATTTTGTAACATTTTACTTTTATAATTTTCTTATTTTTTTCTACTTGATATTTCAAAGTCTTATATTGATTCCCAAAAAATTCTAGACTTGAAATGCATACCAATTAAGAGCAAATGGAAATAATATATGGTCACTTAAAACAGTTTCTCAATTTTGTCATGTCTCTCACGGCACGTTTTAAACCAAGTAATTAAAAGTATTTTCACTTTAATTAAAATTTTAGTATTTTTTATAATTAACACCTCTATGTGCATCACCCCATAGCAATTTTTTACCAATCAACTAATATTTAGTGCTTAAAAAGGGGCAAAAAAGTTGTCTGATGTCATGTCTGTCACAAACGGAATTATCCAGCTCTAAAATAAAATTAAATGGCGCTATCAGCCATCAGACTAAGTTCAGAGGAAGATAAGGAAGCCATATTGTTTATGATTTAATTGTATTTAATTGGTTGATTATTTTAGTATTGCCGTAGAATTTTTTTTGTCTGCAATACCTTTATTTGGATAGATCACTTTTCCATTCTGTGGATTGAATAATTTAGTCAAGAATATTTTTTTAAAACATAGTGTTATGATTGCAATCTTCATTTATATGACCTATTTCCACAATATTGAACTCATGGCGTTTCTCAGAAATTGACATTTTGTCCACTCCGTGTACATGCTCTGGTAAATTAGTGGGTGTCATTGTCTTTCAAGTAGACCCACTTTTTGAATTAAACAACAATTAAAATTAGGATTTTTTTTAAATATAAACCTTGCTTTTGTTTCAAATCGCTAAAACCTATACATACCTTAATTGTAAAACTTAAATTACAGATGTCTGCTCTGTGAATACTATCATATACTCAGTGAACGTACTAATAATGAAAATGTGTAATCGTTAAAAATAGACCAAAGAAATTGCTTATAAAGTATTTTAGAAAAGTGGATGAAAGTGGCACATATAGGTTTTTTTTTTTTTAAATTCATTACATTTATCACTTTGTTGCCAAATTTGCCCCAATTCTCTACACTTTAGATTGGCAATGACCTATATAGTACACAAAACATAAAAACAATAGTAATAAAAACAATAATACCGTAGAGAGGCAATGAAAAGCTATTGTGATAATTGGAATTCACTAAAGGGTGCTGAAGCTGCCTCTAGTAATGCCAAACAGATATAAATAATAAACATATGCAAATAGAAAATTGATGGACGAATGGAGGATTGCGCACATTTCCAAGTTGCAAGCACAATAATCCCCATTAATAGGAAAATACTGGTTTGGGGATGGACACAAAAGTGGAAAAGATCATTACAACTGCTCTAAAACTGTACTAAAGAAAACAATAAAACACAAATACAAATTTAAAAAAACAATGATGAAACGAAAAAATTAAGTGTAGAAGGCATAAAAGATAATTATAATACAAACTGACCTTGTAATGTAGTAAAATAATCAACCACAAAAACACTGGCTTCTGATGAAATTGAATATCACCAAATATTGTGTGGATTTGTTTTGATGTGGTCTCAGCTTATCACAAATGGACTCAAGAGTAAACCCATAACAACCAATTCAAAAATTAAAGGACTACCGTATATACTCGTGTATAACCCGACTCTGTGTATAACCCGACCCCCATTTTTAAACCAAATATCCTTCCAAAATCGGTAACCCGTGTATAAGTCGAGGTAGGAAAAGGCCAGGTAGGCCAGCCTTCTGAAGAAAATAAGAAGAAACCGGTTCATTACGGGATCGTAATTTTTATTTATTTTGCAAGCTAAATTTCAACCCCAATGAAAATAAAACGGGTTTCATCTCCGAGTGTCCTTGACATTGCCGACCCTGAATGGAGAATCTTAGTTGAAACTAAGTTCAGTGAAGCGTGAAGACTATGCTGCCAAGGTCACGGACCGATGTTTTCTTTACACCTTAAAGACTGGTTGACTGAACTGCCCTGTGCCAGAGCTACACGTGCAAAATACGCATCACGTGGAGAACTAACAATTAAGTATCATTATGGTGGATACCGTGAATAGATACCAATCTTATTTCATCTTCAAGATTTAACCGCTTTTGGGTCCTTATTTTTAATAGATAGTATCTAAACCTTAAGTTTGATTGAAATTTAGTTTTATTTTAAGGACATGGGATTTTTTTTTGGAAATTTGATGTCTCGTGTATAAGTCGACCCCGATTTTTACGGCACTGAAATTGTCCAAAATTTCTCGGCTTATACACGAGTATATACGGTAGTCTTGATACCAAAGATTTATTCTCAGTACTAGCCGCACAGGACAGAAACAATATATTTGAATCGTTCTCGGCTTATCACAAATGGATGGTAACAACCAATTCCAATATTAAAATACGTTTGGGATGCTCTTAATATTAACAAAAATGTATTCTATATTTGAAGTGTCAGAGAATTTGAAAGTCCATGATGCACCAATCCTGCATGGAATGATAAGAGTTAGGGTGGGCCGAAAAAAGTAAATTTTCGAGTACAAACTTCTAATAGGACTCAAAATTTGTGTATTGTCATGCTGATTACTGGAAAAATAATAAAAAAAATTCCCAATTAATATTAAGTGCTGCCTCAAAGCGGTTGAAGTTTGAAAAAAATGCCAAAAATCAACTCATTTTAATATTACCGCCAGAATTTACCGATTACATTGTGTCCTTTAAAAAAAAGACATAATATTGTTCAGTTATATATCGTTATCATAAAAAAATATAAAAATTCTCTTTAAATTTTTAAATTAGCAAAAAAATTGTTAATAATACCCGATTTTGATGAAAAATCACAAATTTTTAACTTTTTAAACTGAACCTGTTTGGAAGTTAAAATTATAAAAAAGTGCTCTTATACACAGGAGTGGAGGCTTTATATTATGTTTAACCGATATAAGCAGCATAACAGTTATTACGAAAAGTCATAGCCGTAGTGTGGGTAATGGGTAAGTTTGCTCCAGTATAGTTCAAATTGTAAAATGCAACCTTATTATTTCTATTTTTTTTCTATTTTGTGAAAAAAAATAAAAAGATAATCTAAAGCATGTTATTAAAAAGTTCCTTATTTTGTAGCTATTGTCCCTTACCATTTTTTCCCTTAGCAAATGACCTATTAGAAGGCCTTAGCAAATTGACCTTTCCTTAGCAAATTGACCTTTTGAGTCCAATTAGAAGTTTGTACTCGAAAATTTACATTTTTTGGCCCACCCTAATAAGAGTAGGTGTAGAATATACAAAGCAGCATTAACAGTGCAAAACCATAGAACAGATTTAATTATTCTAATTTAATTAAAGCAAAATAAATTACAAGATATGCTGCGTCCATTATTATTCACTTTGTAGTATGGACCACTGTATGTAAACTATAGGGAGTTTGAGTAAAATTAACAACAAATGTGCCATGCCAGAAAGAGTGCTGCATAATAGCATGTATTTGTTCTGATAGCCAACACCAGTGGCATTTTCTATCAAATTATAATTTGCAATGCCTTTCCACATCCCTTCAGAGGATGTTAAGCACTTCTTTTATGAAATCTCAACTTTGGTGTTAATACATGGTCTTCAAACATCTTAGTCAAGAAACACTAAGTATTCTAATTGCATTCTAAATTCTACAAACCATATTTCACATCATAAAGTGGGAAACTGAAAACACTTACTAGGAATCCTCTTCAATGTATTGGTCCATCAACAAATAACTGCACGCCGTTCTAAAAGAGAAAAAAGTGTTAAATTTAAATATATATATTTAATTAGTCTAAATGTAATATATTAAATGAAAGAAATCTTAAAATCTTACGGAGTAGCACCTTCGCCCTCGGCTATCTTAAACTGGTTAATGTCACTTTTTAAAACGTAGATAATGGGGGCCAGTAACTCATGCATTCCCTGAAAAAACAATTATGCAGTATTTATATCATAGCAAGGAGGCTCTGTTAGTTATCATAATAGCTATGCTTCACATCTTGAGTAGCAACAGTTCCAAAGGAATGAAAATAATTTAATGATTGGTGCTCTGCACCCATATAACATCTAATCAAATTAGTGGGGAAGTTTACCATGTATACCACCAATCACCAAAATGACCAGTAAACTTGCAGAATGAAAACGGGAAGGATCCACATCACATATAAAACACATCAATTATGGTTAGTAAGCATATGCATTAATAATACAAAATATTACTTACCTGTTTGTATTGCATCTTAGGATGAGTGCGTACAAAAATAAAAAGTATCTGTACCATTATTTCCTGAATATCAATATCCCGAAACAGTTCTTGATCAGGAAACCTAAAAGACAAGTAGGAAAAGGTATATAAACTACTAAAACAAATTGATTTGCAATGTGTAATGGTATGATAACATGTACATACGTTCGGACAACATCTTGATGGATTTCTAGTTGTAATTCTTTATCTTCGAAGAATTGATTCCATTGGCTCTAAAAAATAAAATTTACATGCACTAAAAGTTAGATTGTTCAATTAAAATATCTATTGAAATTCTCTGAACGTAGGGTTGTCGATTGACACTAAAATAGGAAGTTGCTAAGTAAGTTAATATGAAAATTCGAGAAGGAGTCATTGTATGTTAAATCACCCTTTTGAAAATCTCTATATTACCAGACTCGATTATACTTTTTTGGCATGTTCTAGAGAAAACTTAAATAACTAGCATTTTTTACTTTTTCCCATACTGCAAAAATCAAGGGAGTTATTTTTTTAGAACTGTTTTAATACCTAATTTTAATATTAAGCTTAATGAGGAAATGATATTTAATAATAAGTATAATTAGAAAGGGATAAGGTACTGGGCTGTATTACCAAGTAGAAACTTTAACTGATGCAAACTTGTACAATGTAAAAACAAAAATAGCCTGCGGATTTTAACTTTTTGTCTGTGAACTAAAGTGCAATAGCGTTCCAATGTATTTTTGAACAAGGAATTTTAAAAATAAGTTTTTTTTTAAATGACAACAAAATTTGAAAACAAAAGTGAAATTATTAAAAATTCCTAAATCCCTTTCCTTTTAATGAATTCCACTCATGCAATATAATGAAACTAACTTGGAAAATCGGTTTATAGGCTTAAAACTCGTAAAAGCCTAACTAAATTTGAAAAATAACTTTCAAAAAACATAGCAATGAAAAAAACCAAAGCCAGAAACTAAAATTTTGCCTTTTATGCATTGGATTTAAAAAAATTGACTATCATGTAGCAATAATAGTTGTCATATCTAATATTGTGGGTGGATTCGTAAGAATCAAAAGCACTATCTGACTTTTAAAGCATGACAAACAAGAAGTTCTAAAACAACATTAAAACATCCAATGTTCCTATTACTTAAATGCTTACTGAAATTCTTTTCGGGAAAACAAGTAGGTTGGAAACAGTAACTGTCACATGGAAAAACTTCTACACAAGATTTATACAACTTAAAAAAAATTTGCCAAACACAGCCTCCATTTGCAATTTAAACTTTTAAAACCCAAACTAACTATTCTCATTAATTTTCTTTTTCCCAAATTAAATTAATACAGTCTAAACCCGCTATAGTGAACCCTCTACGGAACCAACACTTGGTTCAATATAACCCATGGTTCACTATAGCCAATTTTGCTGGAATAAAATTTTATACGAAAAAGGGTTAAGAATAGGATAATGGTTTTGCATATCTTCAATTAATTGAAACAATAGTTGAAAAACTATTTAAAAATGTATATATTTAAAGTTAATTATTAATTAATTTTTGAAATTATTTATCCAAAATTAATAATAGTCGAAAGGAGATTTTTCCATGCGTCAGAAACTGTGTTCTTGAATAAAGTAATGGTTTCCTAAGATTACGGTGCCGTCATCCGCCAGATTCGTAACGGTTACGTATGACGTCACAGAAACCTTTTACGTACAAATGTATGGCGATGGTTTCCTAACAACACGTTAATCGTAACCGTAACGGATCTGTACCATCGTCACGGACGTTCTTGCTTTTCCGACTCTTCTTCACATGTTTTTCGGACACGTAACGGCTACTTTTGCCAGGGAAAAATTTTCGAAAAGAGCGCTTCTTAGTCGGCCTTTCTCTTCTGGGGCTATAGGATTCTTGTGGCGATTGTAGGGCTTCGAAACTAAATCTTCGCGCACATGATTTAAAACAAATTATCTTTGTTCGTAGATGCCGACGTATGAGGATATGGAAAGCCCCTTCAGTTGTCCTATGTTTGAAAATTTCACTTTCCCTCTGCCGGCTACTTTCTAAATCAGATTCCTCATCCCCCATCAGTATTAGCAGAGCTAAATTTTCATAATCCAAACTCATTTTTATATTGATTGAAGTTACGAACCGGCTAAAAAATCACGATGTGTCGGTTTGTTTACGTTTGGATCGGTTGCGGATTACGTTTCTTCATTTCGAGGAAACCGCATTCGACGTAAACATTACGATCGGAATTGTAGCGGAGCGAATCTGTGACGTCACGCGTAGAGTTACGGTGACGGTGCCGTTATCTTAGGAAACCATTACTTAAAAGACAAATCTTTACATATCCTTAATTGACTGGTTTTCTTCGATGGTGAAAGCTTTTCTCTTTACACGAGTCAGCTTTTTTTCAAAACTCTTTTCTCCGATTCTAGATGTGTCTAAAGTCTTTCATAGTGAAATGAGAGTGACAGAGGAGTACATGTTAAATGATTTGGACAATCCACTTATGTCCAATTTTCAAGGGGTAGTTGAAAAGAATAGTATAGTAGGAGACTAAGATGAATGGCTTCATTGAATTCCGGACGGGGTAGGGTAGATTACAAAAGGCTAGACACGCCCTCTAGAAATCGGGAAACGTGTCTGAGGTGAGAGGTAAGGGGGGAGGGTGAATAAGATACGAGGGAAAAAATATTAAAAAAAGGGAAATTTGGCTTCACTATAGGCGAATCTGATTTTGTAAGCGGTTCACTACATCCGTATAAAATAACATTAGTTAAAATAGGAGTTCAGAAGGGACCACTAAAAAGGTTCACTACAAGCGAGGGTTCACTATATCCCAGGTTCGTTATAGCGGGGTTCAACTGTATTATTTATAGTTTGCTTAAATTATTTGCAATTCAAAGAATAATTATGTAAAATTGGTTTAGTTAAACCCTAGCACTTGTTCCATGTTCACTATTGAAAAATGTTGAAACTTTTTCATCTTGAATAAGGACAGCTGTGGGGAAAAAAAGTACCCACTAGTGATTATTTCGCCCGTTAGTCATCCTATAGAATCGGACCTTTTTGACTTTGTGAACAAATAACATTCTGAGTTAATTGCATGACACAAAATTTGCATAAGGGGCCGTCTTCATATTAAAAATGTTGCCAACTTCAAAATTTTCAATTGCAACACCCTTTTTTGAGTCCATATTTCAAATCTCTGAGATTTTTTAACACGAAATTCCAAGTTTTTTAGTTTGGAGTTACGTGCAAAGGTTAGAGGTCGTAATGTTAAATGAGTTGCACATAAAAAAACTATCCCAATCTATAAATAATTAAGATAATGAAATGAATTTTTGCTGAATAGTAATTATAATAACCCAAACGAAATGCATATTATTGTGGTATTTAAAACATTTTTTATATTTTTAAACAGTTATTATTTTAATTTTTAAAAAATATATATGAATAGAAACCCCTTAATATTTTTACAGAAATGAATTTAAGACATGAAGTTTAAGCGAAATACCAATTTTTAAAAATTTTCATCCATAATTTTCTGAGTAAATCACATCACAAAATGCTTTTTAATTACTTCTTAGGGGGCTGTATACGAGATTAAATATGAACTTGATAAACAAACACCGCCTTGTAAAAAAGGAAAATTTAAAATAAAGACCTTGAAAATTCTAAAGTATGACAACAGATGTCTTTAATGTTGATTCATGATATTAAAGAATTTTTTTTTCTGCGATTTGTCTCTTAATAAACTTAAAATATTCAAACTATATTGCAGAAATAAACTTTTTATTAGAAGGAGAAGTTCTAAAAGAATTTAAAAAAGCCTACACTTGCCGTTACTTAAATACTTGAATGAAATTCTCGTGGAAACACAAGTGTATTAGTAACAGTAACTGTCATCTAGAACCACTTCCACACAGGATTTATAACCTTAGAACAAATCTAAACAAACCAAGCATTCAGTTGCGATTTGAACTTTTCAAGACTGAAAATTTGCTACTTTTATTAATTTTCTTTCGCAAATTAAATAAATAATCTTTATCGTTTGCTAAATTTATTTGCAGTTTGAAGAATAATTATGTAAAATTGAATGAGTCAAATCCTATAGCATCCTTTCCTTGACATTTGGCAATGTTTGGAAAATGTCGCCTTAAATGATGAGAGATTCTTATACTTAAATAAATATCAACAACAATATTTGTAAAAACCTGATATTTCCAAAACATTTAGTAGTAAAAAAAAACATGAAAAAACTACAAATTGCATTAATAATTGAAGAAATGTAAATTAATACCCTTTAGCACAAAAAAGTGTGAACCATTTTCTTAGTAAACAAATAATAAACATTCAAAAAATCACATTGTGCTATATTTTAGACGTCATTCTAAGGGCAATTCTACCATAATTTTTAATTTTATGTGCCTTGAGCATAACTTTAAAAAAAATTAATATTTCTTTACAATTTTTTCTTATTATACTAATAGACTGGTCCTAATATAATTGCAAAACGGAATTTTAAAGCAAAGAAACTCTAAAAAATTTTAGAACACAAAACAATGCAGAAAATTCCTTACCTTTCCATGTCCCGAATGTTAAATTTTTAGTTTACGGCTCAAACTAACACATTTTTGAGCTAAAAATTACATTCATTTGGATTTTAAATTCAATTAATACTATATCTTAACAAATTCCTTCCATAAAATTTTGGCTATTAATATTTATAATGTGTATTTCTCTTCTCCCAACTTTGTCCCTGGGTTTTGGTACATTCACTGACCTCATTGCTAAAGTGGTGAAGAGAGGCACCACTGGATGGAGCTACAGTGATTCTTCAATCATGAAAACTGTATTGCAGAAAACTCTCATTTCAGTTAGTAGCCGCATTTTTTTGCTATACTTCACCAATAAGCCAAAAAAGTTTAAAAACCCAGTAAAATGAGCTGCGTGGCTTTATTACTTTCCTTACAATCCCCCCATGGTTAAGGTTAATTTTTGCTTAATAATTGGAATTTTTTTCTATAAATATAGTATAAGGAGGATAAGGAGTAAAAAAATCAATTTTTATTAAACTGGAGTTAGTTTCAACACAAAAAAGACCGGAAAACATCGTGAATTTCCTCACCGTCTGTTCTTTACCTTCCGTTCCTAACCGTCACAATGATCTAGAGATGGAAAACCGAAACCTATTTTAAGACTAACCGGTTTGTTCATGACTTCGGTTTCATTGAAAATTAGTTATTTTCATAAGGCCAGTTTAAACCGTTTTTTTTTAAACTGCCATCCCTAAATTTTTTGTAAAAAAAAATTCAAATGAGCCTTGCTGAACTTTTTTTGTAATTTTAAAACACTTATAAACCTTTTTACAAATATTTAAAGTGATTTTGAAAAAATAAATTTCACAAGTTTTTTATACCCAAAATTAAAAATTATGGTAGAACTGCTCCTAAACCGATTTATATGGGAAAAATTAATATTCCTGAACATTTTAATTTTGATTAAGGTTTCTCGTGATATTGTTGATGTGGCAACAGCAATTTAAATGACTAAAAATTAAATTTCAATGCTAATTTAATAGGTCATTCGTTGACTGACAAGAGGACAGATGTCCGTCCGGATGTACAGCAGAAGAACAAAAAGTATGAAAAATGAGTCTCTGCAGTCATACCTTTCTAAAATAAAAAATAATTCTTAAGATCTGACGGATGGAACCCATTTTGTCAGGGAAGTACGGTCAGATAGACGGACTTCTTTAACAAGTCAATACATACTTTTCTAATTTTTAATTATTTGGAGTTTAAAAAAAATGGAAAGTAGGCTTAAAATAACCTTAGGGTGTTATCCTCATTAACTTTTACATCCCTTGTAGGGCCCCTTCCTCAAGGTATTTAACCTTACGTTTCTTTTTCCTCCTTCAATAAACCTACAGACTACACTTGTCATTTTAGAGATGGTCCCTTAAAGGTCCACAAGTGATTCGATTCAATAACTCAAATATTCATCCAAATGTAACAAAAACTTTGATTTAGGGGTTTTCGATGGTGCTTAACGTTATTAAAATAGGCTGTTGCTATTGGAAATTTTAAAGATTGTTACATTTTTAATATGAAGACGGCCCCTTATGCAAATTTTGTGTCATGCAATTAACTCAGGATGTTATTTGTTCACAAAGTCAAAAAGATCCAATTCTGTAGGATGACTAACGGGGGAAATAATAACTAGTGGGTGCCTTTTTTTTCCCACAGCTGTACCATCATAAAAAACTGATATTTTCGAAATATTTATTAATAACAAAACATGCAACTACACCATTCTTTTAGTAATCAGGTCAATGATGTTAGGATTATAGCATCTTTCCTTAGCAATAACTTTGATATACAAGAGCTCAGATTCTAAAAGAGTCATCAGTAAAACGAATATTTAATGCATAGTTGGTAAAAGAGTAAAATGCTGTAATTTTTGTTAATAAGGATGGCAAGATAGGAAATGGTGTTGCAAAGAATAACTAGATCGGAAATGATTTACAAATTTAAACCTTTCGAAATGAAGAAATTTCAGGCACTAAAAAGGGAGAGTTGTATACGTAAATTTCACAAACTCACCATTTCCGCCGTAGACAAAGGATCGTCATCTTCCCATGTGGTCAATCTTGGATCGGTATAGTGCTAAAAGCAATTATTGAAACTATAATATTTTTTTGGTTTCTACTACTGTCAACAAAAATCTTTAAAATTAAATTAAAATAGCAAACTTGGTAATTTTTTTGTAAAAAAAATATTTTTAAAAATGCAGACAAACTGATATTGTTACACAATCAATGCACCAATGCAATTCAGCTCTGCAAATTACATGCTATCAAGTGAAAATTTTCACTCTGATGACAAATAACTATACAGTGGAGTGTGTCTCAAAAGTTTTAAGACGGCCAAGGTTTTAAATTTTTGATCTTACTAAATTAATTGGAAAAACAAAATAAACTATGCATGTATCTATAAAAAAAATGAAGAGAAACAAATAATAAAATACTCAAGACACAGTTTAAGCAGTCATAGATTAAATATTTAAAAAAAATGCAGTTTTAAAAATATAATGGCAAAAAGTGTGAAAAGCTGACTTTAGTAATAATGTCACATACTGTATATAATTGTGTAAGCCAAGAAATTTTTGACAAAATTAGTGCCAGAAAAATTAGGGTGGACTTATACACGAAACTCACAAAAAATTTCCACAAACAAAATATCCCCTATTCTTAAACTATAACTGAATTTCAATAAAACTTAAGATTTAAATGCAAGAGATTGGTATCTGTACATGGTATCCACCAATGATGCCAATGTTAGTTCTCAACACGAGGCATGATCTGCACAATGTAGCTTTGGTACAGGGCAGTTCAGTCAAAGAGTCAAGCAGTCCAAGTTTATAAAAAAAAAGCAAGAAGTTCCAAGAGAAGTAAAATAGCCTACTTTCCTGTTACTTAAATACTCACTGAACTTCTTATAGAAAAAAAAAGATTTGAAACAGTAAATAACCGCTACAACACAACTACACAAAACACACAAATTCTACACAAAATTTTTACACAGAAAAAAAAAATCGCTAAACACAACATCCAGCTATAATTTAAACTTCTAAAAGCCAAAATCTACTATTTTCATTAATATTGTTTCGCAAATTAACTTAATATTACTCATCGTCTGCTTGATTTATTTGTAGATCGAAGAATAATTAAATATTTATTAATAAGGAAAAACATGAAACTGCTCCAAACTACATTAAAAAAATAAGAAATGTACTTAAATTAAAACTAAGCAGAATTGTATGCAAAAAATATGCCTTGCCGCTTTCTTAGTAAACAAGTAATAAACAATGAAAGAATCAATTAGCTACATTTTATGATGTCATTCCAAACTGATTTTATGACAAAATTAAATTTTCCTTCAAATATTTTTAAATAAATAAGGTTTCTCATGCCATTGTTGATTTGGCAACAGCGATTTAAATGACTCAAATTTGAATTTCAGTGCTCGTTCAATGGGAAATTCCCCGACAGATAGTAGAATTATGTCCGTCCGGACGTACAGACAGGCCGACAAAAAGTATGAAAGTTAGTCTCTGAGGTCATACCTTTCTGACAAAAAAGAATATTTAAGATCCGACGGATAGAACCGATTTTGGAAAGGGGGTACGGACAGACGGACATCGTAAGCGTGTCAACACCTACTTTTTCATTTTTTTAATTCTTTTAAATTAAAAAAAGAAAAGTAGGCTAAAAATGCTGGTCCGTGACCTTGGCACAGCACTCTCGTACAGAATTAATGTTTCAATGAACATAGCATTTATTGGGGGGTCTCCATTCAAGGTCACTAAAATAACGATAAAATATGCGAAGGACACCCAGAGCCTTATTTTAATTTTGTTTGCAAAAGAAAAATTTGTAGTCTGACATGAACCAGTCTTCTCTTATTTTCTTTAGAAGGCCATTTGGGGTGATCTTTTGTTGCCTTATTTCCTATCTTGACTGATACACAGGTTTCAGATTTTGGAAAGATATTTGGTTTAAAAATGGGGTTATCTTATATACGAAGATTCTTTACAGCTTGAACTTTTCGAATAGAAACTTTTTAAATCTTTTAAAAGCTTGCAGATTGGAAGGTATGAACTTTGTGATACAAATTGTAGGGTGTTAGTATAAATTCTTTGAACAAAAAGTTCTCTGACGGCTCTAGGTTTTCCAAAAATGAATTTGTATCAGAAGAAAGCAATTGTGAACTGTTGACAGTTTGGCTCTTTTTTTTCTTATTAAGCATATGATATAGATGTTATTCATGAAGGGTATACATAACATACTGCAATTGTTTATAATATTGCCAAGTCCGAGTTGCTGGGTTGCTGCTAAATAACCAAAAAATTCAAGTTTTATGCATATATAATTAGATTACGTAGATTAATGTTCAAAGAACAGTTTACGAGTCTGAACACACATAAAAATTGTTTAAGCAAATATTCTTTTTAACAATTATTGCCTAATTCTAAGGTACTTTAATTTCCCTTTTATCCAAACTATGAAACTTTCATAGGTAGCATGGGCCAGAAAGAAAAGATCCCTTTTATTTTTAGTACGCTACCTTGTAGGCAGTCCATATGTAGTTTGGCCAAAAAAAATAAGTTATTTCTTTGTGTTTACTTTAACTGGTATCTCAACTTTAACATAATTTGAACAGAATTACAATTTCGTGATATCACGTGCCTTGAAAAAAGAAAAAATTCAAAAGTAAATTCTGGAATGATATTTTGCAATTTCCAATATTTTAGAGAAAAAAATAACAAAATAGGTCCAAATTTTAGGTCATTTCTGATTTCAGACTTATCATTTTAAGACGTCCTCCACTTTACTTTCAAAACAAACATCTCACTGGTTACTTACCCTGGATCAAAACACTTGGCAGAGGGACAAAAAGGTTTTTGTCAGAAATAAAACATAAAAATAGGGTTATTTAAATAGTTAAGCTATGCAAAAAAAATAGTTTTTGCAACCATCAAACACAATAGTTTACTAGAATTGGATTATCAATTCAAGTGATGCTTTATATTTAAAAAATGTAAAAAGTGATTCATATTTGTCATAAAATTGAAATATTTTAAACTAAAATTTTTAAAGAAAACTTTTTATATAAGTTAAAAGTATTGTGTAGTTGAAAAATGAAATTTAAAAAAAAATAAAAGTTTATAATATCACAATCACTGAAAATATTTACTTTTATTTTATTATATTTTACAATATTTTATATTATATTACCCTTATTTTTAATTCAGAATAATGCTGCCTTTGTTGAGTGACTTGGTCCAACCATAGTTTCTTCTCTCCTGGCAGTTCTTTTAAAAACAGCTAAATTAAAGAAATTTAAAAATTGAAATGCAAGTAACAAGTTGAATAAAGAGTTTTAAACTAATTTATAAATCAAACAAGAGTTTAATTTCAACACAGCCAACTCCTTACTTTTGAAATTTTAGGTACAGGATTTTTTTTTTAATGTTGAATAATTTTTTTCATAATTTAGGAGAAACATTTTCGGAACAATGAAAAAAAATTGTTTCTAAAGTATATCATTTCATAACATCAGTCTATGGGATTTAGAATTTTTTTAAAGATCAATGGAATTAATCGCAATAACTTTAATGTCAGTTTTTTTTAACTGACAAAAACATAAAAAATGACACTTTTTTTTTATTTAAAATTGTATAATTTAATAAATATCTCCCTCAAAAATTGGAGCAGGACCTTGACAAAATCATTTAATATCTTGTTACATAAAAAATGCAATTGATTTGTGAAATGAATTTCACAAGCTTCAATTTGATACAAAATTTGAAATATTTCCTAATATTTGATATTGTAATTTTTTAATTACAACATTTGATTTTTATTTAAACATTTTAATTTAAACATTTTGTTGCAAATTAAATCTTTTTTAAATTGTTTTTTTTTTCAAAATGACTGAATACTTCATATAAATTGTTTTTGGTTTCTTTTATTTTTTTAAGTATAAAATTATTTCTATATAAATATAAAAGCTAAGTTTATTAAAATACTAATCACATCAAATAATCCTATAGCTACATTCTTAGGCACCTGCTTTTGTATTTTCATTTGTGGAATTCCAAAAAAATTTTAACGGTCGAGTGGCGGACACATATAACGTTACTAAAGTTTTGCCCTACCCTGAATTCCACTTCTTCAAAAAGATTCACCCCATTGAGTGTAAATTGTACAAAACGAAGGTTGGTCCCCCCCCCCCCCCCCCAAGGGAGTGTCGAAATGTCACAAGCTGAAACGAACCACACTTCATGCTATGGTGCTTTTAGTCCGTATCCATAAACCTAATCTAGCTATGTGTTTTCTTTTAGGAAGAATTATGAAATGTTTTTAAAAACTTTAAAAACTAGTATTCATTTTGTTTTTAATATTAATTTATACTACATTTATTAAACTTTGAAGATTGAATAAGAAACTAAAATGAATACATTTGGTTTTAATGCGCGTTGCTTATAAAAATTTTATCTTTTTTAACTTTGTTGACTGATATCAACTAATAAATTTTTAAAATAAAGTCAAAATATAAATGCCAAAAAATTTAGAACTTTAGTATAAATAAAACTAATCCTAAAATTTTCAGGTAGATATTTATATTTTTTCGGCAATATTTTTTTTAGTCGAAATGGTGCACTCAGCTACTCATCAACATTAAAATTTCATAGAAGGAATTTAAGGCGTTATCCTTAATCAATGTCAAGAATCAATAGTTGTGTAAACGAAACCAAAATATAATATATCAAAATTAGCATTGAAGTAAATTTATTTTACTAATTTTTAAAATGTAAAATATTTATAACATTTGTAATTGTACGTGAAAATTGGAAATGAAAATGTCATTTGAAACAAAACCTCCATCGTCAGCTTTATGACAAGGTCGTAAATAAATAATTGTAAGGGTCAGCCGTTACCAAAAGGTATAAATGCATTTTAGATTTTACCAAGAACTTTATCTTCAAAACTAAAGAGTGCCCTTTTTATGTGCATGCTTGCCTATTTATTTATGTATATAGCTTTGTCAACCGTTTAAGCGTTTGAGTGCCAAGTACGTTTGTCAATGTCGGTCGATCTGAAAAAAAACCCATTAAGTATAATTCTCCGTTGGCGATATGGTGAAACTATTTCCATGCCAAAAAGAGTCAAGTTTACTCTTTTACACACAACAATAATGGGGGGGGGGTAATTACCTTCACTCAGTCAATGCTTTCCTTGGTCATTCATCTATTGTAAAGTTCTTCACGGAAGGTGAGCACAGGTGTATACTAACGGGGGGACGAACAGTCGAGAAAAGCGTTCTAGGCGAAAAAGGTTCAGAATACCCAAACGTCTTTTGACGTCGCTTGCCAAAAACAGTGTGGAACACGAGAACGCTTCCATGTAGGATCTGCCATTTTCAGTACAGAATCCGTTGTCGTATGGCGTCCTTGCCACTCGGTTGGTTAAGCTTGGTTGAGGGAATGGGGGAAGGTCTTTGAACATTACTTTCGACCACCCCAACACAATCCTTTTAAACCATTTTAAATGGCATAAATTATGTATTTTTATTTAGGCAAAAAAATAAGGATATAATCCTGACTTTCAAGACCTGCTGTTCAACTAGCACTAACAGAGGTGGGGAAAGGAGAGAACCAGAACATTGTGATTTTCATTGACTCACAGGCCACTATTAAGGCAATTTCTGCAGTCACTCTTTCAGAGAACAGTGCCGTTCTTGACTGCCAACTGGTGATTAACTCCATGATTGAAAGTGGTCGCATTGTCACTTTACAGTGGATTCCAAGTCACTGTGGAATCACCGGTAACGAGTTGGCGGACTCTCTTGCCAAAGCTGGGTCAGGCCTTCCTCAACCGGACGTGCCTGTCTGCTACCACAGTGCCAAAAGAATCATCAATGCGAGGTTTAGGACTCACCATCGTGAAACCATTAGAAATGCTACAAGGGGGAAGATTTGGGGCACCTTACTGGGAAATCCCATCCCTCGCGACCTACCCAGGCCAGTCGGTGTTGCCAACTTCAGAATTAAGACTGGCCATGACTATCTTAGAAAGCACCTCCACAGATTTGGTCTGGCGGACTCTCCAACTTGCCCACTTTGTATGACTGCTGACATGAGTGGGGACCACTTGCACTTGTGTTCTGGACTTCTAGACGTAGCCGCTGTGTTTGCTGCTGAAAAATTTAGTAACTTTGTGTGTGTCTCCGAACTGTATTGGGCTGCCCGTAATAGACTAATGGCGGAACAGCCTAGGTCTGGCGTAGGATAAAAAAAAAAAACTTTCAAGACCTGTTATTAACACGTTGTTCCCCACGCTCATCCCCATGATCAACAGATCTAAATCAGGTCTATGAGCTTGTTCACTCTGAGGAAGTCCAGCACCAAAAGTTGTTCTTGAATCAGGTATATCCTGGCGAGTCCCAGACCAAGATAGAATATGGTCAGGGGAGGCCTGGGTAGTAGAACACTCAGTGCAGACTTCAAAAAGTTTGTTACCACCAATAAAAGTCATTGATGACAGATAACCACCCAGGAAACAGGTAGGGGCAGTTTGTTCTTGTCTATTGCTGCCCTGTGGATCAAGAAGTAACCTGGGCAACTACTCTGATATTCACATACTTAAGCCAATTAAAAAATTAACTTTCCTGACAAACTGCACATCTTCGGATGATCCAATTTCGATACATGATTGGATAAGGGCAACTTGTTCTGAGAAAATCCAATTTTGATGAGAAATTGTATTGTGTTGCTTAGTTTATTTGGTGAAATATACTGAATTTAAACTGCAAATATATAGGGTCTGAGAAATGCCCTTCCCCCTATGATTAAATTGACTCCATTGTCCCATGGCACAGTGCATATGGCTACATTTATTCTCAAATAAGTAAAATGTGGTGGAATTATGGAGTACATAACAGGTGTTAAATACATTCTGCATTGGAAACTTAATTTAATAAATAGATAAATACATGAACATTGAACAGTAGGGTGGGCCGAAAAAATGAAAAATCGATATTGCTAAAAAGCCGACTTTTCTCATCTCAATCAAGACTTAAAAATTTTGGTCTGATAAAAAAAATCATGGGGCGCCGGGGCACTAAATTTTTGAATTATGTTGTATTTTTCATCTTTTCATTTTTAAACGTAAACATATTCAAAATATCATGTAAAACACATTTGAATGACTTCTTAATCATGTATTATCAAATGGCCACTTTCTGTAATGGTTATATGTAATAAAAAAAAATAGGGCGAAACGTGTCAGCAGGGAGGGGATTAGCAAGCACAAGCCTGTCTCAGCAACAGGATTGCACCTGGTGGATCCACTTACTGTACTTCAAAGAAATTGTTACTCAAGCTACACGAGAGACTACCCTATTTTTATAAATCGAAGCTTCCTTTTTTTCACCCAATGGAGAGTAGGTAAATATTTGGAGATGAGTCATCGATGAATGAGAGCAATTTTTGTGTTTCTCTTTCATTCAAAAGCATTGTGTGGAAGTAAATAATTGGATGTCTGCGATTTCGTGCTCTTTTGTTAATATTAGTTTTCATAAAGATGATTTTTTTTAAAATAATTAAAGATTAAAACATTTTTTGATAATTATGGCAACGCTTTTAAAAGTTTTAACAAGGGAAAAAGAGAAGTGACCGGGTTTGGGGCATCCAGATTTGATTAAGAGCATTCTACCCTCATATATACAGATGTAATGAAACAGTATTTATAAGACAGAAACATAAAAAAAAGATAATAGAATTAATCCAGCACTAAGTGATATTTGGTCAAAAACAGCGCTTGTTATAAACATTTGGAGAAAGTCATCAATTCCTACTATTTCTGAACGATGTGTTGAACAAATGCCAATGCTCTATAATACAAAAGGCAAAAATCTTCTGAAATCAAAGAGGAAGATAGCTCTCATTTCACAAAAAGTGTCCAAAAGTTTACCGAAACGTCAGAAAATCTGTTTGACCTTGCTGTTTGTAAATGGTCTGAATTTTCAAGGTGCAAATGCGAGAGGCTTAAAAAAAATCCCTGCAATCGAAAAAGATTTTTTGATTGATCAAAGAACTCATAGGAAAATATTTATTGGCGGTGTTGACAAGGTTCCAACTCGGAAGCTGAGAAAAAAAACTTTTGAGAAAGCAATTAGAAAATTAGCTAATTGAAAAATACCAAATGAAAAAGTCAAATATCAAAACAATGACTCTAGAACCTATTACCGAAGATGATGTTTCTATTGACAGTTGTGAGGACCTTATGGTATTGGAAAATGAGAATCGTAAGCCTTCAACGTCCCAAATGAGAATGAAATTGGCATCTGTAGCATCTTTTTGTGACAGGGCAGGTATTTTCGATAGAGCAGAGGCAAGGATAGCGAATGCTGTACTCGAGCGATCATCGAGATTTTATAGTGACTATTTCCTAAAAATGTATAACTTTTTGATTTTATAAGTGAATGCTTATATTTTTTTAAACCTGATATTTTTTTCAATTCAAGCAATTGTTCTTACTTTCATTTAGTTTCCTATCGATTATTTATATAACTTTACATTTTAAGGGGGAAAAATTCTTTAAAAAAAAGCATAATTCTTTTTTTAAAAAATCAAAATTTCTGGTTGCCGGCACTCCATGAAGACATTGGTTTATCGTTATTATTTGAAGGTATTAATTTTCTTATAATTGAAGGGGAAATATAACTTTTTGTCAGCGAAATAATATTAGTGTTCATAAGATGTAACTTAACTGCATCAGGTAGATGGTGTTACGTAAACTATCTTTAGTTTGACTTGTATATATGGGCAATTCTATGGTAATTTTCACTTTTTTGTCCCTTGGGCATAACTTATACAAAAATTAATATTTCGTTTTAATTTTTTCTTATTATACTAACAGACTAGTTCTTATATAATTATCAAACAGTATTTTAAAACAAAGAAACTCTAAAACAATTTTAGAACACAAAACATTGCCGAAAATTCCTTACCAACCCCTGTCCCGAATGTCAAATTTTTAGTTTAGTGCTCAAACTAACAAATTTTTTACCTAAAAATTACATTCATTTGAATTTTAAATAGAACTTATACCATATCTTAACAAATTTCTTCCATAAAATTCTGGCCTTTGATATTTATAATATGGATTTCTCTTCTCTTAACTTTGTCCCCTGGATTCTAGTACATTCACTGGTCTCATTGCTCAAGCGGAGAAGAGACACTAGATGTAACTACAGTAATTCTTCAATCATGAAAACTGGATTGCAGAAAACTTGCATTTCAGTTAGTAGCCACATTTTTTCGCAAGACTTTACAAACAAGACTAAAAGTTCAAAAAACTTATTAAAATGAGCTGCATGGCTTTATTGTTTTCTGTACAGTTCCTCAGGGTTAAAGTTAATTTTTGTTAGATATTAGGAATTTTTTCAATAAATATTTTTTAAGTGAAGTAAAAGGAGTAAAAAAGTCAATTTCCGTGAAACTGGAGTTAGTTCCAACACAAAAAAGACCGGAAAACATAATGAATTTCCTTACCGTCCCCATGATCTAGGGATGGCTGTTTTTTATACCTGAAATTAAAAATTATGGTAGAACTGCTCATATATGTGTGTTCTTATCTTATCAATAAAATATTGTTAGCCCAACGCTCTCTACTCTCCTTTCATTCAGTGGCTAAAATCTGTGCATTTATGTCAAATTTAGTGACATGAGGTTATAGGACCATCCCCTGAATGTTTCGGAATAGTTTCAAGTTATTTAGTATTAAGTCAAAATTCAAAACGGACACGTACATATCTGAGATCTGAATTGGAAGGTTTGCAGTCCCAAAATTTACTGGGAGCGTCTACTGACAGTGGTCAGCCAAGATGCGAGCAGCTCCAATGGGAATTGAAGCATAGGGGATAAAAACAGAGGATTTGAAGAATCTAGGAGAGTCCGCTTTGCTGAAGGAAGTGCAGTCCTATCAGCGAGTCAACAAAAAGGGTTTTGTCCTGATCTAGAACTGCCTAAAAGAGCGGTACCAGATGCTTCTAGATGACGAGACTAGTTGCAGTGCTGCCTGGAAGCTCCTAAAAGGCAACTTTCACATAGACAGCTGCACATGGCTGGTCAGACAACTGGACAAATTCTTTAGCATCTAGTTTGAACCCGGACAAGAAAATACGGGTATGTTTATCAATCGAGTTAAACAAGCTACATCTCGGTGTAACGAGAGTAATCGCAAGATTGATGAACTCTACATTAGTTTGCAATTAATTAGAAAATTGCACGAATTGCTTGAAAATGAATTTAGTGGTGTTAAAAAGTTTTACACTGCTGATAAAATTTTACTGTTGAGAAATTTTAAGAAGCTTTTCTGTTAGAAAATAGCCATTTAACTTTAACAGAGTACAATTTTAATACAGAATAAAAAAAACTAGTAATTTATTAATAACTAAACGTGGAAAAAATTCTTATAGTAATATATCTAAGTATAATATGCTGGAAATCTAAATAAAAGTAAAATTGGACCCTGTTCGTCATTTAAAATCCGATTGTGCTAAACGTATAAACAAACCTAGGACTTCTAATATGAATAGTAATAAATTAAATCCAAAGTATTGTAATTCTAGTATTACAGAAGCAGATTTAGAAGTTAAGGACCCAACCGTTGAATTTAAATATGAATCTGCTTTGACTAGTAATTTGAAATTGAAATTCATTTTCACACTTGATACGGGGGCGACGAACAATTTCACTAATTATTGTACGCTTTTATTAAATTATAAACCTATTGAAAATGGTAATTTGTCTCTTGATACTTGTAATGGGTGTGCTCCCATAAAAGGTGTCGGTAATACAAAGTTTTTGCTGAATTGTGATGGTATGTTAAATATTGTAAACTTGTGTAATGTCTTATACACACCAGATTTAAGATGTAATTTCTTTTCTGGTATACATTTAGATAAAAATGGTTATACAACAGTTTGCGGTAATAGTAAAGCAACTGTTTTCTGAATAGATAACTCAAATTGATTGTTTTTAATATAACTGATCAATTTTATGAACTATGTCTAATTAGGGAAAGTGACCCTGGAAAAGGTCAAGTAGATAGTGATGAAAGTGCAAATTTAATATCTGATTTTTCTGAATTAACACTGCAATTATCAAAAAATGTCAGGGATGTCGAGGAATGAGGTCGTCAGAGATTTGCCCTACATTCCAAATTGTAAAATAACTTGCGAAACTTGCCATCAAGCAGTCTAAACGTACTTCCTTTCTCGAATTGGATCACACAGTTGTGCAAAATGGGCTAGAGCGTGTTCATACCGACGTTTGGGGAGAAGTGCCAGTAAAAACTAATAGTGGATTTAAATATTTTGTGTCAATGATTGACGAATATTTAAGTAGGGTTTGAATATATCCCTTAAAAAGTAAATCTAAAGTATTTCATAAATTTAAATATTTTTGGCTATGAAAAAAAAAGAGAAAAAGTTAGACTGTGCAAGGTCAGATAGTGGGTTAGAGTATGTTAATGAAAAACTTAGTGATTATCTGGGAAACCTTGGAATAAGACACGAAAGAACTGTAATTTACACCTCAGAAATAGGAGGCATTGCTGAGCATCTTAACAGATACATGTTTGATGCCATACGATCTTTACTTATTTAATCTAAGTTGGATAAGAAATTTTGGCTTGAAGCTTTGTTTACTTATGTTCAGATCAGGAATCATTGTCCTGTTGGTACAAAAAATCAAAGCCCTTTAGAACTTTAATAGTATCAAAAACCAGTGTAAAACATCTAAGAGTTTTCGGATGTTCGGCATTTTCCCAAAGCAAAAAAGTAATAAACTTTCCCCAAGATCAGAACCAGGCGTCATGATTGGTTATGCATAAAAAACTCGTGGGTATCAAATTTATATTACTGAAATAGGAAAAGTTGTTGAAACCATGCATGTAAAATTCAACGAAAGTAAAATTGGCATTGAATTCAATAAAAACTTGAGGGGAAAAGGGGATAATTCTGATTGTCAAGGTAATAATCGATACAAGATTAAAACTGTTAAAAAGCGACATAAAACTAGGTAAATTAACCAAAGTGTCGCTAAAATATTCAATGATAACTACGATGAGGAACTAGTGAAGAAGAGTTTGAGTTACTAGAACTGAAATGTAAAGATTACACTTCTGAATTGGACACCAGAAATCGGGAGAGTGTGAAAACTAGACGAGGTGATGTTTACAACTTGCTGAAAATTCCGGATAAAAGTATCCGGTTAAGAAATATCGAGGAGGTTTCTAAGTACGGTTTGGATAACAATATTGAATTTAATCCATAAGATTTTGATTTCGGAGTTAAACACGTTAACTATACTGCATGTAGTGAAACCACATAGCTACCAATTCTGATCCGGAGGTAAATCTAGTTGTGGTGAAGATTCCTAACTCTTTTGAGGAGTTATTGGCATCATGAGAGAGACGCGAGTGGGTTAAGGCAATGAAAATTTAATTAAGTACATTAACAAGTAGAGGCTCTTTTGATTTAGAACCCAAACCAGCTGGTGTAAAAGTTCTGGGTAACAAGTGGGTATATACTATTAAAAAGGATTCGGCAGAAAATATTCAACACTTTGAAGCCTGTTCAAGGGTTTCGTCAAATTGAAGGAGTGGATTACTATGAAGATGTGTATTTTCTCGTTGTCTCATTTACTTTGGCAAGAGTGTTTATGCTATTATTAGTTATACAGAAAGGGTGGATATCCCGTCATTTAGATATCAAAAATGCATATATGTATAATAAGCTTTCTATTCCAATTTATCTGGAACAACCAAAAAGTTCCATAGCTAAAAAGCATGAGAGTTATATATTTAAATTAAAAAGAGCATTGTATGGACTACACCAATCTGGAAGAGAATGGTATAATGAACTTGATCGAACTTTTATAAAACTTGGATTCCAGATATTTTGTAATTGTACAACGTTAAAAAGCACAACAATACATACCCTCCAGCATACACTTCTAAATGGTGAATATTTTAGGAAACCTGTCCGAGCAAGTTTATGCATGTCTTCTAAGTAATATTCCGCATTAAAAGTATTAATGAATTCTTGACAATAAACATTCCTATATAAAAAAATATATGAATATTATATCTGTCATTGCAGTGGTTTTCAATAAATGGTATTGATAAACTTAATCTAATTTTTTGTCATTAAACCACAAAACACAGAATGGTTCAGTGAACTGCTTTACCACCACTTTGCAATTTTTTAAACCATCTGATGTAAAAGCATTTTAGGTTTTGTTTTTGATGGATTCTCCATCAAATTTGTGAGTATTATCCAAACCTTTCAACGACCGAAATACTCATTATTTTAAAAAAAAATTTATTGAAATAGATTAACCCTTTCAGTCCCAGTGATGCCATGTGGCATCATCATTTTTCTGATCATAATTTTTAAAAAATAATAGGGCTGACATCTATTGGGATTAATAAAAAAATATTTTCTAAACATAAAAAAGTGTGAAGAATCGAATGATGTGCTTTTTGATATCATAAATGGCTATAGACGATCAGAAAAAAAATTCTAAAATGATAATGCCAAATTGTCATTGGCACTGAAAGGGTTAATAGAAAAATCATTTAATCCTCTAAATGTAAACGCTTTTGTCTAAATAGGAAACTTTATTTCACAGCATTAGTTTCAAATTTTTGCTTCATTAAATAATTAGTAATAACTCATAAAACAAATTTTATTGCATAAAAAAATTATGTTTAAAATCTTATTCATATAGAATTATGACTTAAAAAAGCTGTTTTATACTTAAGGTTTTTAAATTGAATGACACTAAAAATAAATAATTTTTTTAAATTATATGTGTTGCAGGGACAGCTAACAGTCCCTTGGTGGATATATTTGCCCGTATCTCTCAGGTGGATAAAATATTGTATATACTCATGTATAAGCCGAGAAACTTTGGACAAATTTAGTGTGGTAAAAATCGGTGTCGACTTATACATGAAACATCATTTTTTTTCAATCGCCTATAATTAAACTAAAACTAAATTTCAATCAAACTTAAGATTAAGATACTATCTATAAAAAATAAAGACACAAAAGCAGTTAAATTCTTAAATGAAATAAGATTGGTATCTATACACGGTATCCACCATAATGATGCTTAATTGTTAATTCTTGGCTTGATGCACATTTTGCAGAGTGTAGCTCTGGTACAGGGCAGTTTAGTGAACCAGTCTTCAAGAATGTAAAGAAAACATTGCCTGTCCGTGACATTGGCACGGTGATGTCATATAGTCTTCACGCTTCACTGAACATAGCTTCTCCGCTCAGTGTCAGCAATGTTAAGGATACTCAGAAGCTGAAACCCGTTTTATTTTTATTGGGGTTGAAATATTACTTGCAAAATAAAAAAAATTATGGTTCGTTATGAACCAGTATCTTATTATTTTGTTCAGAATACTCTGTCCTTATTTCTTACCGACTAATACACGGTTTACCGATTTTGGAAGGATATTTGGTTTGAAAATGGGAGATTGACTTATACATGGACTCGGGTTATACACAAGCATATACGGTAATAAAAACAGTATTTTAATGACATTTTATGAATTTTCATTTTTTCTTTGCAATTACTATTAAAGGAATACGAACGAAACTCTAAATAATTCAAATAACATTTAAACAATAATCTGCATTTAAACAAACTAAATGCAAAAAAAAATTAACAAATAAGGAAAACATAGTGAGATTGGACTGTAAAATCATGCAAAACATTTTATATTTTTGTAACCTAAGTATTCTAATATCAAACAAATAATGTTCTTACTTGAAACGGACTAGGCTGTCTGCCATCTTTATCTAATTTATAAATATAAACATAGACGAATTAGTAAAAAATAATAGTAACATACAAAACTTCAAATCAAAATATCGTGAAATAAAAAACATTATTAAAAGCTTAGAAATAGATTACACTGTTGCAAATACCTATGGGGCAAAAAATTGAATTTCACTATCCTAACTTATCTAATCACTCAAAATAAATGTCCGTCACAGTTTTTATGCATATTAACAATCAGCTTGACAAAGTTCAACTCTTAGATAAATTTTTGTTATGGGTTTAGCTATAGAGAAATAATTTAAGTAGAGTAGCGGCAACCCTATTTCCGACGTACCAAACATGAACATGTTTCCTGCATGCTCGTCACATGATTTAAAAGACATCTGGCGATAGAAACTTCGCCAAATTATAGGCTTGACTGTGACTCTATTATGACACCAAACAATAGCCCTTGTGTAGCTCTAGTGCAACATTAATTCAACTCAAATCATAGGGAAGTTCTTGAAGGATGGACGCAATAACCATACAATACACTGATAAAAAATAAATAATAGGAAGAAGAGTTGGTTCAATTGAATTATTGTTGCCTTAGAACTACCCAGAACAATTGCCAATGGGACTGACGATTTAGAATTACCATCAAGAGCTAGAATGAGACATTTAAGGTGTTTCTCACAGTCTTAAAAAAAGAAAAAGCGTTGTCAATACATGGTAATAAGACCAGATGGTCTTCCAAACAGAACCTGCTATTTTGAAATTGCCACAGTAACAAACATCTCTAGAGAAAAAAATATTTGCTAAACAACCAATTAAGCAGGTTGTTTCTTACATTCAACCCTTTAATAGCACTTGGCAACAAAATAAGCCTTTTGAAAACGATAAAATAAATAGTGCCAAATTTCCCTGGATGGAGGGGGCTCCGTAGCCCAGTCGTCAGAACATTGGCCTTTCAGACAGAGGGTCCCGCGCTCAAAACCCGGCCACATCCTATAGACGGATATTTGTTGGCAAAAATAAAATAAACTTAATTATAGGGTTCCCCGAGTACACTGGGACAGAGACGCTCGTTAAATCTGTGGAGTCCAAAGTTTCGACAGCATTACCGTACTATGGCACCAGTTGGGTACCAGCTCAGGTGTCAAGCCTAAATGTCAAGTGTAACCCTAAATGTAATCTTGATCCGCTTCTGTATGCATGCATCGTTAGTTTAACGTACCTTTATTTTGATTAGTATACACAGTTGGCAGAAAAAGTTACTTAACAATCTTTAAAAACTCGCCACATTTTGTAATTTGTTGCCGGGCCAGCGACTAGGATTTACCAAACTTTAACTTCAAAAACAAACAAAAAAGTAACATTGTTTTTTTCTTCCTAACACCTGAAGTTAGCAACTAGGGTGTTAAGCATAAATTTAAAAAAAAAAAACATAATCGAACTTAAACTTTGACAAATAAAATATCAATTTACAAACAGAGAAACTGAATAGCTCTATACTACGTACTCCTAACAGTTTTATGAAATATTTTAGGTAACTGATGCACTTCAATAAAGTTGACGCTTGAATTATTCTTTAAATGTTTACAAGAAAGTTTTTATATATAATTTTATTTTTAACTTTGTGCCTCCATATCAAGGCTTACAATAATATTAAAAGCATTAACATGAGAAAGAACATAGAGCTAGGAAGGACGAACAATCTTTCAGAACAGTTAAGAAAGAAATATTTATAGAATGAAATTAAAATCTTACAATTAAATTAAAATAACTTCAAACTACACAAATAAAAAAAATCCTTACAATGGACAATAAATTTTTAAGAAGCGAATAATAAAAAAATGTGTCGATTTAAAATCGAAAACTTGAAATTTCTGCTTAGAACAAAAAATCTCAAATATATGCAGTTGCAGTTAGGTCAACCTTATTTATTATTATTGCATTTATTTTTATTTTTTAAGTTTTGAAAACATAACATTTTTTTCCAATCCCAGAAACTTCATTTTGAAACTTCAATAAATATTTTTATTTTTAAATGAAAAAAAAAACTTCCTGAATGATATGGATCTTTTTTCCCCATACACCGTACTGAAGCCTTAGTTTTGGGAGGACTTGTCCATCTGGAGCGCCAAGTTGGCGCTTTTATCGCTAAATTTTTCGATTTAAGTTTAAGAGCGATGATGTATTGTTTTCCTTCATAGGATACAGAATCGTACGCGTACCACTTGCCATTGTGCTTTAAATATAATAAATTGTTAAATTTTTATCGTGCTGATTTTTTTCATAGATAAAAAAATCTAATTTTTAGGATTTAGTAGTTGATCTGGATACAAACTTAATTATTTGATGTTCGCGTAAAAATATTTATATATCGTTGATATTAGTTATACATCATTTTTTTTAATAAAACTCCATTCCATTTTAAATAAATATTATAAATTAATCCAAATTAATTATTTTTAATACCCATTAAATTAAGTCATTAAAAATATAATAAGGTAATCAAACTACATTTAACTAATTCAAATTATAATATTACATTTTAACAGTTTTCAATTGCAATTTTTATTATGTAATACATTTCCCCGGGTTCCGGACACAATGCCGACAGCCAAAACCCGACAAGCCATAATCCCGAAAGGCCTATACCCGACAGGGACGAAATCCCGAATGGGTCGAAATCCAGACAAATCTATAAATTAAAGCCGTTATGCTTAATTAAGGGCAATTTAATTGCTAATTTTTGCATTAATATTTTTACATTTGGGAAGAGTGACTTTTCTTTTATTGCTATGTAAACATAAAATGCTTTTGGTTCGAAAAAGGTGTGTTTTAATCGAAATGCATTTTTATACGGAAATCACATACATAATTAATCGTAGTATATTTTATAGTCTACTGTTTATGGGTTTTTTTAGTGTTTTCGTTTTATAATCCAACTATTAATTAATCTAAACTTAGGGAAAAATTCACAAAATTTGAAAAAAAATTCATTTACTTTTATCAAACAAAGCTCCCCTAAGACACAAATTAATTTATTTAAAAAAAGTAAACTAATTATAATATTAATTTTAACTAAGTACAAATATAAACTAATTGTATTCAAAATTTTTGAATGAAATTAATTTAGTAAAAATATTAAGAAATTGTTACAATTCATTTAAATGTATTAAATCATTCCAAACATTACTACATTCCAAATTATTAAATCATTCCAAAGTATTAAATCAAATCACAAATAATAATTTTATGGCATTCAAATAACACTTAATATTTAGAACGGGGGAAGATCACGGCGAGAAACTCGCCAAATTTGGCAAAAAAATACAAGCTGCAAAGTAAAGTTTTGAAGAAAAAAAACACTTCACGTATATAAGGTTCAAGTAATATTTTTTTCTACTATATACAATGTAAGTATGATTGTTTAAAAGTTGCTACACTTCTTTAAACGAAAAACTTAATGCGTAGTTGGTTTTTTTTAAAGACTTATTTCCCATAGAGTCTCCTTTATAAGACGAAAATTTGGAACTGCAATCCCTCGCCTTCAAGCCTAGCGTCACAAGAAAAAAAACGGCACAAAAAATTAGCGTTTTAGTTATTCATTCTCATTGAGACATTCTGTCAGTTCCAGCTAATTGACAACTGGAACGGTCACGCTTACAGTGACGCCTACAGTACGTCAGCCGTTCTCTTAAACCCCGCAAACAAACCACCCGGCAGCTAATTCGTTAAAACTATAACAGCACGCTTACAGTAGAGTCACTAGAGACTGTTATAGGAGCCTTAGCTTACAGTGACACCGCACATTTACGTGTCAAACATTGTCTTCTTTACTATATGCTCCGCCCCGTTCTAATTGTTCATTGTGCAACAACTTTAAAATCTCTCTTTTAAACTACCCCTAAATACATAATGAAGAAATATTATAAATACATCATTTATTTTTATTTCATATCTTGGGCTGCAGTCCGAAAGAATACACCGAAAAAATTACAGGTTTTCCAAAACATAGGACGAAGCAGAATCATTAACGCATTTGGTTTGTCAGGAACTCTATCTTGGGATTGACATAATAGACACTGCCACCAGGGCCCAACTTAGAACTTTTGGGGCCCAGGGCACAAGCAAGTTTGCCCCCCCCCCCCCACAACATAAATGAATATATATATGAACGTGATTTTTTTCATTTTAAATTTGTACAAAGTAACCTTTAACAATTGTTTTAAATACATCAGTGCAAGCACTGCATAAGTTACACATTTTTTTCATAAAATAGGACATCAGAGACCTATCATGTCATGTAATATCAAATTTTAAATGCATTAATCTATTTTATTTGCATGAACAGGGCATAATTTATAAATATAACAAGAGATATAATAATTATAGTGACTTTTGGAAACTGACGGAACTGACGCTTTTGGAAAATTAATTGCACTTGGTTCAATCGTATTACATTCGAATTTTTTTCGTTGCAAACTAATTTTTGTCCTCAATTTTGGGGCCCCTTTGAAGTGGGGGGCTCTGGGCACTTGCCCCGTTTGCCCTGCAAGAAATCAGGCTCTGACTGCCACCCTCACAGCTTTACACAATTGCAACATGTTCCTACAGAACAGTGAATTTGACAATCTCAAACAGATTGCAGACTACGACCCTGTTGTTGAACAGAAGTTCAAGCGTCCAAGGTCCATCGTCCATCTATCACGACTCAGGTTGATAACTATGACCTGCATATCTATTCGATGCGTCAAAATCTGACTTATTTTACATGGTCATGCAACTTTGTAAGTATATTTTCTTATTATGTTATCCTACTCTCTCTGTCCCATTTTTCTTATTTTATTCTATTAAATGTATAATGTTTTATATGCTTACAAACCGTTTGTTTTCTTTTTCAGAAGTTTTTAGAACATGTCTGCGCAGAGCTTTGCGGCACGGGCACACCCTCTACCCGACTTCTTACCAGCCCTATTCTACTTTTTTCTTTTTTCAAAATTTTGTCAAATAACGTAAAAAAAATGAACTTTAAAATTAGGACAAAAGGTTACGCCCTAAAAAGCTTTGTGGCTGTCACGTGGTATCTAAGACGTTACTAGTAACTATAAACAAACTTTAAAACCCCATTTTGGAATCTACTTTAAGCAAATTTGAACTATCCGCTTCTGTAAAACCTTCTTTCATTATCTATATAATTCTTATTTTAATAGTAAATTGGATTAAATCCAGTTTAAATGCAAGCAAAACAACATCACACCGGTTTGTTTATATATACTAGGACGTCAGCCAAATCGACGTGTTTGTGGTCACGTGACGTACCGATGGAAAAAAAGCCATTTTAAAATGATTATTATTAATTATTTAAAGATTTATTTTGCAAAAAAATATATGCGTTCGTTATTTTTGGGTTCAAACTATAATTAATTTAATATTGGAGGTATTTTAGCGATATCAAGTACCCTATCAAGTTTCGATTTCTGATTTCATACCTCCAAGTAAAAACAGGGTTGCAGAATATTGATGTCCGCATTATTATTATTTTTTAAAGTTGTATGCCTGACTGTATCTCGGCCATTCTTTTTCTGTAGTCCAAAATCCACATTTGTACATAAATATTCCTCAATATTTCAATTTCTTTCCATTTGTAAACAGCAAAATTAAACAACGATTTCTAGTTTAAATTAAATTCAGAAATATCATTAGAATTAAGTAGGTAGAGTAAATGTGACGAGAATAATTAAAAATCTAATAAAGATTTTGAATAAAATAAAGTGATAATGTTCAAATATCAATGTTTCATATTAAACTCAAGTGCATTTTCGTACTTTTAATTAATTTTCGCTCGCTCTGAAATTTCTTTCAAATTAGAAATTTCCTTAAGATATACTAATAATCAAAGGTAACTCGCCTATGCAGCTTTTATTTATTCATAACTCTTTTTAATATAATCAATCGTAAGAAGTGTTTAAATAGATCTGAATAACCAAAATTTAGGTGACACTTCTCTTCTCTCAACATTTTGAGGGCCATATGTCATATAGTAAAGCTCTATATACTTGAATCCGTCACCAGAAGATAGCGTGGCATGTTCGTTTCGGATGGTGGCAACAGAACAGTTAAAAAATCTTTTCGTTGCAGGAGAGAACGTGCTACACTCAAAGTTTTTTTAGCTTTTCTAATTTGTCATTTTTCCAATCCGTCAGAAATAAAAATGTCGACAAATGGTATGAATTAACTTATAATTTAAATTTTATTTGGATTTATATATCGAGTCAGTTGCACAGTTGAAGATATTTATACAACGGCTTCTCTTGGATTTTCTAATACGACAAAACATTAAAATAGTAAAACTGCGACAAATCATTAAAATAGTAAAATTTGTTTATTATTATGAAATTTAATTTCTTAAGTTAAGGCAATATGTAGCAAGTTACAAATGTTTACGAAATCGTCTGGTTTGTAAACACGATTTGCCGTGGTTTTACTTTTAAAAAAAATGTGGCTTTTCATGGTTTTAGCTTCCACATAAAAGAAAGTAGAAGGTATTAAATTTCAGTCTCCGTTCGTCAACCACGTTCAAAGCCCGAACCACAAGTGCCACTGGCAATTGTAATGTGTCAAATTGTATCTTGTTTGGCTGATTTTAGCCTACACTCCACATTTTATTTTAACTTCTTACAGTAACTAAGAATTTTAAATAAAATTCTGAGTGAACTTTGAAAATACTTCTAGAAATACTAGAAGGAAAATCTGATACTTATTCAAGTAAAATTGAACTTGCATTGTTATCATTTAAGTATTGCTGGTTGCTTAATTACATTAGTTAAAATAACAAGTTAATGCTATCAGGGTTTCCGCGCTTATAAAAAGTCAGGGAAAGTCCTGATTTTGAGCAAAAAGGCCAAAAATTATGGAAAAGTGTATTTGTGTGGGTTTCTATGCTATCTCGGTAAATTTTAATCCTACGGTGCTGCTTGGTGCATTATCAAAAACTCACCAAATTGGCGAAAATCGTGTGTTTTTCCATTGCCAGATTTCTTTATGCTGATAGATTAACCCTAGTGCCATCGAATTGGTTGTAAGCGCTATACTGGAGCTGCTATGACAAAACCAAACCAAACTCTCTGCACAATGAGCTAATAGTGGCAGTACGGAAATCCAGTATGCACTCGTTTGAGGCTACGGGCAATTTTGTTTTCTTAAAGAAAACATCAGTATCCAACATGGGGCAGTATTGTAGGGCCCAGTCAAAGCCTACACTCCTGTTTGAGGCAACCGGCAGCTTAGTTTTTATTTTACTAAACATAACCAAAAAGTTAGTTTCAAGAGAAAATTTGTGTTCAAAAATCAAACTTAAAAGTAAAACAAAACGGTGAAAAAAGCATTTAAAAAAAGCTAACAGACCTCTTCGAATCGAGAAAAAACATTGAACATTCGAAAACCATGCCTGCTTTTTAAACGAAACTTTACGAAATGACGAACAAACAAAAAATTGCCTACCTACCCACATTCCCATGCAAGTATTACCAGGGTCCTTAATTTCCTGAAGTTTCTGAAAAAAAATTTGGTTCTTAATTTGCACACATCGTCCTGAAATTGGTCAATTTTAATTTCACGGTGCTGCTTGGCGCGGTTCCAAAAACAACAACAATTTGGCGAAACTCGCGTGTTCCCCATTGCCAGATTCCTTTCCGCAGATGCAGTAACCCTAGTTACTTATGACAAAAAATACCAGACTCGGGGTTTTGGTTTGCTTTGGGCAACACAAAACAATCTTTACACTACACAATGGGCTAGTAGTGGCAATCCAGTTTAGTTTCGTTTGAATTTTCGTCGCACTAGAGTTACATGAGTGGCAATCCAGTTTAGTTTAGTTTGAATTATCGTCACACTAGAGCCACACAAATGGCAATCCAGTACACACGCGTTTGGGGCTCTAGGCAATTTGGTCTATTTTCAATTATCGTTGCACTAGAGCTACACGAGTGGCAATCCAGTTTAGTTTTAATTATTGTCACACTAGAGCTACACGAGTGAGTGGCAATCCAGTACGCACGCGTTTGGGGCTCCGGGCAATTTTGTTTTCTCTAAAAAGCATCAGTATCCAACATGGGGCAATATTGTAGGGCCCATTGAAAGCCTAAATACTCGTTTTAGGGCCCCGGGCAATTATGTTTTCTCTAAAAAAAACATCAGTATCAGACATGGGGCAGTATTGTAGGGCCCATTGAAAGCCTAAATATTGGTTTGGGGCCCCGGGCAGTTTTGTTTTACAAAGCAAAACTAAAAAAATTTAGTTTTATTTGTGAACAAAATCAAAAAAAGAGTTCGTAACCGCAAAACGAAACCTCACGAAATGGCGATAGAACAAAAAGTAATGTTATAGAATAAAAATAATTCTGGGCGCACATCATCCGCGCAACCTAAATTCCACGCAAGTATTACCAGCGCCACCTAGCCACAACAAAGACGCCACAATGCATTTCACCAGAAAATGCCGTATCACCAAAAAAAATTGTTTATCGCTCCCTACAAAAGCACCAAATCCCTTGGCGACAGAAGCACCGTCAAATTAAAATTAACCCTGAAATTTTTTAAAAATACTAAAAAAACAATTTTTTAGCATATTTTGAAAGGAAGACGATTATGGTGTCTTTTTGGGGAAAATTTGATTTAAAAGCGACTATTTCCAAATCTACTGAGTATACTTTTCTAATCATGCTAAGAATTTTTTGTTTTTATTCCTCCTGTGTCAAAAAACTAGAGTAAAACAAATCCATTTCCTCTTGGTCGGTATTTTCAAAATTGAGTCTCAAAATTTCTCAACGAGATTGCCAATGCGAGTGAAACCGCAAGTGATCTCTCTCACACACACACCCTGGTTACATAATATAATGATATTAATAACACTTTCGCCACGTAGCACTTTGTTGCCGCCTAACTTGTTATAGGAATAGCATTATCAAATCCTTACTAGTACGGCCGCCTGGGCCGTTTTAGAAGTTATAGGGCTAAACCTATATTTCTAAACATAGCAATTAAAAAAGTAGTCGACTTGTATCGGTGTAAAAGCCCAATTTTTTTTACATAACATGAACGTAACCGTAAAAAAAATTTCTTCTATTCTCAGTCTATATCAATGAAAACTACTCAAATTTCAATAATCAACAGGTTTAAATATTAAGTTTTAATAATGAAGGTAATAAATTTAACAAACATTTAAAGATTAATTGAGATTAGGAATCGCTAAGCTTTCTTTAAATATCGGCCAAAGGCCAGAGCAATTCCCCAGATCATCTTCTCTTGACCAAAATATGCAGTCCAATAAATGCTTTTTGATCTACTTATTTTGCTGCCGAGTAATTTTGCACGAAATCCTCCGATGACGTTGCATTGCCTCATAATGATTGATAGTTTTCTGGCTGTGTGTGATCCGAAGAGTGTCTCGTTATTTATATAGCTCCGGTTCAGACCAAGTTAGACCAACCAGAATATTTTCTTCTGATCAAGTGTGTCCATGAGCTTGTGATAACTAGGCTAGCTTGTATGTTATAAAATATTTTTGTTTATCTTTGAAACTCTTAAGATTTTTATTACTTTGGCTTATATTGGGATTGATTTCTGATTTTTTTATAGTTTTAGTTTAAAAAAATTTTAGTCATCTTGTACACAATTTATGTAATCAGATATTATGCTAATAATAATTTTTAGTTTTTGAAATTTTCGTAGTTTTGAAATTTCGTTCGAAAAAGTTTTTTTTAAATATAGGGCTTGAATTTTTTTCTTATCAATTGTAGGAACAGTGTATAGCAGGGTCAGTAAAATCAGGATTTATGCTTTAAATCTACTGTATTTTGTTGCATAAATAATTTCCTGAATTTTTCTTGAATTCTTGTCCTGAAATTTTGTGTTGTCCCTACGACCCCTGCATTAAGTTCAACAAACTAAATATAGAAGCGAGAAGTAAAGTGATCAAATCAGTCATTCAATCAATTTTACATAAGTAAGGCTTCATATATACTTTCAAAATCCATTTCCAAACACTCCAAAAATACAATTTCCAAAAAACTCAGTGAAAATATAAAAGACGCTACCGAGCGGCACTTTTCTCAGCAGGAGATGGTTGCCGGCGTCCGACACGACTAGATCTGCAGGCGTTCATATCAAACCAAGCACTGTCAGATTATTATTAACTGCATTACTGCAATCTCAAGCTAAATCAAATGATTTATGTCATAAATGCTAGCAAGACCTTCCCGTTTTTTATTACGGATTTCCATTTTTTCCCTCGAATTAATTTTTATAAGGGTCTTTTTAGTATTGGAGATGGTTCCCAGTATCCACCTCGGCTGAGTTTTCTAATTTTCAGACTGCTCATTATTTTCGGATTGCCGCCAATTCTGATGGTTTTATTATCATAGTATTAGGGAAAATTTCGGTGGTAGGAGTATGTACTAGTTCAGTTCTAGGACGCCCACATTTTTAGACCTACAGCCCTAATTTTAAGCTATTGTTTCAACATATATTTTTGTGTCTGTAACCTTACCTTATTTCTTTTAAACTTTGTAGGAGTTTATGATCCTTCCGTTCTTGTTCAAGAGACATTTTATTTTGATGTGGCGAAGTTGCAAGAGGCAGAAATTCTGTACCAAGAGCATTTGGAAACCCTAAGAAGATCTGGCACGGGAGATGTTCCTAATAAGCTTCAGAAGAAAGTATGAATTTTAAGCTACACAATTTCTTTTTGTAGCAAATTACAATGTCTCAAATCTTTAGTGATTAATATAAAAAAATCATAATGTTCTTTTGTTTTAAGGATTTAAATCTTGTGTCTGTATGCAAATTTAGTTAACTCAAACCCTATCTCCTCAAATATATTTAACTAAAAGTCATTAGAAATTTAGTGGGAAAAATTCTGCTTTATTTGTGAAGTACTTAAACACTTAGAATCTGGGTGAAGGGAGATTTATGTCCTACAAAGAAATTTAATCGAAGCACACATAAAGATCAAATAACATTGCACCTGCAATACACAGGCAGGCCAGTCTTTATAGACTTCCTAGGTTGTTCTTTACAGTTCTCTGCTCTGAACTACTAGATCACAGAGGCATAAGTGACTATAGACCTGATAATTGTTGTGTACATCTAAAACATCATTTTTGGCTGCAAACCCTGTTTTTTCTCCAAGCTGGGTCTGCATGTCATAATGCATAGTTTGGTTTGATTTATTTTGCAGTCAACATGTTTGTTCTATGTGAGCTTTTGATCAAAGTATAAGCCAACCTACCTATACTTCACTTTGGAAGCCACATTAATTTCGATGTTCAAAAGTTTGAGGATAATGAAGTCATCCCATTTTCTTTTGCAAGTGAATGATACAAGGTTGTCTTTCTGTGGATTAATGCTTAGTTCCCTTTCTGACTTCATAAATTCGATTTGAGGATCAGTGCACAATAATTCTAATTTCAAAATCACAGGAGATTCCTCACTTTAGAATCGCCGTAGGATATTAAAACTAAAACTGGTTTCTTTTGTGAACAACCAAAAATGACTTTTTTTGGATAATTTTTTTTATGTTGACTTAGGAAAAGTTGGTTAATAGAGAGTTCTGGATAAAAGAGGGACGGATAATCGATGTTCTACTGTATATGGTAGCATTCCCTGCATTCTTAACAGCATTAAGAATGGGTAGATGGGAGAGATATTATCAATAGCACCCTGTATGTCGAAGGTATGCCCAACTCTGTAATTTGCAAGTTGTAAGAATCAGATTAACTTACCTTGAGTCCCTTTTAGGCTAATGATTCTCTCCCTGACAAGCCATTGTTCTTCAATCAGAGCCAGGTTTATTTCCTTGGTAAGAAATTTCTTACTGAGATTATTTGTACCACTTCTTCTATAGTGGATGTTGGCCTGGAGCTCCTTCACCATCAGCCTTTGTAGTTTTGTCCAGGACTTTGGTTTGGACTTCGATATAAAATTTATATCCCCCTTCAATGAAGTGCAGCTGCATCCAGTTCTGGAATATTGAGGACAATAGTTAGACCTGAAGGTTCTCTTTTCACATTCAGAATGCCCACGAGTGAGCCCCCATTCTGCTTATCAATTTTCTTCAGGATATATTTGGTATCCAGTTTATTGAAAACTTTTGGAAGTTTTACAATGACCGGTGATTTGGTTTTGACTATTTTATAGCATTTTTTTGATAAAAAAAATTACAGAAATAGACACTACTAATACTTTGTACAAATAAGCAAGAATTTCAAGCCGTCTAAGCTTGGTTGATTATGTCCTGAATTAAAGCTGTAAAAGTAAGACTTTTCTACAATTTTGCCGCAAATTAACAAATATTAGGAGGCAATGTTGAATCTTCTTTGAACGATCTGTCCTGAACAAAAACTGATAAAAATGAAACATTACTGTCGTTATGCTGAGACATGGCAATTATTCTGAGGTGTCACCTTTCGCCTTAACACGTCTTAACGAAAAAAGCCCATTATGATCTTGTATGAGCGCAGATAGAAATACAAAATTTTGGGTTGCGAATTTTTAATTTTTTTCCTTTAAAAAACACCAGCATTATCATTCAAGGCCAATGGACTGATTTTTTGCTTCTCCAAGTTAACTATCCACATGTGATGTCTATTTTTTAAAAACAATCTATGCATCGGCCGAGCCAAGTAAATAAATAATTTAAAAGATATTCTGTAGCTGTTATTAAAAGGTTTGTCTAATCCATGCCAGTTATATCAGTTCAAACCAAATTCCGAAAGGCTTAAAAATTACTCAGTACAGTTTCCTCCTTTGATGCTAGGCTTAAGACAATATCAAAAGAGAAGAACAAATGACAGGAAACAAAGTTTTCTAATTTTCAAAAATCAAAATCTAGTGTTTAGGAGCATTTTGGTCTTTCTAGTGAAGATCCCAATCGAATAAAAATAAGATTATTAAGCCTGTCTTCAATGTGTTAATCAGTCATTTTTGCGCTGGTGGTGGTCTGAAATTCAGCCTTTATTAAGTAGTGCATTTGTTAAAATATGTGTCAAATGTGTTTTAATGGTTTAACATGTTCCAATTTTTGTTTTAACACTTCATATTTGTGCTTTCAAGTGACTTATCAAATAACAATGCTATTATACTAATATTTTTCACACACAAAAAATTACCAAATTCGCATGGTGTAACAAATCTGTCAATCTCTTCCTCTGCTAGGCATCACCCACACCAAAAAGTTCTATAGCTATTGAAATAGCAAATATTCGTTCGAAAATAAAAGATTTTAATTTAAGGGTGAGTAAATTTATTTTAGCTACAGATAGCAATTTTTTAAAAAAAAGAAAATCAGTTGTACTTTATGCACGTTTCAATATTCATGGATGAAAGTTTTTCATTTTTAATTACAAAATAACTTATAGACAATGTCCTGAGAATATACGGATTGAATGTAGTATTAAACAACAAAAATCTGATTATGAAATTTATTTCTATATTGAAATGAATAATTTAAAAATATAAAAATTAGCTTTCACCCATGAGAATAGTTTTATGAAATTTATTAAGATTTTTCTTCAGTTATGTTCAGCTAAATTGAATATTGCGATTTTCCAATGTATTGCATGCTTCTCTTATTCTGTTATGTGTTAATCTAGTTAACTGCAATTACTAACTTAATTTTCAAATATATTGTATCCTTAACATAATAATAGTACACTACGATGCAAAAGTTTAGACAATGACTTCATTTAGCTGTAAAATTTAGAATTTTGGTAGTTGACTTACAAAAAAACCCTTAACATATTCAAAAAAATATTTTTAAATGCTTTAATTGAAACATAATTGTTTGATTTAACAAACTTTTTTTCCATAAAATTAAAATTTGTATGATGCAAAAGTTTAGGCACAAATACGAGATTATGCTAATTTAAAGTAGATAATGGCCTAATTTTGCATTTTTATTGATGAATTGTATTTTTTTATATGATAAATTAAAAAAACACTATCCGGTGAACTAAACAGATTTAATAACGATATTGGTTCAATTTTACACCAAACAGACAATATAGCCACTTTAAATCTTTATTCAAATCATATAAGCTTCAATTGTACGATTTAACATCTCTAAATACGAACCGAATGCCTACCAGCCCATCAAAGTTTTGCTACGATTTCGTAGATTTAGAGACATGCATTGACCGATTTTCTTGATGAAAAGTGCAGTCTTTCTCGTATAAAATCACAAAATAGCAACATATTATTCTTTTTTGCACATTAGTTTACAATGCAGAGACAGTCTCCTCTTCAAAAACGACAAAAAAAGTCTGTCTCGTCAACGTAATTCCCTCCACACCATTATAAACGTTCCTCCTCGTCTTTGAGGGGAAAAAACGGTGTTTTCAAAAGCTTATTTTTCAATATTCGGTTAAACTGAACGTGTTTAAATAGCATTAAAGAGACCGGTTAAATTGTAACCGGTTCAAAGAAACCGTTTTTTTCTCAAGAAATTTCAAACTTCAGTATAAAGAAGAAATTTTCGTAATGGTGTGGAGTAAATTTACGTTGAAATGACCGACTTTTTTTGGCGTTTTTGAAGAGGTGACTCTCTCTCTGCATTGTATTAATGTATAAAAATAACAATATGTAGCTATTTTGTGATTAAATATGGGAAAGACTGCACTTTTCATCAAGAAAATCGGTCAACGCATGTCTCTAAATCCACAAATTCGTGGCAAAATTTTAAGATGATGGACTGGTAAGCATTCGGTTCGTATTTAGAGACGTTAAAAATTAAAATGTACATTTGAAGCAAATATGATTTGAATAAAGATTTAAAGTGGCTACATTGTCTGTTTGGTGTAAAATTGAACCAATACTGTTATTAAATCTGTTTAGTTCACCGGATATCGTGTTTTTTCAATTTATCATATAAAAAAATTCAATTCATCAATAAAAATGCGAAATTAGGCCATTATCTACTTTAAATTAGCATAATATCGTATTTGTGTCTAAACTTTTGCATCATACAAATTTTTATTTTATGAAAAAAAATTTGTATAGCAAATCAAACAATTATGTTTCAATTATAGCATTTCAAAATATTTATTTAATATGTTTAGGGGTGTTTTGTAATTCTACTATCACAATTCTAAATTTTACAGCTAAATTATGTCATTGTCTAAACTTTTGCATCACAGTGTATTACCTTTGCTTTGAACTAAACAATACTATATTGATATTAAAAGCTTAACTTAATATATAAACAGTGTTTTCTGTAAGATGCATTTATTTACCAATCAAAAATCTATAGAGCATTATTAAAAAAATGCTAACTCGTTCTAAATGTGCAGGGGCATTCTCAAGGATTTCTGTAAAGACTATTAATAAAACAATTGCAAATGACACTTGAATTTTGAAATTAAGAAAGTATAAATAAAATAAATAATTTATACTGAATTTTAAGTTTTTTTTTTATAATATGTTAAATTGTACTTTTTCCCTGGATTTTTTGTTTAATTTTTAAAATGTTGTGGATTTTTTCACTTGATCTTGAATTGTAACTTTTTTATTATGTTGTTTCCAGCAATTAGTTTATTAGAATAATATTTGATAGGTTGATGGTATTGAACTCCCTCAATCTTCATTGGCCTTAGATAAGGATTCTTCAACCATCTTGGAAACTCTAAACAAAATAAGTGTAGAATATGGAGAATTAAAAAGGAGTAGGTATTTTAGAGTTAGTTTGCTAATGTATTTTTAAGCTTATTTTCAATATATTCTAAAAGTGTGCAGAAATGTAAATGGTTGATATTATGAGAAATGTTATTTAAGTACATTTTCATAAAAGGCATAGTATTGATAATTGACATTAAATAAAGTAGTTTTTTATTCTTAAGTATATTTGTTATGACAATGTTAAACGAATAATATATCTTTGTAAGATGTGTTGGATTAAGAAAACATTAGTAAAATTTCAGCTTGATAAATTTGATTTTTTATATATGAATTTTATATAGATTCCTGTTAATATTTTACCTTTTCTTAAATCTGAACTTAGATTTTAAGACATTTTAAAAGAAGTTTTGCTTTATAAAATATACAAATAACAATATAATTTTTTTTAACTACAAGTGGAATTTCTGCGAAAGCAGCATTGTTTTTAAACACAGATTAATTTATATTTTAACAGTACTGTCATTTTTCTATTTTAACAAAGTATATTTGCAAAAGTAAATGCGATTAATTTTTTTAATATTTATTTTGTTTTTGTATACACAATCTTGTATACAATATTCACTGATGTGCAAACTAATTAAAAAACATTTCAGTTGTAACAAAACAGGCTGATGACATTCAAAAGATTCTTAAGAGGTTGGATACCCTTGAAATTAAGGAATCCAAAAACGTAGGTGCTTTATTTTATAACTTTTACTATTGTGAACGTTATTGTTTATTTTAAAGATGTTTGCTACAGTGTATATGTTATTTTACTTGAAAAAAATAAGGTAGAAATTAAAATTAATGATGTCTAATTTCATTAATAAATTATATTAATTTTAGCCTTTTTATATTTCAAAAGTGACCAGATTATTGTAGACGCAGTATTTGTATAGACAGGGTTCGTACGCCTCCTGAAAAAATCCTGAAATTTGTGTTTCATCTCTTATATTTTTTTCCTCTCCATATTTTTTTTTGGCAACAAGAATTGTTTTTCTCATTTCTCTGCTGTTTTTTCTCCATACATTATTCAGAGGAAGTCTACTGCTCATGCACAGTACAAAAAAAAAAAAGTTCAGACATTGTGGATAGTAAATGTTACAGAATGCAGCACACAACTCATTAAGCGAAGGGTTTTCTTCTGTTTCATTATTTGAAGTCATTAGACTTACACAATAATAAAAAAAACATTCAATTTTATTTCTTGTTACCTCCTGAATTTACCTAGCTGCACTCTAAAAAAAAACCCTCCTGAATTTCACAATCGTGGATAGAGCATAAACCCTGTATAGAGGAATATCACTGTAAATCTTAAGATTGTTTTATTATCCGATTCTACCTGGTCTCTAGTTTTAGACCCAGTATTTGATATTTTCTTCTAGCCAACTAAAGATAGCTGCTTTATTTTCTAAACCTGATTTCTGCAATTCTATTTTTCATCATATAAAGGTTATTATGTTGCAAAAAACTAAACTCTGCTTAAAACATACCATGTTGTATGTTTTTTTAAGTATTTATTTTTATAAAAATTTAAAATACATTATGGGGGTGGTAGATAATGTTTCTTGTTTGTCTGCTATTCAAAGAAATACGAATTTAATTCAGAAAATGTATTAAATATATATATATGGTATATCTAGAGCTTCAACTGACCCTGCAACCCTTTGACTCTGCCCAAACCTGCTGCCCAACTCTTGCTATTTTTCTTTTTTAAAAACTATTTAAGGCTCCAGATACCAGATATGCACAATAAATTACATTTTTTTTTGCGCTAGACAATTTAGAAAAAGACTGGTCACAATTTTGTCCATGTTCGTAATTATCTTAACTGACCTCCTAAGCTTCTTATTACATCTTAATTTAGTGTGCTAAATATTAAAAAAAACATAAACATTTCAAGAGTTAAAGGTTAAAAAAACAAGTTATTGTATCAGTATGGGTTTGATTTATTAGAACCAGTATTGAAAAGATGGATGGCAAGTTCAAATGCACAAATTCAGCCTTTAGTGTTTAAGCTTGAAATTAGAATTCGAAAATTTGTACTGGCCCTCTGCACCAAGAACCACCAATGCGAAGTTGTTGCTGTAGTAATGTCACAATCTGCAAAGTTTGTCACCTGCTTTGATGACTTCCAAAGTTTGTGTAAAGCAACTGATTGGATTCTAGAGTATACTGTTCACGATCTTTCTATGTTTTAAAAATGAAATATAAAAGTATATGTATAGAAAATTTTGTGAAAAACCAATGATGGAATTTGATAGTGGATTTCCTTTAGAACATACTTGTGCAGGGTTCCCACGAGTCCTTGAAAGTCCTTAAGAAGTCCTTGATTTTGATTTATATTCTTATTATTATATTATTTTGATTGGTATTCAATTTGTAAGAAAAAAAAACGGCAAATCAGTAGATTTTTAATCAACAAAATAATCGTCGCATTATGATTAAGGGTCCTCGAATTTTTTTTTAGAAGTCCTTGAAAAGTCCTTAAAAACTCCTTGATTTTTATTTTGAAATAAGAGTGGGAACCCTGTTGTGCTGCTTTGATTTTCATGTTGAAAATCAGTCATTAATGGACATCTTATTTGTTCCTACTTAGTATAGCAATTTATGTTGATTAATGAGACTTTTCAACATAAATATAGAAGAGAGAAAAGTTGTACTCTTGTTTTGTTTCTAAGTGTTTTGTAGAAAGAGGAGTTTATTCCATTTGGATTGCAGTATGTATGTCTGGAAGTATTATTTGGATTTCTAAATAAGCTTGTTACTTATTTTAAATTATTTTTAAAAAAAAATTCTTGATATTTTGATATATTTTAGTTATTGTCACGCAGTACAAATAAAACAGAGAATATTGTTAAAAATGGAACCACAGAAGATGATGATGATATAGACCTCTTTGGATCAGATGAAGTAAGTTTTCTTATATTACAATGAAGTGCAGGAAATTTTTACATTAAAAAAAGCATTCCAACAGCTTAATTTAGTAGTTCATGTCAGATATAATTATACTTGATATGTTGAAAACAATATATAACTATAAGGCCTAGTGCTGATTTAAGGGTTCATAATTCTAATTACCTTGTAAATAAGTTTTCTAGACAAACTCGGAATTTAATGCGACAGCTAACTTTTTCCATATCATAAAGCATACATCCTTACCTCTTAAGTTTCCATGCGAAATTCAATATATGCGGCAATGCAGCTTATAATTATGTATAATAAATCTCATTTACATGTTTTGCAAGCACACATGAAAGCTTAGCTTAGTTTAGTTAAATATGTTGGGTGTGTTTATATGGCATACACCAAGTGCTTTTCCATATCATAAAGCATACATCCTTACCTCTTAAGTTTCCATGCGAAATTCAATATATGCGGCAATGCGGCTTATAATTATGTATAATAAATCTCATTTACATGTTTTGCAAGCACACATGAAAGCTTAGCTTAGTTTAGTTAAATATGTTGGGTGTGTTTATATGGCATACACCAAGTGCCAGCCTTGCATATAGAGATTGACCGATAGTGCTTTTTGTCCGATGCCGATTGTTAACTGATGGGCTGATAATTTTTTCCTTTCACCGCCCGATGCCGGTGGAAAAACAAAATTCAAAATTCGGTTATCTCATGCAAAAACAATAAAAAAAATAACTGCAACAATCTATTTTAAAACTGTTTTTTTTTAATGGAGGATTTGTACGTCACTTTATTTGGTAATTAGATAGTTTGGCAGACATAAGTAGTGGGCCATGATATCATACGTTGTCATACTTGCCAACATGTATGGTTTGACCGTACAATGTACGGATTTTCAGTTTATTGTACGATCCTATGAAAAAATAGTACAGTTTTTAAAGAATACCTATTTTTAATTTAAAATTAAAATTTCAAAGATGCATGTTTTACAAAAAATCTGAAATTTCATGCTAAAAATGTAACAAAGTATGTTATACAGATGAAAAATGATCTGGATCAAAGGGGAACTTTCATTATTCATCAATTTCAATTCATCATAAGCATATGATAACGCAATCACACAATAAGTTTAATACAATAACTCTATTAAAGTTTTAAGTAAAGCAACACACAATAAAGTAGTACTCGTTCGTTAATTAAACAAGCCTTTTAGAAAGTGTAACTTGGTACAATGACAACATGAAAAAAATAGAAGTAGATGGATAAAAATACTTTTTTATGAATAAATATCATGTATATTGAGAATTTAAAACGTTGTAACAATTTTTGTTGTTATCGTGTCCACGTAAAGCTATTTCTATGTAGGGCCAAAAGCAGTAATGGTGAGAGTCGGCAGCATTTTTCTGGTGTTTATTATATTAATTAATGTACCGTATATACTCGTGTATAAGCCGAGAAATTTTGGACAATTTCAGTGCCGTAAAAATCGGGGTCGACTTATACACGAGAGATCAAATTTCCAAAAAAAAAAAATCCCATTCCCTTAAAATAAAACTAAATTTCAATCAAACTTAAGGTTTAGATGCTATCTATTAAAAATAAGGACCCAAAAGCGGTTAAAACTTGAAGATGAAATAAGATTGGTATCTATTAACGGTATCCACCATAATGATGTTTAATTGTTAGTTCTCGACGTGATGCGTATTTTGCACGTGTAGCTCTGGCACAGGGCAGTTCAGTCAACCAGTCTTTAAGGTGTAAAGAAAACAACATCCGTCCGTGACCTTGGCAGCATAGTCTTCACGCTTCACTGATCTTAGTTTCAACTAAGATTCTCCGTTCAGGGTCGGCAATGTCAAGGACACTCGGAGATGAAACCCGTTTTATTTTCATTGGGGTTGAAATTTAGCTTGCAAAATAAATAAAAATTACGATCCCGTTATGAACCGGTTTCTTCTTATTTTCTTCAGAAGGCTGGCCTTATTTCCTACCTCGACTTATACACGGGTTACCGATTTTGGAAGGATATTTGGTTTAAAAATGGGGGGTCGAGTTATACACGGAGTCGGGTTATACACGAGTATATACGGTATATATTTTTTTAATTTATATCAGAAAATAAATGGAAGAAATTTGAAAAAATTTAAATTTCACTATTCGGCCAAATAGTAAAGCTATTCTGCTAGACTGTCCGAATACCGAATAGTAACCAAATATTCGGTGCATCCCTACTGAGAAGTATGCGTTGTGGACCGGCCGTTTATCATCTTCCATACGTTAAAGTAACAAAATATTTTTAAGGATTCGATTAACTGAACTGTCCAGAACTAAAAAAAAGATCCTACTATATGATCACACAACGAACTGGAATACAAGGCATCGAGATTTAGTTTTCCGATCCATCCTGAAGTATAAAAATAACGGACACCACAGCGATTTCGTCGTAAATAAGCACAAATTACTAGGCGACAAAGATTGATCGATCCGTCCTAAACTCGCGATGGATACCACTGGGATTTTGTCACAAATAATCAAAAATTAAGAGGCGTCGAAGTTTGGTTGACAGATTTATCGTGAACTAAAACTATAAAAATAACTAGCCACTTCTGCAATTTTGCCGCAAACTAGCAAATATTAGAAGTCGTAGAAGTTAGGTTGAACAATTTGTTTTGAACTAAAACTATATTATAACATAACACGGTAACATAATTGAAGAGCTTAGTGGAAGAACGTGCTAAGTGACATTTTTGAAAAAAATAGATTTTTGTGTCATTTAACATATTACTAACTTCTTTAACGATAACAAGTTTCCCCTTTTTCATAAACATTAAAGTTAAGTATATTTTTACCGTTTGTAAGTACAGTTTTTATCAGATTTTATGAGCAAACTAAAAACTTTAAAGCTCATTTTCTCGTTTTCACCTTTTTGTCACTTAGCATGTTCTTCCACTAAGCTCTTCAATTTAAGTATTTCTTTATAGAGGGTTTAATGTTTGCAAACAAACCCTGTCCTCCTCTGACTTCCGGTTTGGGACTTGATTTTCTTCTCATGCCGTAGCGCGGTGTGGTGAGGTAAAATGGGTGTTTTGAAAAATTCAGTTTTTCCCCCAAATATAATTAGAATCATTTGTATTTTTATACTATGTTATTTGACTCAAAAAGATTATAATTTGAGAAAATCATTTTTATTTTTAATCTTTTTGCTTTTATATTGAGAAACCTGCTTAATTTTTACGACTAGATTATCTCTGATTAATAAATTTTAATGAGCACTTACGTTTTAATCTCTTGAAAGTAGAGAAACCAAACAACACATAAGAATTCAAATGGGTTATTGAAATTTTTAATTTCTGCATGACAAATTTATTATTGTAATACTTACGAGCAAAAAACACACAATATAAATGGCTTAATTTTGTTCATGTTTTATAGAAATATCCTCTTATATGAAATGTTCAGATTGTTTGCTAGTTCTATATTTAAAAATTGTTATTTTGCAGGAAACTGAAGAAGAGCGTAAAGTCAAGGAAGAAAGACTTAAGGCCTATGAAAATAAAAAGGCTAAAAGTATGTTACTTTTTAAAACAAATGCAAAATAAGGTTTTGTGTTTCTAAAATTTAACTTTTTATGTTTTCGACCTTTAATGGAAAACGTTAACTTAACTATTCCTATTCCTTCAATTTTGTTTTGGGCTTGTTTATTAGCCCTACAGCATACATTTAGGACATACTTGCATTTTTAACAGGTTTATAATCCAAGAATAAATCTTGTTTATTACAAAAGTGACCATGTGAGCCATACAAGCGAAAGTGAAAAGGGGTATCCATCGTGGCATGCCTTAAACCACAGCGCCCTGCCAATTCTTTAAGTCTTTGAAAAACACACTTTAACATTAAAAATTCGCAGCGAATTAGTTAAAAAGCATCATTGATTTATTCTGGATAACGGAAAAATGCTTAGGTTAAAACTAGAATGAAACTACGGATAGAACATAGAATTAAAATTAAAATTCAGATAGAATTCTTAATGAATTTACGTCACACTAAAGCTAAATGAGGATTTTCGCCGCTGTGCCTTGTAATTTGGAACTGCGACCAAGTGGTGATATTGACTTCACAGCTGGCACTCAGCGCAACCTCAGAGCTACATTGGTATAGTCCAAATAAAGTTAAATTAAATAAAATTTATCTCGAATAAAACCAAAATTAAACATGCCAAATAACAGAATATTACAGGCCTCGCAGTGCTCCCATATTTCCTATAATTCCTGTAAATTAAAAAAAGTTCCTATAATTCCTATTTTTTCCAATATTTTAGACCCTTTCTTTCGTTTTTCCCCCCTTTTCATCATTACGATCTTTGCATTAAAACTGTTACTGTGATCACGACTCACGGACTTGATCTGCAGAAAACTTTCTGGTTGGTTTGACTTGGCCTGAACCGGATCTACACAAGTAAAATGAGACACCCTTCCGATCAACCTGAGGCAAAAATCTGCCAACCATTATAAGTCGATGCGACGTCATCGGTGGATTTCGTCAAAATTACTAGGCTGCAAAATAAGTAAATCAAGAAGCATTATTGGACTGCATAGTTTGGTCAGGTGTTAATGATCCTCTTCTAATGGAGGGGGGGGGGAAGGTGGCCGATATTTGAGGATATCTTAGTGCAATCTAATCTTATTCAAATTTTAATTATATTTTTTATCTTTTATTTTTATTATTTAAACTTGTTCTACATTGAAATTTAAGTTTAGTTTTCATTGATATAGACCGAGTATGGAGGAAACTATTTTTTCGATGGGGCTTTAACGTTGTGGAAATTTTGAGGCGTACTCGTGTAAAAGCCAATCCTTTTTTACAAGGCGCTATTTTTTGTGCTAAATTTCTCGACCGAGATATACAAGTATGAGTGTGCAGTATTTATTGACTATATAAAACGAACGGCTGATTAAGGAAATTTGTAATTCATTGTTAAAATCGAAATCAATTGAATATTTTCTATCAAAATATCCCCAAATGGATAAAATTTCATTACGATCTCGGATCGCCGGATCAGACGTACTATACACCCGTGTGATTGTCTATTTTTTTCTTTTGTATGATTCAAAGAGGTTTTCCTGATTATGGGATGAGTTTTTCTGTATTTGGATCGTCAGATATTAGGAGCGACAGAGTTTTCGGATATTAGGATCGTCGGAGTGTCCGGATACAGTTAGAACATTTAATCCGGTCATCGCGGGACTTGAGCCTTTCTGGATTAAGGATTTTCCGGATTAGGGGTTAACTAACCAATATTTCCATAATTCTGAAAATTAGAATGAGTTTAGGGGAACTGTGTGTCTGTGAATCGCGTTACAAGGCAGAGAAATATAGTACAAAGGAAGAGAAACTTTATTTAAAATTAATAAATGAAGGAAAATATATCTTTGTTGTAAATCAGTTTGGATTGACGTCATAAAATTTAGTACAATGTGATTCTTGATTGTTCAGTATTAATTGACAAAGCATATTTTTTACCTAAAAGTGAAGTTTTAGTTTATTATTTTCTTTAGTGATATTTGGAGAAGAGTTGTGTGTTTTATTAATAAATATTTAATTATTCCTCGAATTGCAAATAAATTAAACAGACAATAAATTTTAAATTTAATTTGCAAAAAAAATATTTGGTTAGTGATGCAACGGATACCATTTTGGCCGGATACCGAATATCCGGCCTAACTTTGGGCCGGATATCCGGCCCTTTTAGGCTTCAAAAGTATAAAATGTCACATTGCGTAAACACTTTTGCAGTCGTAGCAGTTTTACTTTGGATGACGTAGTATAACCACTAGCCTCTTCTACTGACTGAATCTGAAACCAAAACCACTTATAATTAAAGATTTATGGCCAGTGTCCTATTCATAACTTGTCTCATTCAAGCCAATGGACACTGATAGAAAATTGCCCGATTCTCCTCCAACCTTTCCAAGATGTTACGAAGCAGATTAGTTCAACATAATCTTTGATTTTAGAAGTTGTACCTGTGGTAGTTACACTAAAAAGTATCTAACAAATGTTAAAGTTTTCGGCTTAGGAACTATGAAAGATTGCTTACAAAAGAACATTGACCAACACTTTTCTTCTTTACATCTCAATGATCATTTTTCGGTAGCAACTATGTTGGATCCTAGATTTAAGGTACTTTTTACACCCAAGGAAAATATCGAAGTAATAAAACCTTCAGTCTTAAAACTGATGAAAGAAGAGAGCAGTCTACAGTATTGCTCAGAAGATCGACAATAAGAATCAAATCCAGAATCTGAAGTTTTAAATGGTGACACTGATACTGATGGAAAGAAGAATCCGAAATCTTTTTGGGACAATTTCAAAGAAATAAGTACCACTTCCCAAGATGACCCAGAGAAGAATTGTAAAGGTGAAGAAACCATCCTTCAAGAGTTGAATGAATATCTTTCTAAACCTGCCGTTGACAGAAAAGTCAGTCCTTTCTCATGGTGGAAAATCAATGCCACTAACTTCCCAATCTTAGCAAAACTAGTGAACAAGTACCTTTCTTCACCAGCTAGCAGCATATACAGTGAGGGACTGTTTTCAGAAGCTGGACTCATTTACGAAAAAAAGCGAAACCGCATTCTACCAAAGAACGCATAACTATTACTTTTTTTACACCATAATTTACGTATCTTTTTTTACACCATAATTTACGTATCTTTTTTTACACCATAATTTACGTATCTTGAAACAAATCTAATGTGCTTTATTTGTTATTAACATAATGTGAAATATCAATCCAATAAAATGTATTAAAAATAACCTGTTAACTAAGGAAAAATAGTCAGTTTAACAATTACAACAATAAAAAATTTTATTGAGAAAAATTCAGTTTTAACAGGCCGGATAGTTGTATTATCCAGCTACTGCCAACTATCCGGCCTAATGACCGGATAGGCCGGATGCAGTATGTTGGCCGGATATCCGTTGCATCCCTATATTTGGTTTTGGCTTTTTAAAGTTTAAATTGCAACTGGATGCTGCGTTTGGCAATTTTTTTTCTCCCTAATGTGTATAAATCTTTTGTGTAAAAATAGTTCTAGGTAACAGTTATTATTGCAAACCTACTTATTTTTCTCTAATGGTTTCAGTAAGTATTTTTTGTAACAGGAAAGTAGGCTATTATAGTTATTTTAGAACTTCTTGTTATTATAAATATTTATTAATTTTTTCAGTTTTGCTGCCGAAATTACTCGCATTTCCGTTCCAAAAATTGCTTCAAACTGGAGATAGCAATTCTCACTTGTCTTAGCCTTCCAAATATCTTCTTCACATTTATAAGAGTATCAAGATATTAAAAAAGTATTAATCTTTTTTTTTTGCAGAGGCTCAAGTTATTGCTAAATCCAGTGTGGTTCTCGACGTTAAACCTTGGAGTGATGAAACAGATTTAAATGAAATGGAAACTCAAGTTAGGGAAATCAAGTCAACTGGCTTGAAATGGGGTGCTTGTAAGTTATTCTTATCCAACTTTTTAAATTTACCTAGTCAGTGTTAATAGAAAATCAAATTAAGACTTTTTTTATAACTTTTTTCATTTATGCTTTTAGTTTTTTAAAGCATTCACTGCCACTATAGCGATTGGAAAATTTTCATCGGTAGTGAAGCCATTATTAGACAGTTTTGCCACTCTGACCACTGATTCGCCACTCCTGATATTCCCTGACTTTTCCAGTTGAATTTATTCTACTCTTAATTTTTTGATGATTGAAAACAAAATGCTAGTTTTTATACTTTTGTACTATGTTACTTTTCCAAAACTGTTTAAGTGTTATTAAATCCTTTGGTCTATTAGTTCTAGTTTTTGGTCTATTAGTTCTAGTTTTCTCTTTAGTCTATATTTTTGGTCTTAGTTGTTGATGCAAAGTGTTTTCTTTATGTTATGCTGAAAACGAAGTTGATTTTTTCCCCCTCTGAATATTGTTATTTGTTATAGTACCATCATTAATATTCCACATTGCAGGCTAAGATAAACGTAATAAGTTACGTTAATCTGTAGCCTTTAGTTGATGCAAAGTGTTTTCTTTGATTTTGTGTTGAAAACAAGTTTGACAAGATCTTTCTGAGTCTTGTTATAGTACTATTATTTATAGTCCACATTTCAAGATAAGACCAACGTGATAACAAAAATCTAAATTTCGCAAAATCCTATCATTTATCCAAATTGTTGAAGGCAAAGAACTAGTACTTTTTTTTAATGATTTAGCCTCATTGCATGAACTTTGAATTGAAGCAGTATATTCAATGTAACAGAATGTCCAGCATAATTGCTTGTAAAAAGTCCTTTTCTATGGTTATTTCCAGATTTTTCAAGGACCCTTCCATAAGCAATTATACCACTATATTTTCAAAGGTGCTTAACTAATAGCTAACATGAAATATTAGTCCAAAAAACATTTTTGGTTAATTTTCCTTTAGAACACATTTAACCCTATGAGTCGCAGAGTACATACATGATTGTATCTATTTTTTTTACATGTAATCAGTCATTTAATTAGCAACTGTCAGGTATATTTTTACTTGTAAAAATTATTAGCAAAAACAATTGCCAGAAACATTCTTCAAAATGTTAATTAATTAAAACTTCCTATATTTTGTATTTTAAATATGCTAATCATTAAAAATAATTGCAAAGAAATGCTCCAAATGTCAAATCAGGGATTACGGGGTTAAATGAGTAAATATCTAAAGTCACAAGCTTCAATTTTTATGCAACAAACCAGACAACATAGGATTCCCTTTTATCTGAGATACTTTTTATATTGATAATAAAAGTTAATTTTAAAAATATTTCATTATCATAAATTTTAATAATACTAACTTAAATTTGATATTTTATATTGTTTGTGGAAATTGTAAGGTACTTTACAGAGCATCGGTAGAGATTTGCTACATTGTCAAGGATTACTGTCCCATGACAGTAATGGTGATTACTATTCTGGATCTGCTGAATACTTCACTATTCTGGGTTTAACACATTGACTCCCACGCTACAAGATAACTCGTAGTGGTTCCGATTCACTGATAATAGCACATTCTGATCAAATTCATAGTACTATTTCGCCAACCGTTCTTATGAGTTCAAGTTCGTTTAAAAACTCAATAAACATGATGGTCTTGGTGGTTAGATAAACTAAACGATCTAGCTATTTCATCCACCCTTTATCTGATGTGTCAATTAAATATCATACAAAAGTATGATATTTGACACATCCAATGATTCACCGATAACAGCACATTCTGATAAAATTCATAGTACCATTTCAGCAACCGTTCTTTTGAGTTCATTTGAAAACTCGATAAACATGATAAAAAGCTTGTGCAGTTTTTGTGTTATTGCGAAGTATATCTTTCGCCTATTGACGGCAAATTTAATCTAGCCATAATTATGCAGGGATATTAACCCTTTCAGTCCCAATAACAATTTGGCATCATCATTTTAGAAAAATTTTCTGATAGTCTATAGCCATTTATGATATCAAAAAACACATCATTCGATTCTTCAAACTTTTTTCTGTTAGAAAATATATTTTATTAATCCCAAAAGATGTCCGCCCTGTTATTTTCTTTTAATTATGATCAGAAACATGATGATGCCAAATGGCATCACTGGGGCTGAAAGGGTTAACACCTATATTTAAGTTATGGTAACAAAATGTTCAAAAATGAAAGTTAGTCATTTTCATTGTAACGAACTGGTTTAAAAAAACAGGACGTTCTTCAGGACGAAAATGTTCCCTCGATTTTGTGGCGCTCAATGTGTTAAACAAGTTATAAGGGTCTTTTAAGATCGCTGGATTTTTACAATTAGCAGATCGGAGGAGTTTTGCAATTTTCAGATCGCCCAAGTTTGCTTAATACAGGATCACTAGTTAGTCAAATTCGAGATTAGTTGCACCGTCTTTAATTTCCGTTGATCGCCTGATTACTTCTTATCCCCCCCCCCCCTTTAGAAAGTGAGAAGACTACAGGCACAGGGCTGAGCGGCAACGCGTTACAAGTAACGCGCTACTTGTAATAATTACTTTTACGGTAATCTTATAGGTAATTTGTTACATTTGAGAACCCAGTAATTTTACAGGTAATTCGTTACATAATTTTCGAAAAAGTAATCTTTGTTACAGTAGCGTGTTACTTTCATTAATTTTTTCATTAACACTCTAATAAATGTCCAAAACAAAAAAAAATGCTTTTAAAAAAACAAAATAAAAAACTTTCACGTACTCTTTGCTAAGAGGAGAAATATTGTTAACACAAAAATGAAACGTTCCCTACTGATTGCAGTGATTAAACACTCATCTAGCAGTGATGATGATTTTTTTTGAGAATGTAAAAACTAGAGATCCTTCCGCCGAAATTGATTTTGAGTTGTCTACATCTTTCCAAAGTAACAACCATAATATGACTGTATTCTGTACCCTTTTAACGATTAAAATCATGTTGATAAAATATAATACCCCCTTATCAGCCAGTACGGCTGTTGAAAGGTTAATTCTGTGGTTCTTCTCAAAAATTTGAAGAAATTGACTTGCACACTGATTTTTACAACTGTTGAAGAAGCCTGATGCAAATTTGAGTCGTTCTGCTGCTACTAAACTCAATATCCTCCCCTTTTTTGAGTCGGATACGACTTTTAAAAAAAAGGACATTCAACAAGTCCAGTTTTTAGGATCACCTAGTTTGTATTGACTTTCCTTTGTAATTTTTTCATTAATTATGCCGTTCTTGTAACAGAGTATTTAATATAATTTTCAATATTTAATGTTTATCATTAATGTCTTTCAGCTAAACAAGTTCCATTAGCTTATGGTATTAAAAAACTGCAAATTATAGCCATTGTGGAAGACGACAATTGTAGCATTGATTGGTTACAGGAACAAATCGAAAATATTGAAGATTTGGTAAGTGCAATAATAACTCTCTTAAAATGTTTCTATCAATAATAACGTAAGTACATAGAACACCTCAAATCCAGAGTTGGCAGAAATGGGAATTTCAATCACTCTGCATCCAATCGACATTTCCCCCCTTAAAATTATTTTAATTAGGGATCTTGGACGATTATTTTTTCAAATGTTTGGTTACCTTATGGAAAAACAACCAAAATTACGATTTAACCGTGAATATCTATTTCTTTAAATATTTTAAAATTATTTTTGTGTTGGTTTATTTGGTAATTAGAGAGTTCTGAAAACGGGTACAGGCCGTGAAATCATAACATCGCGGACCAGGCTTTATTCATCTTTTAAACTAAGTAACAAAATATTTTAAGGTTTAATTGACCAAAATCTGTTAGGAGCCGTGTGTAAAATATACAGTATCACTTTACGTAATGCAACGCCAAAATGAAAACTTGTGATAGCGATTTAACTCTGTATCGCATATATTTGCGACACTCACCAAGCCATCTCTGTTTGTTTACCACAGATAATTTGCACTGGGTATTTACTTGAATCAGAAGAAAATATACTAGTTGGGCCGATTGGCCAGAACCAGAACTACAAAAGTAACAAGCACTCTTCCGATCACACAGAGGCAAAAACTGTCAATCATTATGAGGCGAAAGAGGCTCATTAGGGAATACTTGAGAATTACTAGGCGGCAAAATTTGTAAATCATGAAACCGTATGGGATTGCATATTTTTGGTCAGGTTAAAATGATGACCCTCTTCTAATGGGGGGGGGGGGGGGGAATCACACTGACCTTTAACAGATATTTGAAGACATATTGATGCAATCTAATCTTGATTCATCTTCAAATTTTTATGAATTTTTTTTAATCTTTATTAACAGAATTTATTATGTAAACTTGGTTTTTATTGAAAATTACTTTCTTAAATTCTTCACACTTGCATTTTTAGATGTTTAAAAATTGATTTTAACTTTTTTTTGAAATAAAATTTTGTTTGGAGCCGTGTATATTTTCTTCGAATTTGTAATAACAGGCTCATCACTATTTTTTTTGTATTTCATTGTCACCTGGGAGGTCAATTCCTTCATGACCTATAAGAAATCAATCTTTACTAGGCTGGAAAATAATTGTCTGATTTCAAGCTGAAATAGTTTAATTTTTTTAGAATATAATCATTTTTTTTAGTATAAGTATAAAGTCAATAATTTAATTTTTAATATTGACTACTTTTTTAAAAAAAATGTTTTAATGGTGTTATTTTAACTCTTTTCATATTTCTTTTTAGGTCCAAAGTGTTGACATTGCTGCTTTCAATAAGTTGTGATTTCCTAGTGCAAATAAATAAAATTGTAATTTTCTATGGCATTTTTCTTGTTTATATATATATAAATTATTTTCTCATTCTAAATATTTTAAAATATGGTATTCAATATATCATCGGTCAAATGACAAAACAACGGATGTTTAGGGATTGGCAGTTTTTAAAAACAGTAGGCTTATCAGTATCCAGTTTCCTATCCCTTGTGGATTTCACATTTGTGTTTTTTTTCATTTGACTGATGCGATATGAAAATCAAAGGGGGAAAACAATTATTGACGGAATCTGTCCATATTGACTTCGGCTTGGCGGATAGTGGCGATCGGTAACCAGTTTTTCCTTTGGTTCTTCCACAGTTCAAGCATCAGACTATTTCTAGCGTGATTCTTGTTCATAGAGATAGTAAATAAGTGCTCCGCACGATAAGAACCTAAGCAAAACTAGTTTCTTCACACCAGTATAGAGCGATGACTAGCTATCTTCGCCAGGAAAACCTGACGCAGACAGATTCCTATGCAATGAAGTTGTTCTTCCCATGTACTCTTCATATGGATATGTGCAGTTCTACCATAATTTTTCGTTTCAGGCATAAGAAACTTGTGAAATTTATTTTTTCAAAGTCACTTTAAATGTGTAAAAATGCTTATAAGGGTTCTAGAATTAAAAAAGTTCATCAAAGCTCATTTGTAAAAAAAAATGAGGGATGGCGTTTTTTTTTAAATAAACGATATCAAAGAAACCGCTTTAACCAGTCTTATAAAAATAACTGATTTTCAATGAAACACAAATCACACAAAAAAAAACTGGCCAGTCTTAAAACTGGTTTCGGTTTTCCATCCCTAGGTCATGGAGACAGTAAGGAAATTCATTGTTTTCCAGTCTTTTTTTTTTGTGTTGTAACTCCAGTTTGATTTTTTATGGGTTTTACTCTTAAAAAATAGTTATTAAAAAAATTCCAATTATGTATCTAGCAAAATTTAACCTTTACCCTGAAGGATTGTAATGCAAGGAAAGCAATAAAGCCATGCAGCTTATTTTAATACGTTTTTTGAACTTTTAGTCCTGTTGGTAATGTATTGAAAAAAATGCGCTTACTAACTGAAATGTGAGCTTTCTTTAATCTAGATTTTATGATTGAAAATTTACTGTAGCTCCATCCAGTGTCTCTATTCACCACTTTAGCAATGAGGCAGTGAATGTACCAAAACCCAGGGACAAAGTTAAGAGAAATCCATATTATCAAAATCAAAAATTTATGAAAGGAATTTAAGATATAGTATTAGTTCAATTTAAATTTCATAGGATTTTTTAGCTAAAAAAAATTTGACATTTGAAAATTTTTGAAAAGGGGATGGTAAGGAATTTTCGGCAATACTTTGTGTCCTAAAAAATTTTGGAGATTTTTGTTTTAAAATACTGTTTTATAACTATATAAGGAGTAGTTTATTAGTGTAAGAAAAAAATAAGAATTTTTCTGTAAGTTATGCCCAGGGGACATAAAAGTAAAAAGTATGGTAGAATTGCCCATATACTAAAACTCATCCCCAACCCCATATGATACAAGTATGGATTAGAATTTGGGTTTTCATGTTCTGGCATATTCAACTGTTTAATAGATATTCAAAATTTAATCAACGATTTACATAACCTTGTATACTTAACCCTAGAAAAACCCAAAAATTTGACAAAATGAACTTGTGATGCATGAACTTAACTAAAGTTTTCATATTTGAAATATTTTATTCTGATAGTCAATAACAAAATAAATACATGGTAACATGTCTTCTACATTGCTCTTTAATCATTCCTAATATTCTTACTTTAGTCATCTAATCTTGAAAATTCAATTGCTATTTATTTGCCCATTCAGGACCTTGCTTTTTCCCCTAAAATGCAGAAAACAAATAATCATTCTCTCTATTACTGTTATATAAAGTATGCATTATATTTCTTCCAAATTAATGCCTAAATTTCTTAAGTGGATTATTATAAGCATAATGAATAATTTCAGTTGTTATTGACATTACTTTTATTTATAAAATCTTAAGCCAAGCCCTTTAGTATCTTGTCCATGATATTAAGTGTTTTAATCTGAAGAATTTTAAAATTTCAGTTTGCCTGAAAAACCTGCTTTTTTGTTAAAAAAAAACCAAAGTTTTTACACAACCCTAGGGACTAGACCAAAATGGTACTTTTGGAAACTTTGACATGCTGGTCACGTAATAGCTTTACTTGGATCTGAAATAGTCACCTTTCAATGATAAAATTAGGTTCAAAACTAGAATTGCAAAGCCAAGGCAAAATATTTTGTAGCTATATAAGGGCCAATGAGAACCAAATAACCATGAGTCTCCAAACCTAAGTGCTTCTGTGTTAATAGAAAAAAATTTCTAAGCCACATTTCTCTGATTGTATTGAATATTTTGACAAACGATAAATGTATCCGACTTACCAGCCTCTATAATGCCACCACTTATTATAGAGACCTATAAGTCAGTTACATTTATCCCATAAAAAAACGTTTGCAAAAATATTCAATATAGACAGAGAAATGTGGCTTAAAATGAATTTTTTCCATTGGATAAACACAGAAGCATTTAAGCATTAAGCACCCTAGGTCATTCATTTTATTCACTGATAAACGCTTAGAAAATGCTTTACTGAATATACTAACACAAACCGTGGGCACAGTGGTCAGCAACCTGTTTTAATAAAAATGTTGGTTTTTCAGAAATTTTGTAGACATTGCTGGCTGCATCTCACAATAAAATAATGACAATCAGAAGTAATTCAATATTTAAAACCTTTAATTTATTGATAACCACACAATTCGGTAGGGATGCGATTCTTCCTTGATCCTCAGTTTTCCTTTCTTTTTAAGATTCCTTAACAAATTTCCACTTTTTTTCAACATCCTCCTTCTATTCAATTTATTAGAAGAAAATTCAATTTCTAGACTGTAGGATTGCTGAAATTGCGCCCTCATGGGAGCTCAAGAGTTTTCCCGGTGGTGAGAGAGGGAAGCCCAGTCGGTAATGCATTCGCCTTGCATTTGAAAGGTCCCAGGCCCGGGCATTACCAAAATAACTGACGACCTATAAATGATCTGTGCATCGTGAAATGAATATAAAAGCCCACTGGAAAGGAAAGGGTAGTAGATTTGATAACTTTTCCAGTAGGGGCAATAGGGGAGACGACCTAATTTTTGGTTTTTCATTTTTTTTTTATAACTGTTGAAGCTGAATATATAATAGTCTGTTATTTTGTATATCATTTTGGTAAAAAGTATTAGAATACTATAGTTCACTAAAAAAAGGTGCAAAAAATATAAATTTCTTATTTCTGCACATGTTTTAAGTTTCCTTAGGCTTAGGGAGACTTGCCCCCTACTTAGGGAGAAATTGCAGATTCAGCATATTCCCCAGAACTGAGAGCTATTTTTTTTTGTGCCACCATCTAGGATACTCTCCCTACCAATTTTGTCACTCAGATTACAATTAATCTGAGCTCTCTGTAGATGTTAAAGTATGCCAAGATTTAATTTTGCACAGAGGACCAAGCCAAATGGGTACTCAAGGGATCTTTTATATGTCACATAATCATATGACAATTTTCCCATCCAGAAAATCTGACGACTCAGCCGGGGCTCGAACCTGCAAACTTAGGCTTATGAGGCGGACACATAATACCTCTCATCCGAGCCCCTCTTCTAGAATACTATTATGGGGTCCACCAGTAATGTAACTAACATTCTCTCAAATAACCTTTTTATAAGAAAAATCAATGTGGGTCAAGTTTCCCTTATATTTTCTATTTAATTCCTAGTTTTGCGTGTTTATCTTTGGAACTTGACCCTCCCTCCTCCATGTCATGAACCTTCATGTTGGTGCATATCCCTTCCTCCCCCATCTCTATGCGTGATGTAATTTATGTACGTAGCCTAAGTTAACTTTTGAAATTGAGATTTTCTAGCAAAAACAGCAAAAGTGTATAGTTTTTTTTTTTAATTTATAGATTTTCTAATATCCAAGTACAGTAAACTCCCGATTATACGCAGGTTTATTATCCGTGTGCCACGATCCCCCCTTGCAAAAATAATAAACAAAATGTAGAGAAGTGAAATTTATCTGTTTCAAAACTTGTTGAAAGAATGCATTAAAAGAACAAAAAATTCATTTCCAGAACAAATGCATTTCAAGAACGACTAACACATTCAAAGAACAACGAATACATTTAAAGAATGAAGAATACATTATAAGACAACAAATGCATTAAAATAAGTATGACTATAGGAAACCTGGTGTGTGCCAAAATGTGTTCGACCAGGTGCATATCACATGCAGATTTGTCAAAAAGCCTCACTTGTAAAATAAAGTGCCCGCTATTTTAATTGAACTGCTTTGCGTGATTTTGATAGTAGCGAAATAAGTGAGAAAGATGCTATGAAACACTTACAGACGAACATATAAAGGGAGAAATAGGAACTGATAACATAAGCGAATTGATCATGTACCTAGAGTAGGATAATGCCTCCCTTTGCGACAAAATGATTCTAGAAAAACTTCAATCACAAAGAATGAGAAGTTGTAAGGCTAAAATACAAAAACAATTAACTGACTTTTTTGTAAAATTGTAAATCTTCATATTTCATATATATACCTGTTACGTTTTTTTCTCTTATAATACTATGATTACTGTACTTTAAATTTTATAAAACCCAGAAGCAATTTTGTGGATATTTTCTTTACATTTGCGGATTATCCTCGGATGCCGCGCCACCTAATTCCGACGATAATTGGGAGTTTACACTGGAAAAAGTGCCTAATTTTTGTTTTACAGAAGATATTATTTGGAGTCTCACGATTTTATAAGGTCTTGGAGATTCCCGAAAATTTAGGATAGCCAGAAATGTGCTTTTAATTTTTAGAGTTGCCGAAGTTTTTCTACCTTAAAATTAACGAAGCTTCCCGATTTCAGAATGACCTTGTTAGTGATTTTTTTTTACTCATGAAGGGTCGGTTAACAGACATTTCCGGATAAAAGAGGGACGGATAATCAAAGTTCTACTGTATTTAATCAGCATAATACAAGGAAATGTTTTGAGTTTTTACGATATTTTTTAAATATAATTTTGGATTCTTGAAAATACTGAAGGGTCCCAAAAAATCCTCGAAAGACTACATGCGGTCTGTAGGTTGCCTATGGAATCGTTTAGCAGGTTCTGAGCAGATGAATTTCTATCTTGAAGTTGTTTTTGAAAAAATTATTTTAAAAAGTTGATGTTATAATTTAAATTCGTGGTCAGATCTGTAATGCCTTTTCACATTTCTAAATTTTGGCACTTTTACACACACATCTGGCACTTTTTTATAATATTGAGACATATATTTAGTTGTATATCTAGCAGTAACAAGTAAATCTAGAGTAGGTATCCTCCTACTACACTTACTTCTTCTTCTTCGCCCAATTTAAATTTATTAGATTTCACATTTTTTAAATTGGCACGAAAATCTATTTCCGAGGTTTTAGCAATCGCTTTCAACTTTTCAAACCTGAAAAAAGTACATAATGTAATGTTAGCCTAATTTTCTAACATTTAATGTTTTCAACTAGTATATTTTCATAAATTAATTGAATTGATTGTTTGAACCAGGTAAAAACTTTAAAAAATTAAAAATTCTATTTTGTTAGAAAAAATAAGCAAAAATGAGCCCTTTAAAAATTGAATTGACGCTTAACTTATATTAAGCTAACAAGCTTAATATAAGTTATAGCCAGCCGGTATGGTCGTTACGACCTTGGTTTATGAAACGGGTGGGCCCAGGTTCGAATCCTGGATAAATGGATATTTGTGTTGTCCGGAGGAAGCGCTCGTTAACTCTGTAGGTCAGAAAGTCCTGGACAAACGGTCATAGCCCAGTATCATAGGTGCAGGTTGTCTGTATAAATACGTCTCATTCCTCCATCGACATGCCTAAATTTAGGAGTTGTCGGCCTCTCTTCGACGGCCAGACTTCCACCCTCACAAGGGCTTAAAGCCTTATGCCAACGGAAGTTACTGCACATCTCCTGCCTTACAGGTTAAGCCCTGGAGGCACACAACAACAACTATGTAAAGTAGCAAATTAAAATTTAAAAATATTTCTAAAGTAAATTTTAACTTTAGTAGTTTAAAAGTATTATATAAAAGAGAATCCTATGTTATGTGTTTTGTTGCACTGAAATTGAAGATTGTGATTTTAGACATTAACTAATTTAGCCGTATAAATTGATTATTTTTTTGGCAATTTTTTTTGCCATTAGCTTTTATGATCAGCATATGTAAAATACAAAATATAGGTAGTTTTAAATTATTTTTTAGAATATTTCTGGCAAATTTGTTTTGATAATGTTTTTTAGAGGTACAAATACTCCTGAAAGTTATTAATTCAATGACTGATTTCATGTAAAAATAGATATATACAATTATGTACTCTGCGACTTATTGGGTTAAATATGCGCTAAATTAAAAACTATTCATAACACATATACTATTCATAACACTATATATATTTGCCGAATATTTATAAACCAGTAGTTAGGCATTTTTTTAAATGTAGTGGTATGATTGGCTATGCAAGTGGCCTTGAAAAAAATGGAAATGGGCTTTGAAATTCTTAAAATATGCTTTGAATTTTTAACAACAATTCTGCTGGACACCTAATGTAGTGCTACATCTATGTAGTTCTTGGTTTGAGAAACACAAGGTTTTGTTACTTACTTTCCTTCATACTTCGATACTTTTTTCAAAGTAGGTTTTACGCTGAAAAACAAAAATATCAAAATATTTTTAAAAGTCGGGAAAGGATGTAATGAACATTCTTATAGCTTTGAATTCTTTTTCAATAAGCAAGAATCGCTTAATCAAATCACTGATTATCACAGCCCTCGCTCAAATAGTAGAGAGGTGGACATAATCATTCTTTTGTATAAGAAAAACTAATGTCTCATTTTTAAACATTAAAATAAGTTTTAAATAATTAAACCACTAAAAATGACTAGATCTAATAATGATATTGTAATGCTTACAACCTCCTAAATTATAACTACAATGCCTGATACATTGCACTATTAGAAACAAAATGGGGATATTAGGAGTAAAAAACTAGTTATTTTACATTTATATCCCCAAATTGTTTTACCTACAATTAAATATGTGTATATGAAAACGGGGCAAGGGGCTATTATGGGTAAAGCAAGTAAAAAAATCATTCCAGGTTTAGATAGCTAGCCCTTTTTCACAGCAGTGATGTAAACTGCATGGCAAAATGTTATATTGCCATGCAGTTTGCTTCAGTACCATACAATAATCCATACAAAGTAGCTAACTTTTATACTTACAATTTGCCTCGCAAGTCATTTACTTGAATAGCCAGCTCATTTATCTAGCATAAACGAAAACAAATTCTTTGATTACTACAAACAATTGAAATAGTAATGACAAAATAGCAAATTGATAAGTATTTACCAGAAAATCTTTATGGCTAACTTCGTATTCCAAATCATACTTTGCGTCTTCCAACTGACTTATTCGCTTATAATACTCTTTGCATACAGCTTGTAAAGTAGCTGAAAATAAAGTAGGTCATTTAAGAAACAAAATACAAAACATTTTAATAATTTTAAAATTAAATGTTATATAAACTGCTGTGTGTGTGTGTTTTCCTTAAAAAAAAGTATGTATATATATTTTAATTTATGATTAAAAACATTTTATTTTTAAAGATACCATAAAATTTAACTTAATTTATTGGTAAATGCAACACTCTTGATAAAATCATTGTAACTTAGATTGATTTCAACAAATAATTAATATATAGTAGTAGATAATTGACGCATAATCATAGTTTAATTACAGCAACTCGCTTTTAAGGGTATTAGACTATTATCTCCAGTACAACTTTTAAAAATACGTTAGGCCCATTTCACATACAAAGGTTTCGCTTACGGTAATGTTTACCGTACTTTTGGTGCCGGAAGATCACAGTGGCAATGTTGAATGAACTGGATCTTTCGCATGTGACTATTGTGAAAAAACCTTACCCACGGCTTCTCAATCAAGTAGTGGCAATGTACAGCAGAAAAAATTTTCAGCACATCAAAACCACTTAACATTGCTACTACTTGATTGAAAACCGCAAGGAAAAATCTTAGGTACGGTTTCCGCTTCTATCGTATGTGAAATATAAAACTGACTTAGCATTGACAGCTCTATCATCCGAGTACAATTTTCAGTATCAAAACATTTCTGGTATCGAACATTACTGGAACCGTGGCGTGTGAAACGAGCCTTACATTTCCTACAATTTGCATCTACATGAAAATGGCATACAAGCATTTTCTTATACAATCAATTTGTACTAGTTTTCTCAAACCCTGATTTGTGAGCACTGAAAACGCACGTCAAGGGGCTAGTAAGCGACCTACTACGTGATATCCGATTTTAACTTAGCCCGGGTCACAGACAAGAAGCTAACCAGACTTCGCACTTATGTAGGTGAACATCATCAAGATTTGTAGCACCAACAATTGTTACTATTGGGCTAGGTTTGAAACGTGTCCGGACGCCTATTTTCAGCCTCCAAAAAGAGCTTCAACACAGCTACAAAATGTTTTGTAATGAATTTTAGAAGCATTTTACATAGAATGATTTTCAGTTTTTTAAATTTTTATTTAAATTACATTTTAAAATACATTTTCAAATTTGATCAAACTTAAAATTAATAACATGTCCAATGGTATTCACTACAAATTATATATTACACATTTTAATTTGACGGTAGCAAACGTCGTATCAGACTACAATGTGTTTGCTTTCATATGGTAACAATGGACTTTCATGAATTAATTAAATTTAAATAGATTTACAATTTTGTTACACATAAGAAAACACAAAAAGAAATTTCCACAACGTATATAGGAAAAAATAATTTTTGAGCTTTAATTTAAAGTTTCATACTTTACATTAGTAAAATATTTTTTGCATTGCATATTCATAAATGAGCATATAAATTTAAAATTCTTAGATATCAAGAGTAATCTTTTCAATCAAAAGGAAATCAGTATTAAAGACACTGCTTATCAAAAATTAAAAAATATATAGAGAAAGAGTAATTGACAATTAAAGATTTTACAGGTATTGAAAGAGTAAATATTGCTCTTCTTTAAATGGTTTTCATGTGTCCTAAAAAATATATGAATATTTTCTTTGCATAACAAATAAATATTTTATAACAGAGCCAATTTCAGTTTCTGTAATATTCAACCAATACATACACAAGAAGCTTGAAATAATTTTATTTAAAATAAAGTATTTAAATATAAAAATAGTTTAATTTTCCAAAAAAAATTTTAGTTGGCTTCTAAAGAAAATAAAATTTTAAAAATATGTCTCAAAATTTTATTTAGGATGGGGATAGAATATTTCAAATAGAATCTTAAATTTTACACTGAAAATGACCTCCATTCCATTCGATTTATATCTGATCAATAACTTAACATAATTTTTCAGCAACTTGCAGCAACTCTTAGTTACACTGACAGCTTTACTCAAAGAGGACTCACTGAGCTTACAAAAAATCCCATCATCCCAAAATAAAACCCATAATGATCCCATAAAATCAATTCAGGACTTATTTTTTTGTAAACTGCATAAAGTCTATCAGGACAAAATCAGGGTCTTGCATGCCCCCAGTTGGGATTTGTTTCTCCTTCCCCAAAATTCCACTCTTCTAACAATATTCAACTGTGCACCAAGAAATCGTATAGAGCTACAGCCAATAAATAGCTAAGAACCTAAAGAATAAAGTTAAGGTATTATTTCTTAATATTTAATCTTAAATATTTATCAAAAGATATTAACATAAATAACTGAAACCACCATATTTTCTGAAATTCATTCTAATTTATACCATTGCCTGCAGACTATTTACTATATTTTAATTCTAAAAGATTGCAAAAAATTCACATTATAGAAAAAAAATAAAATGTTTCTTAATTGTTTTCAAAACCAAAACCACATAACTAAATGAAGCATATTACCTGTGCAGCAATTTTCACATTTGCTGTAATAACTTTGAGACATATCCAGAATTAACATTAAAGCTCCTACTAACTGTAGAATAAATTTTTAATATCATTAAAATTTAAAGTATTGAAGAGGTTTTTATAAGTATTCACTGTAAAAACTTAAGATATAGATTTGGAATTAATTAGTCAAAATTTTAAATTTAATGCAGTGAAAATAAGTTTACACCTGGGCCAAAAATTGATATCCCTCAGAGGGATACAAGTTAATAACCTTAGAATCGGCTTCAAATGGAGATGCATTATGATTCCATAAAGCATACAAGTTTAAGCTGACTCTTCTTCCAAATTCCGCTTTGTACAATAAATTTTGAAATGTACTAAAAGAGAAACAAAATTAAATTAATAATAACTAAAATAATTCCCAAAAAATAATGCTGCAATTGTGTTTAATATCATTTAAAGACTATAAAACTAATAACAGAATGACACCAATTTTGTATCCAATATAAACAGTATTAGGTATACAGCTGATAAAAGACCTCAAAGTGTGGCCAAAAATATGACCATATTATGATTATTGAAACTCAAAAATACCAAATATAAGGTGACTGTACTCGCTGCCCATTCATTTATTTGACATGGATTATAATATCTTTTTAATATTACCTAATTAATAGTTATTAAAAATATTTAAAAACTCAAATATAACTCGTATAAAAATATAAAATTTTAATTTTTAATGATGAAAATAATTTTAAGTAGCATATCAAATTAAAATTTATTAAATTATTGCCAAATGTATAGAAACATTAGCTACTGACTATCTGGTGTAATAATTTGAAGAATAATAAGGTATAAAGAAAAAGTAGCATTGTTTATAAATTTAAAAAAAAAACTTGACATTTTAAAACATTTTTACTAAAATAATAGTAAGTGTATAACTATAATTATTCAAAAATAAAGTCTTGATACAAATTTGATATTGAAAAAATACGAATCATGTTAATGTTATTTCAATTATAATAATTCTTTTGTTTAAAAATTAATTATTAAAAGATAATAGTGATATGTTACAATTAATGCACATGAAGCAAACCTAAATAGAAGCATCACAAATGTATATCATTAAGTATACTCAAATTGACGTCATTTTAATTACAATTACGTAAAAATGTTACTTCTTTCATTAAAGTATAAATGTTCATTTGTTTAAAACATTAAGTTTAAAACTATAACAGCAATTGTAAACTACTATTTATAAAATTAATTGTAGGAGGTACATGATAAATGTGTTGCTCTAAATGGTCGAATAACTTTTAATTACAATTTAAATCATACTAAATACCACAGACTACAATAATCAAATAAATTAGATAAGCCACAAGTATCAAAACTTTTTAAATACAAAAAAGACAAATCATCTTTAAATGAACGATCATTTAGCGATGATGCGTAAGAACTGACAAGAACATGCACATAAAACAGAATATTTTAAACACTTACCTATCAATATCCTTGGGAACTTAACATCCATCCTGTGGCATTTTATAGATATACGATTTAATTAAAGGTTTAAAATCAACAAAATATAGTGTTTTTTGGCGCAAAAAAATATTAAACAATGGGGGGAAAACCTGTCGCTTCGTCGCCTGGGCTTCCTCGCGGTCACAAATTTCGCCTTGCTTCGAATTGTTTTCAAAAGTCGCGCGCATCATTTCTACGAGTTTCGGTGCATAATATCAGTCCGAGTTGCGCGCGCATCTCCGAGTCGTGCGCACATTGGGTCCAGTGACGTACAAATTCAGTTCGACCGTCCTCACTTGAAAGCTCTCCAAAAAAAAAAATCCTCTTGTATGTCTGTTTTTACGTCTAGCGATGCGCAACGAGGCGATGCGTAGTGAGCGAAGGCCACTGTTATCTCTTCCGAATAGGTAGATGGGCCGTTCTACCATAATTTTTAATGGGGTTGTTTCACGGAGGATCTGGCAATCGCTCTGCGGTTTTGTTTTCATGTCTCTCAACTTACTTTTGTTGATATTCGAAATTGAGTTTTCTAAGAATGTTATTTTAGTTGTTATTTTTTTTAAATTACAACTTCTTGCTGTGCTGTTGGTTGTTTTAATCATTTATCAAGGAAAACTTGCATTGAAAGAAGTTGGAATTTTAAAAAATTAACAGCTAAAATCTTCTCTTCGAAAACATTGCCAGATCCTCCGTGAAACAACCCCATTTCAGGTACAAAAAACTTGTGAAATTTATTTTTTCAAAGTCACTTTAAATGTGTGTAAAAAAAGTTTATAACGGTTCTAGAATTACGAAAAAAAGTTCAGTAAAGCCCATTTGTAAAAAAATAAAAATAATAATAAGGGATGGCAGTTTAAAAAAAACGATGCTAAAGAAACCGGTCTTAACCGGCCTTACAAAAATAACTATTTTTCAATGAAACCGAAGTCACCAAAAACCGGTTGGTCTTAAAACTGGTTTCGGTTTTCCATCCCTAGATCATTGCGATGGTAAGGAACGGATGGTAAGGAAATTCAAGATGTTTTCCGGTCTTTTTTGTGTTGAAACTAACTCCAGTTTAATATAAATGGATTTTTTTACTCTTTATACTCCACTTAAACATATTTATAGAAAAAAATTCAATTATCAAGCCAAAATTAACCTTAACCCTAGAGAACTGTAAGGAAAGTAATAAAGCCACGCAGCTCATTTCACTGAGTTTTTTTTTAACTTTTGGGCTTATTGGTAAAGAATAGCAAAAAAAAAAATGCGGATACTAACTGAAATGTGAGTATTCTGCAATACAGTTTTCATGATTTAAGAATCACTGTAGTTCCATCCAGTGCCTTTCTTCACCACTTTTACAATGAGGTTATTTTGTGACCTAAAATTTTTTTGGAGTTTCTTTGCTTGAAAATTCCGTTTTGCAATTATATAAGGATCAGTCTACTAGTATAATAGGGACAAATTGAAAAGAAATATTAAATTTTCAAAAGTTATATATGCCCAAGGGACATAAAATTAAAAATTATGATAGAATTGCCCAGATACGTTCATACGTTGGCCATTTCACACGTTTTGGATTCAAATTTCAAACCACGGCTGAATCGAAATTTACGAAACGTTATTTATGACGTAGCGGACACGTGACAACTAAGGCCAAGAAGAAAGCGTTTTAGTGGAAGTCTGGAAGTGTAAAATTAAAACTCCTGATTTAATTTTTATTAGCAAACGATAATAAATGTAGAAACGAAAATTAATATATTCGACGATTGATTTCTGCGCATGCTCACCAACCCTCATCAATAGCCCTCGTGTAGCTGTAGTGCGACGATAATTCAAACTAATCTAACCTAACTAACCAACCCTCATCATCAGGCTGGATTGCAGAAGTAGATGTGTATGTGTGTCGACACTAGATCTCTACTTCCAGTTATATCTAGTTAGAAATTTAAATTTAAAAAATTTGACTTTGGGGGTCAAGTTTATAAAAACCGCCAAATGACGTCCTTTTTCTTTACTGCGCAAGTGCTGGAGCCAAAAAAAAATGGCCGCGTTTTTTTTAGATCAGTTGCCATTGGTGCGAGACACGGCTGGTTCTTACAAACCAGGGCTTTAGTCTACCTTCATTGGCATTCTCGACCTCCTTCGGTTGGCCACAGCGTTCAGTGATCATTTTCTTCCTTTCTTCAGCTTTCCTCTCCTGTTCACGCTTTAACTCTTCAGCCGCCTTTTTGCGCAGGAGAGTCTGGAAAAAAAAGGTTGTGCTGGAGATCACTGGTGTGCGTAGACTTGAGCGTATGTGGTTATGAAAGCATCCGTCAACGTGCATTTTATTTCACATTACAGTTCATTGGTTTTAATATAAGCTCCTAAAATTTAAGTTGTTAACGGCTAACGCGACCAAATGGCCGCGGGTGTACAAACCAAAATGCCTCTGTGTTAATCCAATAATGTCTTTATGTTGAAACAAGAAAATCGTAGAAATGGCCGCGGGTCTACAAACCAAAATGCCTAGCTTTGTTAATCCAAACGTCTTTATGTTAAAACAAGAAAATCGTAGAACTTCTGAAATACTAGAAATACATACATCCTCCTAAGCTCTTGTAAAGTTTAAGTTAATCTTTTCTATTTCACTCTTAAAAAATAATTATTTGCAAATATTTAGATTGACACCATAGCTTTTTATTGTTTTGAACTATTTATATATTTTAAACACCCTTCGTAAAACTACAGAAAGTGGGCGAGAAGGGGAAAACGGGCGTGGTGTGGTATTTTCGGTTTTGCCAAAACGAGATCATTTTTTAAGATTTCGGTGTGATATTTCTCTTCTTGGCTGTTATAACAAATCTTACACATTGTGACCCATCCCCATTTTCTTCTTTGTTTGAGCATTTTCTAAGATAAAGAAACCTTACCCGCAACTTCTTCTTTCGCTCTGGTGTCATAAATCCTCCTTTCTTGCATTTCTTGGATTTCGTAGATTCCTCAAGTCTTCTTCGAACTTCGGCTTTCTTCCTGGCTTTCTCTTCCTGCTTTTGTCTCTGTTCCTTAAGAGACACAAAATAATCAAAAATATCAACACAATTTCAAAATAACTAACTCATTTACTAAGTGCGTTGAAGGCATTAAAGAGTTTAGAAGAAGACGGAGATGTTTGGCGAGAAAAAAGGTGAAGCCGCCAGAATGTCGCCAGGTAACCCTTGTAAGCCTAAAAAACCGCTCACCCAACGTTAGTTCAATTTAAAACACATCATTTGATTCTTTAAAAGGCATTGATTAAAAATCAAAAAATGACTGTTTTCGCAAATCTAGGCTGTGGCACGATATCTGAATTTACACAAGATGGTAATAAATCCCTTCACTCTGGCAAAAAAAAGTTGTTAATTACAGTTTTTAATGGAGAGTAAGAAAGTCGCCAAGTCTATGTAGTAAGCCTATACAAACTGGAGTGTAGAGGCCCTGAAGGGCCAATAGCCCTGAGTTATAGAGGCCCCTTGAGTACAGGGCCCGACTATCGAATATGCTCGAGAAGCCCCGGCTAATATTATTTTTTTTTAATTTTTAAGGGGCCCCCAAATCTGGCAGGATAATCTGTTTCTAGACATCCTAACCAAATTACATGAAGATGAGATGTTCTGTTTTGTATACATTGAATTCATTGTGGTTTGTTGTTCAATAAAGATCGATTCCCCGTTATTCAGGAAATATATAATTAATGCCGCAGTTACACTAACCCGGTCAGCGCCTTGAGCTAAGCTCAAGGCGTTAACCAAGGCACTGACCCGAGTAGTGTAACCGCAGATATCCAATGTCTCCGAGCGAGTTTCCCAGTCGGATCGGAAAAAAAGCGGTAAGTTCAAAGGAAAGGGTTACCATAGGTAGAGAGCAGCCATCTTGGCGGGTTCTCTCTTTTTTAAGCGATCCTACATGGTGAAAAATTATTTTAAAACTTCAAATTGAATTTTATGAGTTTTTCTCAGAGGTTTTACATAATATATTTTGATTTAAAACAGGACGCATTTATTATTTTGAAAGTAAAATTCAAACATATATATGAATGAAATTCAAAATTTAACACTGTAAAATATGTTGATAATAAAATGCTTCTATGTTAATAAAAGTATTAGATCTCTTATAATCTCACCCGTAATCAATAAATTTAATTTTTAAACCAGATTTTGCATTAAAATACTAAAACCTGGTTGGAGTGGATAGCTTAATCAGTTTTTTTAATACAAATAATTTCGAAATTTTTGGCAGACAATACTATAAACACTTTTTTACTTGACCTAATTTTTTCAGTAATACTCCGACATTAAAAGTTAAAAATATAACTGCGGAAAAGAATAGTCCCCGAAAACAAAAACAATCAAGAAAAAACACTCTCCTACACACTTAAAAAAAATTCCCCTGTAAAATAATGGACAGGAACCGGCAGCAGAGATTCCAGTCATATCCCGTTAAGAAACAGTCATGTCCCGTTAAAAAAACAGTTACGCCCGTTAAAAACATTACAAACAGTTAAAAACTGGAAAAAAAGGAGATTTTCCTAAATTTTCTATGGGATACGGCCGTTTATTTATTGGGTCAGACTGTTTTCTACCAAATAGGGCTGTTGCACTTAAAAATTAAAGGGACCGTTAATTTACAGGCTTTTTTTTGCAATGTATGGTATAAGTTATTTATTCCAGTAACGGTTTTCGAACGCACAAATACTGATACCGGAGTACCTTCGTCCAACTTTACAATTATCTTCTTGACAAATAATCATTTTCGCGCAACATTGTGTATGAATTACATAAAAAAAAACACAAGATGCTAATTTATTATTTAAAGTCATCTTCAACACCCAATATTACGAAACTTCTAAATTTCTGGCGCGAGTATATTTATTAAAAAAAAAGCATTTAACTCAAAACTGCAAACTTTTTCTTTTGGGGTGAAAAATACTTAACTAATTTTTTTTAAAAAAAGCCCATAATGAAGTGTTTTATATGGTTATTGGCAATTAATGCTTTGTCCCCATGGTAACTTGAGCAGACTTAAAAAAACACACACCTTTAATTTAATTATACATTGCTTGCTGAATCAGTCTAGGCTGATTCGTAGTCTCTCCCCAAGGAGATTTGACGTGTCGGGGAGCGAAGTTTACGGGGGCTTTCAAAGGAATGTGGAATGGTGAATAACCTCCTCTGTTTATAAACAAACCGAAACCGGTGAGTGATCCCGTGACGATCATGAAGTTTGACTGAGTTTCATTTGACTTTTGGTTTCCAAATGGCTTGGAACAATAAGCTTGTGTTCGATTTTTTGGATTTATATGAGGGCGAAAATCTTCTTTGGAATCCAGGTCATATTTACCATAAAAAAAACCGAAAATAGAGGATGCATGGGCAAGAATAGCCAAAAGTTTAGAAATGTCTGTGGCCGAAGTTAAAAACAAAAAGCACACCTTGATGTCTACCTATCGCAGACAACGAAAAATAAAAGAGGATTCTATGAGATCCGGCGTCTCCGACAGCGAAGTATTCGAACCTACTTGGTTCGCATACTCCCGCATGGACGAATTCCTACAAGGAGTAGATGACTGCGGGAAAACCCTGGATTCTCTTTCTCATCAGGTAAGCATGTATTTTATTATTATAGTCTCTACGGTCGGCTGGGGTAACTCCTGGTCAGCAAGTCTCTGCGTAATATATATAATATACAGGGCCGTGTGGTATGTTTTTTTCATAGGATGCAAATCATTAAAATGCCGCTCTTGATTTTTTAGAAAAGTTTTTATACTAATTATGTTTTAACTCAAAAATTTAAACCCATATAAAAGCTATTTTTAATCATTTTTACATTGTTGATTGGGTAAAAACGCATGGTTTTTTTTAAAGATTTTTTTTTAAAACTTAGTTATCTAAATTATATTGTTATGAATTTTACTATTGCACTATGCACATGAAAAAAAAATATACGAGGACTTAAAAATTTAATTTAACGGAGAATATCCAATTTATAATGAATATTCTGTTAGAGTTAGGTTTATATAATAACAGAATATGCATATCTATATACATAAAAGGCAACTTCCGTTTGTCTGTTTGTTTATATAAGACACGATATATATACCGGGAATATATATCTCGTGTCTTATACAAACAAACAAACTAATATATATATATATATATATATATATATATATATATATATATATATATATATATATATATATTATATATATATATATATATATATATATATATATATATATATATATATATATATATATATATATAATATATATATATATATATATATATATATATATATATATATATATAATATATATATTATATATATATATATATATATATATATATATATATTGTGTGTGTGTGTGTGTATGTGTGTGTGTGTGTGTGTATGTGTCAATAATGTATGTTTCAGTGTGTTTCAGACAATGAATAAAATCGACCGCGATATAGAATCACTCGCCAATTTCTCCTTAAAAAGCATTTGGAAATCCTTGAGAAATCCAAGGTCAAATCTAAACTGAAGCTCCGGTCACGGCTCGGGGCAGCAACCAAGGCAATATAACTGCAGTGTTAGAAATTTGTTATATTTTGGTCGAGAACACTGCGAGGGTGCCCCTTCATAAAAACCTGGCTTTTCTTAGCACTGAAGGGTATATCGGGACCTGTTCATGTACACTGTTACAAAACTAGGTCAATTTTACAGGGAAAAAACATTTGCAGAGAAAAACTGTCGCATGGCGGTCTCTATTAACTTAGTTCTAAGAGCCCGATTTTAAAAATTCTTTTTCTTTTGATAGAGTGAAAGGTCAGATACCATCTTTTATACTTTTTTCGTCTGTCTATCCACACTAAGAATTTCAATGAGCTTTAAAATAACAGGAAAGTAGGATATTCTAGTTCTTTAAGAACTTCTTATTTTTTCCAAATTAACGCACAAATATTAAGAAGGCGGTTGATATATAGAGTCGCCAGCGACTTGCCAAGTTTTTTTGAAAAAATCACCCATAACTTTTATTTTTCTTAAATAATTTTTCAATTAATTTTATTGATAATTTGTGAAAAGTCTTGATGAATATTTGATTGACACATAAATATATAAAAATTTTAATCTGAAAAATTTGGGACAATCGAAGGGCTTAGTGAAAGAACGCGCTAAGTGACAAAGATTTTTGTATGAATTAACATAATTACTCCATTACTCCATAATTACTCCTTATAAAATCCTTAACGATAACGAATTTCCCCTTTTTCAAAACCTTTAAGTTTGATGTATATTTTTTACCGTTTGCACAAGTTCCGTTTTTAAAGAATTTAAATGAAAGTAAAAACTTTAAAGCTCATTTACTCGTTTTTACCTTTTTGTCACTAGTACGTTCCACTAAGCTCTTCAATTTTCATCAGCAGTTTAGAGAATGAAACGAGTTAAGAAAAAAAAAGCTTATCAGAAGCATATCTTTTTCTTTTAGGCAATTAAACTTAGTAAAACCAAAAAATATATATATTTAACTTTAGTAAGTATAGACAATTGATTTTAAAGAAACAAGTATCTTTAAATGGGTCAATAAAAATAGGTATTCTAAAACATACTTACCTCTCTAAGATAACCAGCCAAGCACACATAAAAAAAAGAAATCATTGATTAAAGAATAGTAAATTGGTAACAAAAACACGTAATTTTACGAAACTTTCGGACGACATGGCAGATTAGAAGCGCAACAACATATAATTTTTGTAACAAAAAAATAATTATATTTCAAAGATATATGAATGCATAAAAGTAGTATGGTTTCTTACTTTTCGTGTAGTAAAGTTCAGTAACGAATTACACTATTCTATTGCAAATAAATTCCTTTAATTTCCACTAAAAATATCATATTCATATCCAGAAAATACAAATATTTTAGAAAGTGTCGCATTTCCTGTAGTTTTCTGTTCATACAAATGTTGAAAAATATATTCTACATAATTACGTGACATTTGTTCTACTCTTGAACCCTCCCAACTCAAGACCTTTCGGGGGGCTGGGGAGCCCAGTCGGTTAAGGCGACCGCCTTGCATGCGGAAGGTCCCAGGTTCGGGTCAGGGCATGGCCAAAATTACTGCCGATCTATAAACGCCCAGTGCAGCTAAAAATGTCCGACGAATAATACCCCGTGTAAAGGAAGTACACGTTAAATATGCTCCAGTGTCCAAACGTTGCGCACGGTTGCGTTGGGTGCCTACTCAGGTGTTGGCTCGTCACTTTGACTTGGTTCTAAATTATGATGCCCGTCGCCAATAGCTCTCGTGTAGCTCTAGTGCGACGATAATTCAAACTAAACTAAACAAGACCTTTCGACCTTCTCTTTGGTGTGGTTGAATTAACGTCGCACAAATGCTGCACAAGGGCTATTGGTGACAAGCCTCGTAATTTAGAACCGCGGTCAAGTGACGAGGTCGACACCTAAGCTGGCACCCAACACAACCTTATAGCGACATCGTACGTGGCTTCAGAACTTTGGATCACGACAGGTTTAACCATATACAAGGCGCTAATTATTGGCGGGATGGTTTCTTCTGCAGCACAACCCGTTCATAGGGTGGCTATAAGGCGAGGACAGAACTCTAAAATGTATCTTGTATAATGTAGCTACACGAGGGCTATTGGCGACGGGCGTCGTATTTTAAAACCACAGTCAAGTGACGAGCTGACACCTGAATAGGCACCCAATGCAACCGTTAAGGGCGAGCAACCGTTAAGGGCGACATCGTACGCAGGGTTAGGACTTTGAAGGATATTTAACGTGCACTCCCTTATACGGGGTATTATTCGTCGGACATTATTGGCTGCACGGGCCGTTTATAGGTCGGTAGCGTTTTTGGCGATGCCCGGACCCGAACCTGGGACCTTTCGCACGCTAGGCGAGTGCCTAACCGACTGGGCTCCCCAGCCCACTTCCTTATCAGAATATTCAATTATTTCTATTCACTAACGGTTTCTAAATTTGAAGACGAACCCTGTCCTCACTCATTACAAGATTTGGCAAGGTATGAATATGAAATATATGATAAAGGAAAATTAATTTTTATTGGCAAAATAAAATAAGAACATAATAATTTTGAAACATCGTTGTATAATTGGTTTTCTTTTGCCATTCATCACTTTTCAAGATACTTATTTTTTTTTTATTTCAAAAATGTTAGCTTGTCATATCGGTCATAAGTATTGTGAAATTTTGTGGAACTTTGAGTAGCAGATACCTTAGTTACTCTTTAAATTTATGAATAGATCTCTAAATATATAAGCTACAATTAAAAAAATTGGTACACATGTTAAGAGTAACTAAACCCATTATTACTACAAGTTCCAAAATATCCCAAAAATACATTTTGCAAATACTACATTAAGCTTGCGATAGTTTACCCCTTTATCTGCCGATCACACAATCTAACGTCATTTCATCAAATAATGGCTAAACATAGTGTGCATTAAGGGCGGTTGAGATAGAATGACCACGAATCTCCAAACTAAAGTGTCTGTGTTAATCCAATGGGAAAAATATTTTCTAAGCTACATTTCTCCGGCTGTATTGAATATTTTTACAAATGGCTTTTTATATGATAAATGTAGCTGATTTACAGGGCATCTCTATAACCCCATAATTTAAAATTGGTTTGAATATTTTGTTGTATAATTATTTATTGAAATTAAAAAAAAATTCGAATCAATTTCAAAAAGTGGGATTACAGAGCCCTGTAAGTCAGCTACATTTATCATCTAAAAAAACCGTTTGTAAAAGTATTCAATAACAGACGGAGAAATGTGGCTTAGAAAATAATTTTTTCATTAGATTAACACAGAGACACTGACATGGGCAAAACAAGTCTGGGATGTTTTAAAACTTGAAACTTCCATTCAATCGAATTAGTGTTGTAGAAATTTGCATTCAATAAACTATTTTTTTTACTAAGTCCCTTCTATTTGCACCTAGAACTATGTGTTTCCTTAGCACCATCCTTAAAAATTTAGTAATTATTTTTAACTTGGTCTCATATGAGTTAATAAACTATATAATTCAAAAGGAGAAAATGCAAATTAATACTTACAATGCGTCGGCCATTTTTTAAAGTATTCTAGAAAATAATACACATAATTAAGAAATAGTAGTTTCTTAAATTTACACAATTTTATGTCTAAACATACACATAAAACATGCTTACAATACTTATCAAATGAGGATAAAATTTATAATGGACCAATTACACATTGAATGGTGTTGTAAAATGAGATCTAGATCAAACAATGCCACGGTAAAACTTATTACAGCCACAAAAAAAAAAAAAAAATCCATCCTATGAATACTGTAAAAAAAAGGAAATTTCATTCTAAATTAATATGATTCAAGAAAAAATTTTCAAACAGGGTTTCTTCTACACAATAAAAAAAAATACAAACTTTGAATATTTCAACAATTTTTAAAGATAGCACCTGATTTTTCAGCATAGAAATATATTTGTCACTTTTTAAAGTACCATTAATAGATGGTGCTTTTATCAATTCGACAACATATTAATTATAGAAAACATGACCACTATCTGGCAAGTTATAACATGTTAACCCTTTTCATTAAGCATAGAAATCATATCTATCTGTATCTTAATTTAAAGAGTAAAATTACAAGAATAGTCTTTTTAAGGTGGCAATCCGACCTTTGTACTGAAACCATGAAATCGCAGTATAACGATCATAAAGTAAAACACTTTCTTATCTTTAATTTAAAGAGAAAATTCAGCAGAAGTAGTCTTTTTGGTGGATATGACGGTCTAGAACCGTGGTATTACATGTTTTTTTAATTATATATTTAAATTTATATTTTTAGTTGTATATAAAAATATACTAAAACATAAATATAATTCCTACCAACTAAAATTAGTTGTTCAAAAAATTATTTTAGTTTTATGGTTAATAAGTGTCAAAGAGTTTCTATATAAATGCAATTTTTTTCTTAAATTACGTTGTTAACATTATTTTAAGCTATCCCAAGTAGTTTGCTAGATTTGACGCGTTGTGCGCAGATCAACTCATGGAAAACTCTATGACTCATTAGAACCTATATTTCAGATAAAACTACTATTTTAAGGTTTTACATAATAAATTTCATAATTAAGCTAGTTATCTATTTTTGTATCAAAGTGCCGCTCCTGAATATGTACCGTTCTAGGCAGCAACCTTTTTAGAAATACGGCAGCGTATAAACTACTGTTATTTGTTCGTTTGAGACTTAGTAAACTATTGTGTCTCTGCAACTCTGCACCTTTTACCCTACTTTGCCTTTAAATTTTTACTTCGTACAAATAAGTTCAAAATCCTTCTAAATATATTATTCGCAATTAATAAGGCCTTTTAGGGTTTTCGATATCCACGGTATTCGCCGTATAAATTCTGTTGTTAGGTGAAAGTATAACAACCATTTACAACAATCTTGGCGGAAGCTGACATCACAGCCGTTTCCCCGCTATCTTGAGTGTGATTTCCTCGCGTTTTCCAAAAGCCCATCTTTAAACTTAAATAAATAAAAATACGCATCTGAAGGCCAAATTTTTTCGACGCGCATCATTTTCTGTGGAATTGTCTGTGGAAAAAATGTGGGAATTGTCCATTATCTCAGTTTCAATATTTTCAGCTCGTGCGTCACTTATGTTAAATACATAATCTCATTGCAGAATATAAGCTGGGGCTGATATTTTTTTAATGATGTGAAACAAGGTATCTAGTTTCATATATAAAAAAAATTAAAGGTGAAAATTAAAAAAAAATCTCGCATTTTTTTATACGTAACACATATAAACCATAAAAACAGCTGTATTGTAGGGGTATACAGAATAACGAGGAAACGACGTATATATGTATATTAGCGCTAAAAAAAAATCAGCGATACCGTTAAAAAAAAGTTTTTATAAAAGGCCAAGGAATCTTTAAAAAAATTAAAAATAAAATTTAATGTCTTTTTTTTGTTTCGATCATTTCTAAAACATACACAATGCATAGTATTGATAGATTATTCTATCATAAATTAAGAAATACATATAGTTGGTTCAATTTATCTATATAAAGGTTTTCGTTAGCTACCTTTTAAAATAATCAATTAGCACTTCTTATATGCTTTTCGCTCTAAGTTGATTCCTGTACAATTCCTCATCTCTTTTTTTTTAAAAAATATTTTTGTTTATTTTTTGTTAGAATATTTTTTATATATATTTTTTAATGCAATTCTTTGTTTAATACAAATTTACTACTAATGCTTGAACTCGTCTTTATATAAAACTATATTACTAACGATAAGGAAGTTTTTATGTTATAAGTATAATAGATATATATAGATACATATAATATTTAAATATAAAAAAACCTGCACTATTGCTACTTAAATATATAAGAACGGTATTTTACTGGAAAACATTTCACATTAGAATTAATATATTAAATCAAAATAATTTCGAATAAGAAGTAATACATTAATCAAAATTTCAAATAAGAGTAAAATTCCTACCTTATAAAAGTTTCGTATGGACTTATCTGTAAGTAGTTAATACTTCAATTAAAAAAACATCCCGATCACGACTTCATTCATAAGCAGGTGCCTCAGTAAAGGGGAGAAGCAGAAGACTTAGGAAAGTTGCCAATGAAATTAGCAAAAATATACAGCTGCGAATAAAATGTAAACATTTCATAAATGATACCCAGGAATGGGCATTGAAAGTGCCACTCTGAGCATCAAATTAAAAAAAAAAGCGCATCATGGCGTTCCATAGCTTAAGCGGCGACTCCACTATAGTAGGTGTATGGGATTGAAATAACTGTTGTATATAGCTTCTGATTTTGGGGAGCTGTAAAGGTACTTTTTCAACTTATATTCAAATATTTACTTTAATTGTTATTTTATTATGAAATATTAATTAAAACAGATACAAATTCTACATTTATAAGTAAAGAAAACACAAAAATATAATATGTTAACAAATAGAATAGATCTAAAAATTAAATATAATAGATAAAATTAAACATAAATAAAATAAAAACTAAACATATGCTGTTATACATAATAAAAACTAAACTATATATACAGAATAAAAACAAAATGTGAAAATTATAAACTAAATAAGACTCGCAAAACAAATAATAATGGCATTTAAAAAATGATTTACAAAATTAAACAAATTAATAAAATGTGCTTTTGTATCATCAGGACTAAAAATAAACGCTTCTCATTAAACAAATGACAAGCTTCCATTCCATAGTTGGATTGGTTGTTAAGCAACCATAAAAAAGCAACTCAAAATGTAAGAACGTTTAAAGAGTAGAAGCTCAAAGAAATGAAATACAAGGTTTGTATATGTGTCACCCCCACAAATATTTTTTATTACTTTTAATTTCACCCAAATAAAAGTGCTAAGAAAGTGGTTTTTGTGGGACATGAAAAACAAGAACTACTTTTCCTGATTTACCCGATCATTATGAAACACAAAACTGATGTATTTAAAAAATATATTACTGTTCTTCAGTACATTAAGGGTGAATGAGCTAGAATAAGAGCCTCTTTGTTAAGGCAATGGAAAGAAGTTATTTTCTAAGCCACATTTCTCCGGCTGTATTAATTTTTTTTTACGAACTTTTTTTTTTGTATGGTAAATGTAACCGACTTACAGGTCTCTAAAGTAACTCTTTTTGAAATTGGTTGCAATATTTTTTTAACGTTCAATAAATAATTTGACAAAATATTCAAACCAATTAAAAAAAAGTGGAATTATAGAGATCTGTATAAGTCAGCTACATTTATCATATAAAAAAAACATTTTGTAAAAATACTCAATAAAGCCGGGGAAATGTTGCTATGAAATCAACATTGGATTAACACAGAGGCACTTTGGTTTGGAAACTCGCGGTCATTCGCCCTTACCTAATTCTAATCTAGGAAATAGTAAAAAAAAAAATTATATAATTCTTGATTTATAGAATAATAATAAAAATATGAATTTTCGGAGAGATCTAGCTTGCATTTATTCTTTATGTTGAATAATTCGTTTTAATGCATAGTAAAATTCTAACAAATGATTAAGTAAACTTTTTCAGTTTTTCTATTTGCATTTAGCTGTGAAATCCAATTTTGATTCCAATCTTAAGCTCATTATAAGTATAAAAATAAAACACTTTTCCACGCCGAATATTTAAGTTTTTCCACATAATAACATAAAAAAAACCGGCAACATTTATTGCAAACAAATAGGTAAAAAAATCTATTTAGCATGTTTGAGCACATTTCTAACACTTATTATTTAAACTTAATAAAGATTTTGTACTTAAGGAATAGCGCGTGATAGAAAATGTCTACTATTTATGACAATGGTACTATATAACAAATTTCTGTGAGAAGATAAGCTGCTAACAACAAAAATATTCAGTTTATAAAACTTCATTTTTTTTCTTAATTTTTCAATACTCATCAAAGAGTATATAAAAATGTGTAAATTCCATAAAGGGAAATATTCAATAAAACAGAATGCACACATTGTGTTAGTAAAGAAATACATTAATAATAAATTAACCTCAAAATTACTTTCACTTTAAAATTATTTCAAGTCAAACGTTTTATTGCACACAATATTTGGAATCTTTATACTCTGGTTTCATTAAAACCCCAGTTTTGTATTGGCAGAATAATCCAGAAACAACTTAAACAATTAAGTTTTTTTAAGGTTAAAAAATATTTATTCGAAGAGTGCAAATAAAAAATTACCCAGATAGTTCTGAAATGACCAATAGAAATTGAAACTAGCAACCCTACTCGTAAACATTTCACTAGCATTAGGATGAAAAAACAAAAAATTTCCAAGTATTGCGATTAACAGCGGAGCCTCAAACACGGTAGGTTTGCGGTAGAACAGCGACGTTCACGCCGTTTCCCGGCAACCACCCGATGGGGAACGAGAAAAATCGAAGCTTGCGTTATAATCGGAATTACTATAACGGTGCTTGGCTACATTATGTACTTGATTTCATTACTATATTTCTCAAAACATATTATACTTTGTTATCTGCAATAAAAAAATACAGGGTGACGCAAATAAAAGTGGCCCCGTCATGAAGATAAAAATAAGACAGAATTGTTACCAAGTCTAAAACCAGTGCGAAAATAGGTTTGCCAAGTGAAGCCATTGATTGCTTCAATATTAAGCCCAAACAAACGCCTGGCGAATTATTTACAGGCAACTATGCTATGGTTTGATAAGCTAGTTGGAATGCAATATAAACTGAAGGTTTCTACAGCTGTGCAAAAAAAGTTCCCACTAGTGATAATTTCGGCCGTTATTTATCCTAGAGAATCGAACCTTGATTTTGTTAATATAAAACATTCTAAATTGATTCCAAGACACAAAATCTGGTGTTCGGACCCGTTTCGGAAGGTTTTTGGACTTGATCAAAAACGATCCTGTATGCCGCCATTTCGCAACTAATCGTTGCATATAAATCTTTTATGGCACTTTTATACCTTTGGAACTGGCCAATTTTTCTACGAATTTGTTTTAATAAACACCCTCTGCCGTACTGTGAGTATCATCTTCAGCTATGCATTGATCAACTTACACTCACACGGCCGCACTAAGATCTGAACTCGCCAATAGTCCATTGAGTAGCTCTAATGTGCTGCTAATCCAATCCAACCAATGCAAAAACAGGTTTGCCAAGTGCCATTGCACCGCTTGAATAATCTTTTATTTCGACTTGGAGGCTTTCAGACTGCTTCAATAGTTTTTTTCGCCAAGCATATCAATGCATTCCTATCTCTACGCCGGGGCCACTTTTATTTGCGCCACCCTGTATAATAAAATTATAAATTCAGAATGAACGTACCTTTACTCCGTTGGTCACATAAAAGGTAACTATAGATTTTTTTGGCAGTACTTTTGAAAGACCTTAGTTTGTGTATGTCCCACTAATTCCTAAAAGTTTATAATAAACGGCAATGTTTTCTTCCTGAATTATACATTTTGACACAAAAAACAAAAGGAATGAAGGGGAAAAGTTTATTAAATCATATTGGCAATTCTTCATAAATTTTTACTACAAATTATACAAAAAACAAAGTACTAAAATTCAATACAAGGTCTGATTTACAAAACAATTTCATAAAGTAGCATAATTCATATAAAGGATAGCATAAAATTTTATAAGCTGAAATCACAGAACAGAAAATTAGTCAGTTAAAATATATCCAAGAAAATAAACAATTGTAAAAAAGCGATAAATGAAATTACTAATAATTGAATCTAGTAGTTTAATACAAAAGGGTTACAAGAAATAAATGGTTAGCTTTCTGAACATATGAATAAAAGTATCCCTAAATATCGTCATTAACAAATGAAGTTAGCGCAAAAAAAACCTCACAATATGTAAAAAGTTTTAAGATAGAATTTTATAATAGAACTTACAGCATATATAAATTCAGGTTTTTTATTAGTTTAGTATATTCACTTTGACTAATTATTATGAATTAGCTAATCATTAATATTTATATGTAAACTCGTAATTTAGTCACAAAATTAAAAAAAAATCTGTTTTTTTTTTAGGTTTTTCTCTACAACTCGTATATAATACTGAATATTAACTAACTTTATCAGTCGATCCGTCTGCCCAGTTAGAAATCCAAAATTGTCCAAAACATGTTTTCTATCAACTTTTACTGTTGTTTAGTCGTAGTGAAACCTAAACAATAAATTGTAATTTCGATATCATATTTTCGTTTTGTAGTCAGTTCGAAAAGTCAACTTAAAAATAGACTATATATCATCAGGATTCTAAATGTAATTATCTTCAAAATCATATTAGGATGATATGTTTTTTGAAAATTATTTTTTAAAAAAACCAAAGTATAAAATTCTAAGTAAAATCGGTTCAAATTAAAGTAATTAGCTTGAAAAAGCGCAACTTTATGTTTTCGAGGATGATGAACACGATTATGGACTTTGCCAACTTTTTAAAGTTGTGTGTGTGGAGTTATTCACCAAATAACAAAAAAAGGGATGCATCACTGTGTTTTCATTTCTACGTAAAAAGTGTTGTGTTGTAATAAACAACAGAATTCCACATACATTTAGCTTGTTGTGTAGTGACACAACCAAAGTGGTTAACAATTTATGTAGAAACAAAGTGAATCAAATTAAAGTGCAAAAAAATTCCCTATCATTTGACTTAGATACATCTTCCTAAGTTACATAATAGCACCATAAAAGGGAATTTAATATGGAATTTAGTCATTTTCGACCTACCAAACCTATTTCCTTTATTAATGGTCCCAAAAATTAGTTTAGGAAACATCTAGATTTGTTGAATAGGATAAAAAAAAACTCTTATGACATGAATATATTTATAAAACAGAAGCAAACAGAATTATGACATTTGTTTTTCGTTATTTCTTTATATTTGATATAATTTTTAAATACTTGCTCGTTTTACAGCAAAATAAAGTGGAGAAATCCTTCTATAAAGTGATATAGTAGTGGGAAACTATCCAATATCAAATTTTAACGCAATTTGTTAATTCAAAAAGACCTATAAAATATTTACGTCCATCCATTCAAATCCCGCCAAATAAAGGAAAACAAATGGCAAAGTTCAGAATCATGTTCACCACCTTTGAAAACATATATAATATAAAGATATCAAACACATTTCCTTAAAAACTTTCTAGACAAGAGCCTTTTTAGGTAAATTTTACTGAACTATTATCTTTAAGAAAGTTAAAATAGCTACAGGTCACTATTCATTTTTTTTAACAATAAGAATTTATAATTATGAAGTAGAAATTAATGTATCGGTAGCACTACATTAATGCAAGAATATCCGACTTAAACATCCACATTTATAGATATTTCTCAGTTCAAAAATTGCTTTTAATCAGAACTGGCACAAAGTGTAACACAATAACAAGGACTAACACTCATGCACATTACTTTTTATACATATAGGTATATAGGTACCTATATTATGTTGTCTTCGTAAATTTCTTTCAAAGTGAATGTATTTTTCTCTAATGATACTTTTGTTTATAAACAATCATTTTTATTGCCTGTTACATAAAGGATTATTCAAATGATTTCTTTGTATAGAAAGACTCAAGCATAATATCACCAATTCAAAAAGCTTGTTATCGTAAGCCCATATGAGTTAAAACAAAATTTTGTGTAGTTTAATCTCCCACCCTCCTATGAACCTCTTACACAAACCTTATAAATAAGGGATTATACTTTATGTATAAAAAACATACAATAAAATAAAAAATACTAGTTTTTGCAATAAAAAATCCTGTATAAAATTAAACTATATAGAGTACTAAGAGAAAACTGGCTTTTATATATATAAGCAAATGTACAATTACAATAGAAAAGAGCTAAAATGAAAACTTGTAAAATTATTAAAAAAATAAACATGTAGCACATGTTTCAACTATTTTTAGAAATATTTGTAACAATAGATAATACAGATAGAAATACACTTTACAAAAGGAATGTAAAATGTTGTGGTATATAAAAGCATTGAAATATAAGACACTGACATTTTCATTCAAGAGATGGAATGTAGGAATAAAAGAATAAAAACTCAATATGGTTAACACTAATAAAATATATTAATAACTTTTATAACACAAAAGATAAATGGCTATATTCAATGGGAAAAAACCAACATAAGTATTTAAACACAAGAAATAATTGCTTCACAACTTTTAAAAACCAACCCCAGCAGTATAAAAAAACTAACAAAAATATAGCTTTAACAGTCAGCTGTTTAAGATATATTGACAAGTTTTTACATAAGAAACAACCTACGAAGGAAATTAAAACAGTACATTTTAATTGGGACCTAAAAACTTAGAATTAGAACTATTACTAGAGTTTGTTGTTTTGTTTCAAGTTATATTTTACTAGTAAATATTACATATTAATTTAAATATAACAAATAAAATGTAAACAAATTTAGCATGTTTGTTGAAGCCAAACATGAGATAATCCACAAACAAGCTAGTATAGATATTTTACACAAGCTGCATCCTAGCAGTTGTATTATTGTTTATATTCAAAAATTAGTGCTTATATTTTGGTGATTAGAACAGGCTCACAAAAATTAAAGGCAAATTAAATTTATATACAGTAACAAAAAAAAGTTTCTCAAGAGTAAGTAATAGGGCATCAGCGAAGTAAATAAAAATGGAATGGTAATGGGCATATTTCATGTCTTGAATGGCAAAAAAATTAGTTATATTAGTTCCTATAAAATGTACATATAGAAAAATGCATCAATCTCAAAAACAGCCAAAACAAGATTAAACAAAGCTTTTCTGCTTAAAGGCAAAAAGTTTCAAGCCTGGTTATTAATTTTTTTAGTTTTTAAAATTTTAAATATATTTTAAATTCGATTTTCTAATGAAATTTGGAATGTAGCCTAAAATGACTTTTTGTTGTAATTGGACTTATCACACTTGTCTGTTAATACTTTCCACTTTTTACGTTATAAAAGTTGTGGGGTTGCTAAAAAAAGAAATAATAACAATTGATGAGTGATTGGACAGTTGCAAGTAAGCAATAATGTAAGTGTTTGGTAGCAGAAATTATTAAATGATTTTTCAAATACATACAATGGAAACTGGTATGTATATGTAAAAGGCATAAGCATGTAGAAAGTACAGGTAGGCAATTTTAAAAGAGGCCTCCAACTGCAATCTATTATTCATTTTAAAGCTTCTTAAAATTGCTACACTGTAGAATAGATTGTATTTCAAGATTTTTATAAAAGACACGAAAGTATAAAAGTACACAGAAATATGGAAATGTTATTTAAATGAGTATATATTCCTGTAATACAATTTTATCACTTATATGTTATTCAAATCGTATAAAATAGTACATTCATACAAAAAATACTAATTTAATGTAAAAAAAAAAGAATCTAGTATTCATAAACACAAAATTTAACAAAAAGCTTTTTAAAAATGTTACCAATGGCAATAAGGATAAACCTTAGAACCTAAAATTACAAATATACACTTAAAAGCTAAAACCTATGACTTGTATTATAAACAAATATTAATAATAACTTCCTTAACAAAATTATTCCTCAGAAATCGTTTTAGCACCCATGTTAGGAATATAGTCTCTAGCCATGAGGCAAGCAAAAACTGTCATAACCATTTTTTGTTTCACTTCAGTTATGTCTTCAGGTAATGCATAAATTTTAGCACCGATTTTCCTTGCCATCGATATAGCATACTTAGCATTTGCCGTTTTGTCCTACAGAAATAAAAAAATACATGAATATTTTTGATATTTAACAGGCACATAAGTACATTTTATTAGCGTATAAATTAGACTGTTCTAAAAGCTCTATGTTAAAAAAAATATTTTGAAATGTCATAACGCATACCCTTCCATATTATGCCATAGGTCAAAAAGAGTATCTGCCACACATTTTATTAAATAGAATCATAATTACAGACAGCTCATTAGAGTTGAAAAACTAAAAAATCATGGATTGTTTGGGGAGTGGAATACAATTCAAATGTGACAAAGTTCTGGACTGACAAAGAGACATTGTAATACCAAGGATGAAAGTGGCCCCCAAAAAAATAATCATGTGTGTAGGAGCACATAAGCTAACAGAGGAAACTTTGTGTGGCATGATCAAATAATGCAACAGAACGATGTGCACTATATAACTCGATGACAAGCTTTTCTTGGAGCTTTGAGGATTGCTGGATGATTGATTCCATCACCATAGGATTTAATTAACTGCCAAAGTAACTACTATATAAAATGATATATATAGAGCTAAATGTAAATAAAAATCGTTTTTGTTTCGGTTAGTAAGCCCAGAAGTAGAATTTTTAAAACATTCCGCATCATGAGCTTAAGCAATAAAAAGTTCCGCATTTGTTGCGTTCTACCTTGATGCAATTGTTTTTGAGAGGAGAAACCAGTTTCTTCGAAATCTTATTTTTCAATATTTGGTTACACTGAACGTATTTAAATAGCACTAAAGAAACCGGTTCAAAGAAATAGTTTTTTACTCAAGAAACTGCAGTATCGAAACGGACCTTTTGTAATGATGTGGGTTGAATTTATGTTGAAGGGACAGACTTTTTTGGTGTTTATCAAGAGGAAACTACCTCTGCATCTTACTAAAAAGCAAAAAAGAACAATTTGTTGCTATTTTGTGATTTATATGGGAAAGACTGCACGTTTCATCAAGAAAATTGGTCAATGCATGTCTTCAAATCCACGAATTCACTGTAAAACTGTAAGGCGATGGGCTGGTAGGCATTTGGTTTGGATTTAGAGATGTTAAATTGTAAAATTGAAGCAAATGGACACTAATATTTTCACCGCAAAAGAGTAAGCAAAAAGTTTTAAATTATCATATAAAAATTAAATACAATTCAAGCGATAAAAATGCGAAGTTAGGTAATTAAACATGCATTAAATTGATTTTCTCTATATCTTTCAGACAGATTCTTTCCTAATTATTACTATTTTTAAAAATAAAGACTTATTTAATATTACTTTTTTTTCATTCATTATTTTTTAATTACATATATACCTGCCTGAACCCCGTTATTATTTTTTTTTCATCCACGTCTTTGAAGTGAGATTGTGTGCCTTGTTCTTTTGTTTAATGTTTTTTGTCTAAACTTTTGAGACAGACTAAGAAACACTTTAAGGTCCTACCTCAGGAGTGTCACCATCTAAAACTTGTGAGTAGTTAATAGATCCTGGTTGAATTGAATCAATAAGGTCAATAATTGGCAAAGCTGTAGAAACTGATCCATCTTGAAAACTTCTGATGCATGTATCTTTACCAGCTTCTTTCAGCTAGGAAAACATTTATGTTAAGTCAAGATAATGTAGTGATAAAAGAAAATATAAAGGGTTTAATAAAATTGATTATTTATAACATCACAACTAAAACACATATTGTCCATACTGCTGCACATACAGCAGTTTTAGTGAAGAAAATGTTTAAGGAATATTTATATACACATAAAAAACCCGATTAAGTTTGATCAGATATGCGATTAGAATTGAAGAGCTGAGTGGGAACGTGCTAAGTGACATTTTTGAAAAAATTGAGATTTTTGTGTTAATGATTATGTTATTACCTCCTTTAAACATAACAGCTTTCAATTTTTTAGAAAACATTTGATTTCGTATATTTTTTGTGAACGAAGTTGGTAGGTGCACGCGTTTTCGTCACTTTTTCAATGGAAGAACGTGCTAAGGATCCTTGGCACTTTCTTCCTCCGAAATCGTCTCAAATCGGACGATCGTTCAGTGGAAGAACGTGCTAAGTGACACAGTTGAAGAAAATTGTCAGACTTTCGCTTTATTTATGTCGCATTAATCGCAAAGCACTTGTTTTTTTTGTAGTTTTAATCAAAAAGAATTTAAAAATGTCATTAATTTTTCCAAATTAACTTTAATTATTAAATATAACCAATGAATTATAATTCATATAGCGTATAACCGGGCTTTGAGTGCATTTAGGAAAATAAGAGAAAATGCACTTTTATTTTAGAATTCAATCGGAGCTAAAGGTTTTAACATTTTATAAAATATCGTTTGCTTTTAAAGTCTTGTGTTTTTTATTCAAATAAACATAGTCTAATTAGCAGTGAACAGATGGTATCATTAAAAGAAAGTTGCACCTGCCCTTTGGAGATCGCATGTTCGCGTTAAAACAACATTACACCGAACATACATCAAAGCATCTGGTTTGTTTAAAAAAAATGAATTAGGGGTGCAAAAATCTTTTAAAGCAATTTTACGTTTGATCTCTAAAGCTGACGATCGCATTTTGTGCAATGTCCTAAACTCCCAAAATTATTAAAATGGAATTAAGAAATAAGCGGAAAGCTGAATTTTGGCTTGAAAGTGCGAATAGCAGCTTATACCGTAAGTACAAATTTAATCAAGATATTGGTTTGTTATGTAAAACTAATATATTTGTTATTATAACTCATATAACGTTTTATACTCTATCTCTTTATATTTATAAATTCTTAATATTTATTAAAATATAGATGACTTTAAAAAAGTGCTTTGCATCACGATTGTAAAAATAAATTGTTTAAACGATCAGGCTAAGCTTTTTTATATAGAAATGCTGTAAATTAAATAATCTTTCTTAAAATTGATTAAATCCTTAATTGAAAAGGGGAAAGAAAAACATAAATAACCTTAGGATTTATATTTTGCCAGACATCTTATTTTTACCTTTTTTTAATATGAATGTTTGTTTTTACATTCAATTATTCCTATCCAAAAACTATTTAAAAATTTATTTTGCGAAAACTTACATCTTACATTATTATCTTTTTAATTAATCTTTTAAATTTCTAAATAAAAATGCCTTTAAATTTCTAAAAGTTCTAAAATAACTTATATAACCACTTTCTTTTAACTTAAATACTCAAAAAAATCCTTATAGTAGGGACAGACGGACGAACAAAAAGTATATAATATAGGTGTCTGATATCATACATTAAAAAAACTAGGGTTGCGTAACACTATAGGACTTTCAATTACCGATTAATATATCAATATGTTCGTTTAAAAGTTATTATATACCTTATAAAGTATTTTCAATTACTTTCAAACCTAAAAAGTTCTATGGCAGCTACTCTTTGCACATGCACAATATTGTTGAAATCTTTATTTTGTCGTCCGACTAGTACTGGGAGCAAGTGTATCAAATTTTAAGTCTGTATCTATTTTCGTTTTTCAGAACTACTTTTAAAGCCCAAAAAGTTTATAGCAGCCGCTAATTCCGCATGCGTAATTTTCTCGAAAATATTATTATGACTTCCAACAGGTACTAGGAAACCGTGTACTAAATTTGAAGTCTGTAGCCCTTTTAGTTCGAACTGTAAAGTATTTTCAGACAAACAGACGAATCAATGAAAAAAACCAGTTTTTTGTAATCAGCACCCTCTAAAACGTGTATAGAGCACAAAATCTTCATTTTGGATTTTTGACCTCCATCGCAATAGTTTCATTTCCTTATATTTCATATTAGATAACTGAAAGTAATAACTTTAAAAATTGGACGGGTAGAAAGGAAGTTGGGGAGGGGGGGTAGACGGACGGACGGACCGAAAAACAGACGTACAGGCAGGTGGCCGAACACTATACATTGTAGTCCTCTAATTTTTTAATTTTGAACCAAAACAGAATTTTTAAAATCAGACAGTTTAGATCGGAAATTGAAAGGGATATGGACGGACAAAATGATGGACGTACAGGCAAACAAATAAAAAGTATAAAAAAAAATCTGAAGTCCTATCTTCCAAACAAAAAAAGAATTTCGAAAATCGGAATGTTAGTACAGAAATTATGAAAGTCAAAAAGGATCAAATATACCTAAAAAATGTCACTAGCACGTTCTTCCACTAAACGACTGAAAAAATCTGAAGCACTTTGGAGGAAGAACGTGCCAAGTGCAGGGACGTCAAGCGCGTTTTGTAAATGACGTGTTATTACGTAAAGTACGGCTAAGCCAAAAACCACCAAGCATTTTGAAGAACCAAACTAAATTATCATGAAGAAAAAACTATGATTTTGTGAAGTAGAGAAAAGTTGCAAACTAAAAACTTTGAAGCTCATTATCTCGTTTTTATCTTTTTGTCACTTAGCACGTTCTTCCCCTAAGCTCTTCAATTGAGTCCTTGTAGTTTTACTTTCCCCTTTTTTTACAGTAAAAGAAAGATATTATAACCTAAATTGAATTTAATCTAATTTGACAAAATATGGCATCTCCAATTTAAATGGAAAGCTAATTTTAAGCCCTAAAAGGCATTTGAGAAACATTAAAAAGTTGTTTTAAACAACCAAAAGAATAAAAATAAAAGCACAAGCATGTAACACTATTTTTAGGTACACTCGGCATGCAGTTTTTCATTATATTCATTATAATAATGCATTTGAGGTCTGTACCAAATTTTACATCTGTCTAAAACTTTTTCTAATTAAATTGAAGGAAGATTTTGACTGAACTACAATGCTCACATTTATGTTTTATACTAATGATATTGTCGATATAATGAAGAAACTTATTACCTTGGTATTAACCCATTCCACTATTTGCTTTTCAACAACTGGATGACCAGTATTTGCTAACTGGGTTAAAATAGTTAAGGTATATGCTCGCATTAACTGCCACACCAAAGCTTTAAAAAATAATAACACAAATATTAGTAAAATATATATGTTTAAAAACTAAAATATATATATTCTATATAGCGAGTTTCAGTAAGATAAAGTTTCAATAAAATATATCCTTATATTTAAAAAAAAATCGATATGTAAATGGACCCATATTTCTTTCTGCATAGACTGCAGATTATTGTACTAGTATATTAGTCTTGAAATATGAGAGTATTACATTAATCTTGAAATATGAGAGTGAGTAAACACATTAACATTACATTAACATTTCTGGAATAATATCCCAAAGTTCAATATGTTTAAAAACTAAAAAATATATATTCTATATAGCGAGTTTCAGTAAGATGAAGTTTCAATAAAATATATCCTTATATTTAAAAAAATCAATATGTAAATGGACCCATATTTCTTTCTGCATATGTTTCTTTCCCATATTTCTTTCTATGAGAGTGAGTAAACACAATAAACATTAACATTTCTGGAATAATATCCCAAAGTTTAAGTTGTTAAAAATAGCACCAAGTTTACTTTTTTTTTTACAAATTTAATATAGGTCTTACCAAGCGTGAGAGTCGGATTTCCTTCGGAAATATCGTTTCCAGCAATTCCTACTAAGGAAAATTTCAATTCTTTTCCTAACAAAACAGCATAATTGCAATTTTCCAATTTTTCCATAAATGCTTTCAGTTTGCTGAATGTCTTGTGTACACGATTCCAATCAACAATTCCATTTTTGATTGTATCATAGAGCTAAAAAAAGTTTAGAAATAAGTAGGAAAGTTATTTAAATATAACATTAGCTTAAAATTATTTGAAAATGTTTTTAAGTAATGATTTTCGTATAGGTGCTATCCTTTTTCATTATTGTAATGTAGAAATGAGTCAATAATACAAAATCTATTATCCCTAATTTAATTTACTAAATTACAATTGAGGAAAAACTCTGCACTTTAACCTACAATTTAATATATTTTTTCATTTTTGTTATGTAGAAACAATGGTTAAGAATACTTTACAAAAATCTTCTTTAAAGAAACAATGCATAATTTACCTGAAATATTATCAAGCCATCAGCAAGATCACTGTACAACCAATTAACATAAGGCGAAACTCCCATGCTGTTCATCCAGTTTCTATAAGCTGCACAAAACACAATGTTGGAGTATATTAAAACGGTTACAATTGATCACAATTGAATTACAATGGATCTTTATTTCCCTCAATATAATTGAAAGATGTTCCGTAAATGTAAGTATTATTTTTTAGTAGAATTTCTATTATCCAACCGTTGGAGAGTCAAACATAAAATTTTTTTTTCTTTAACAAAGTTGTTTTCCGTTGCGACAAATTAAACCAGTCTCAGAAATCTACACAGGGTTCATACTGAAAATTGACAAACTACCGTGATTCAGAAATCGAGAATCTCCGGAATTGGAATTCTGCACCAATCTTAAAATTAGAAAATTCCAGTGTTTCTGAAATGGTAAACTTCGGTGATTTTAAGATAAAAAAAACTTCAGCAGTCTAAAAATTTAAAGTGAATTTCTGGAAAACCTTAATTTTTGGGACATTCTGGGAATCTAATATCGTGAAACTATAAAACAAAAAATAAGCAATTTTCTCAGAACTGAGCTAAGGATATTTAAATAAAAATAAGAATAGAAATAAAAAATAATTTTTAAGCACTTTCTGTTTGCCAGGAAGTCTCAGTTTTGGAAATAAATTTGAACTAAAAATCACAGTTTACATCTGCAACACCAACACAGATCTTGGACGTTGGCAGATTTTTGGTTGTGGAATTTCGGGGCTCCTCTGTACTATAAGTTTTACTATTTAATGAAAAATTCATGATTTTCCGGAATTTGCATTTTTCCTGCCTACCTCTGTCCCAATCATATCAGAAAATCAAGGTTTCACTGTACTTTGTAGTAGTATAATAAAAGATAAAGTGGATAGGCATCACTTTAAAGAGTAAAAAATTACTTGCTTAATTTTCAGTATTTATAAATTGTTTAATGCTAGGGGAGTGCTTAAAATTTATTTTGAATGAAATCCCAATATATAGGTGATAGAAAATGAAACTTTTAAGTCTCTGTCTGCCTTAACTTTTTTTACACAGAAACATTGTTAATTTATTAACAACGGTTGGCATGAACATTTGCCATGGGGAAATAAGCTTTCTGCTCAATTTAATATCAATAAACAAAATATATGACGAATGGCAACCTACTTAACAATTTATGTAGGACAAATTAAGTTATATAAAAATTTATTTAAAAATGTGAAGCTAACATTTTTATTTGGCAAGTAAGGTGTTAATGGTATTTACAAATAGTTCATTATTAGGTTAAGAGTATCTTAAGTAATTTAACGTTGAATTTCGAAAGAAATTTGGGACTGTTTGAAGCTTGCAATTCAGGCATTACAACAATCAATAAAATTAAGGTGAGGTATATAATAATATTTATACTTTACTAGTAACAGAACACTTACTTTTTTCTTCCCTTGTTTCTTCTAAATTAACTATTTCAAGTGGCTCATCAGGTTGATCCAAAGCAGGATGGTTGTTAAAAAGATTTGCAACAAATGCCACATTAAGTTTATAAACTCCATCCGTAACATCATTGGGGGTTAAAAAGCTTCTGCAACCAATTTTGTCTGCCTGCTTTAACATAACTTCAGCTCGCTCTAATAAATCAGTTTTCTGAAAAATAATAGATATTGGAATAAACATTTTCAGTCCAACAACCAAAAAGAACATAATGTAAGGTAAAATCAAAGTAAACTTTAGTCAAAACTACTAAAAAAATATTTTTTTCAAAACACAATACAGGATTAAAAAAGGTTGTTTTATAGTTGCTCTTTCTGAAATGAGAATTTTACTTTGCATTCATACCAATAAAATATCTACATGGAAGTAATATATCTAACTAACATAAAATCACTATAGAAATTTCAAAATAGTTTTTAGTACTTGTATAAATAAAAAAATCATACATTCGGAGGTACATAAATTCTAATTAATTTTGTTAAGTGCAAATCAAAAAGATATGTTTTATATTTAAATGTTTTAATTATTGCCAAAAAAATTAAAATTCAAAAAATTGTGTACAAATGAGTTAAAATTTATATGCATGTAAAGGTACAGACACTAAAATACACAACTCTTTTAAATTTCAAAGTAAGCATATAAAAGTAAAACATACCATCAATGCTTCAAGAGTAACACCAGCATCTAAAGGTGCAATTTGTTTTAGCAGCTGAGTATAAATTTCAGAATCCTGAAATCAAAAGACATTTGTATATTTTAGTACAGATGGCAAGAAATATAATTCACTAGCTAAGGTTTCCAAGCACAGTATATACTGTTGTATAATCCTAGAAATTTCGGTCAAAATTAGCAGATTAAAAATCGGGGTACACTTATACAATATATATATATTTTTTTAATCCACTATTTATAAACTATACCGAAATTTCAATTAAACCAAACGTTAAAGCCCACAATAAGTTATCTTCACTGTTACTAGATGTCGCCTGTGTATCAGGTTTTCATTTCCATATTTTGTATTTGGATTCGTTCAAGAATGAACGCTAATAATGTAGTTGTAAACAGAAATGGAACTAATGGAAACATTGTAAATGGAAAGTGACTCAAGCAGCATCCTATGCCGTGATAGCTCTGAATGATTTAAAATTAAACATTTTGAAGATGGATTAAGATTAGTATCTGTTAACCTAGTAATGTTTAATGCTTTTTTTTTAGTTAACTAGTAATGTTCACAGAGTCTACCGATGACACCCAGTAATAATTTTTAGTTCTCAGTGTGATCAGCACAGTGTTGCTATGGTACAGGGCATTTTTGTTAACCAGTCAAGTTTATCAAGAAAACAAAGTGTGCCATAACCTCTTTGAAGTTACAGGGTTGCCAGTCAAATTTAGGAAAAAAATAGTCGCTTTAGTTGCCTGGAATTTTCAAAATAATTGCAAAAATAGTCGCCTTATTATCAAAATAGTAGCATCAAATTTAAATACTATATGCAAAATCAAACCTAAGACTTACAGGTTTTTTTTAAAGTTTGCAAAGAGAATTAGTCATTTTTTTTCGTTTATTTTTTTAAATAAATGAAAATACTAGACTTAAATAATAAATTTTGCAAATAGGATTAAACTTTGATTGCTTTGAACTTTTTTGGCATGAAATTCAACATATAGTCAAGGAATTTAATTGGAAAATGTTTAAGGACACATGGTTAACTTTTTAAATTATGATAGTTGATAGATTTTAAACAAGGTAGATGTTTAAATTTATATCAACTTAAATGAGTAAACAGCAGTGCTAGAAATTAGATAATAGCACATATTGCACCTAAATTTTCTTAACTTAAAGAACTAGGAGCAAATGTATGTTATCTAGGGCCATTATTGAGAACACATTTTTTTATTAAAAAATGCTTTTATTTTAAAAATAATCTGCAATATTTGGATGTCTACTGTGGATTTTATGTATGGATTTTACTGTGGACCCACTGGAAGATTTTATTTTTAAGATCGCCTAAGTTTCGCGATTATAGAATCCCTAGAGTTTTGCGATTATCGAAGCATCAGAGTTTCGATAACTAACGCTTCAAAATTTTAGGAATCACCGTTTAAAATTTTACAATAACCAGAGTTTCTGAATTTTAAGATCGCTGTAGTTGTAAGATTGTCAATTTTTTGCAAGTTCAAGCTGATTATTTTCGGCGAGATTGTTGAAAATCATGATGAAAAAGTTGGTATTAACTGTTCTGATAACCTAGTCTCTGCGACTAAATTTATTTTGTTGTCGCGAAATTTAAGGATTAGGTCGCATTTTGCGACTAGCGACTGTAAATTTCGAACCTTGCTGAACAGTAAACACTTAATGTGCATTTGATTTACTTGACCATCTCGGAATGTTGTTCTCCCCCCCCCCCCAAAAAAAAAAAAATTGTTAAAATATTATATCTTAATTCATCTTGGAATTACCTTAAATAATTTAATATTTAAAAAGGCATTTTTGCACTTTTAGTTTGATTTTTTTTTACTTTCTCCATCAAAAACTGTTTTAAAAAATAATATAGAAATTTTCACTTTTTTATAAATATGAAAAGATCATATCAGGTAGATATATTTTTTTCACTACTATGCACAGAATATAAACATCAAATGTAGCATTTTAGCAATTTCCAAAAGTCAATAAAGTAATGTATTATTTTTTTTAAAAAGTAATATTTAAACACAACTCTGATTTAAAAAAAATCACTATTGTAGTTTGATTTACAATGGTTAATACTTAATAAAGTAATTACAGGTCAAATTAATCAAACATTAAAAAACATTTGCATTTTAAGTGTTTTTGTATTTATTTTTTCGATCAAAAGAACAAGGAATATCATAAAATCTTGAACAATAACTACAATGCGAGTTAGACAAGAGTAATAAAATAGCTTATTTGATAATTTTATGACTTTAGTTAATTTTATGACCTTTTTTACTCCATACAAATTTTTAAAAAGCTTTAGAACTTGCGAATGAAAAGCTTATTGTACAATAAAATATTACACAGTTTATTTGACAAGCTAATTATGCTACATTAATGTTTAATCGAATTATTTTAATTTGTTAAAAGCAACATAATTTTAAGTTTTACATGTATATTGTCTATATGTACATAAAAGTTAGTGAAGTTTGCTTTTAAATATCTATTACATAACTTTTAAATTAACATTTAATATTTTTTCGAATAACTAAAAAGAGTTACAATGGTTTCCACAAAACAGTTCCTTTCTGTGAACCACCATAAAGATAGTAAATATCGGTCGTTAAAACAATTTCCTAGAAAAAAAATTAAATATGTATTTTTGAGAATAAATAGTTTGAAATGAGTTTTATTTTTTAATTGCTTCTTAAAACCATATCAGTTTAATCAGAAAAAAAGGCAGTAAATTTGTATTGATAGATAAAATAATTTTTGGCTTAGGGCTGTTTACATGCTTGAAAGTATAGATAAATTCTAATTTTTTTTATTTTTGAAATCAGTTATTCTGAAACTAAGAACCCCAAAACAATGAAATTGTGTTTTTCCAAGTTAATTGAACTAGTTTCTTTCACTAATTTACTAAGAATAATGCTCTTCTGAGATGTGCCAAGGTTCAACCAACAGGTTAAAAATATAGATTGTTATTACCAGTGTGGCGGCATTGCGCTACTTGCAGATACAGCCCTTGTGCGACAGCCGCTTCCAACCAAGTTGTTAAGCTGGAATGTGGCAACACCAGAACTGGGCTTATAAAACTCGCTGCTCACTTGTGAACTCTCTCTTCTCTTCAGCAACGCTGCCGCCCCCGGGATCGCGCTCGTTGATCGAGCTTGCAGTAACTCATCATTGTTTACTTTACTTTAACTTAATTGTTTAGTTGTTATACCTTCGTTATATTTACCTATGTTATTTCAATAAATATTGTTACTCAAAAAGCGTACTTCTTGAACACACGTCAACACGTTAGGCAGAACAGTTGCATCCGAGCATGGCGAGGAGTTAACCCGGCGACCCCTACGCTATACCAGGAAACTATTTTATCCGCACATAATCGCGCAAGTCTCTGATTCTACTATCATAAACCACAGGTGATCCTTCTGTCCCGAAACTCTGGCTATCCTACTGTCCTGAAACTCCCGCGATCCAACTCATCTTGGGAACAGTTTGTAATGTACTACAATACTGATTCTTGTTTAATGGATGCAGCATAAATTATGCATTACCAAGTTTGCAAATCCAGTTTCGGTTTTGATTAAACAATTTTAACATTGCAATTGTGTAATAGATAATCTGATAGTACAAATTCTTTCTTAAATAAATTTTTAAAATATATATATATATAGTAAATAATTTAATTAAATAGACCTAAATAAATACTAAAAGGAATCAAATGCTAAATTAAAAAAAAATCTAAACCAAGTTAAGTCTTGAATGTTTGTGAATCTTATAATTACACACTGTAAAAACATAGTTTAATAACAAGAAAATCTTTAAAAAGAAAGAAAATATATTACCTTAATATCATTTGTAAAATTGGAGATCCGCCTGTTTGTTCCAGCTCTCTCTAAATGATAGTTAACCCATCTTAAGAGAATTGCTTCAGGAGACAATTTCATTAGATCAGACATTTCCTCTCCTCTATTTACTAACTGCACTAAACCAGGACAGTGTTCAAGTGATATTTGATTAAATAACCCAATCTAAAAATAAAATTAGATGTTACTAAACTGTTTATACTTTAATTTTTAAATCATGTCTAGTTTAAGAAGGAAGAAATCTTACTCGTATTATTTGCCACAACAGTCCAAGCACCAAGTGTGGTTTTCCTTTAGCTAAATCATGAGCATCAATGTTGATAACATTGCAGCCAATAGCTTGAGATGAATTTAAAGCTAGAGTCAGATTTTCATGTTTGGTGTACAGTGTCAAATTCTTCTTATTGATCACACGTTCATCGATTGTATCAGGACATGAATGGTTGATAATTTTGCTGAAATATATATACAGTTAAAAGTTAAAATTATTTAATATTTTCAAAACCAAAATACTTTACAATATTCTGAAATAAAGTATTTTTAAAAAATTAATAAATCATTCTAACTAATAAAAGTTTTAATTTTATGTACCCTGCCATAATACAGAGTACTATGCACATTTCTCCAATAACTTTTACAAGAATTTGAAAAGCACCACATACAATTTGTAAGAAAACAAAATTAAAACTTGTCCTTAACCCTCTGAGTGATGAGCAAATTAGCTCAAATGTAAACTTGTTTTCACTGCATAAGATTAAAGTTAACTGAAAATTTAATTTCTTTAAATTTTTGGAACTTGATTTCTATAGCATATACTTATATATAAGACCCCTCCATACTTTAAACTTCAGCAAAATTATAAAATTTATAAATGTTTTTAATGTGCATTGCTGAAACTCGACAGTCAGTACGGGTTTATACATCTGTGTCCCTCAGAGTTAAATTTTCTCGTATGCAAAATTTTGATATTTTCAGCTTGATTGCCGGATAACCTAAATATGCACAAAGATAAAATCTTTACTTGGAAGTTTGCACAAACTATCATAAATGACAGATTCAAACAATAATCATTTTATAAATTTTTGCCTTGGTACTATCATTAACAATTTTACCATTTTACTCAAACAAGATTACTTTTTAAGACTAAATTCTTTTTTTACACACTTTGAAAAATGACGTTGGAAAATTTGAGTGTTGCTTATGTATGCAATCAGCCATATTTTTATTTTTTAAGTTTCCGTTCAAGCTCAGTGGTTCAACAATGTTTTTAGAAATTAGTTTTTTTCAACAAATAATGCAGTCTGTGACCCTGTGATGTCCTGGCCCCTTACTTTGACTAAAATTGTTGCTATGCAATTTCACTAAATATTTCCCCCCATTTTTGCTTGGTGCAATTTTCATGAACACTATGAAAATTAAAAGATTAAAAATCTGAATATAATGTGCTACAATATTTCATTAATTTATTCTGGATAAAACTAGAATAAAATTTTAGTAGTATGGATAAAACTAGAAAAAAACATTGAGATAGCATTCTGGTTTCAGATAACTAAAATATGTACTGAAATATTGCTAAAACCAAATGATAAATTATGGCCAAATAATAGGCAAAAAAATTCATGGATATTTGAGATTTTTGCTAATTGAATTATTGATAAACAACTTTTAATATACCATTCAACAACATAGTTTTTATTGTATAAACAAATTCAAAAATATTTAAATGTTCATAAAAACATAGCAAAAATTAAATGTCTTACCACAAAAGTATTCCATCTTTTACTTTGTCATATAATGTTTTACCATCACTATCAATCGGAAGTAGATGTTTTAAATCTGGATCTCGACCCAAATTTCTGCAAAAGAAAAATACTTTAAATTAACCAACAATGTTACGTAAAACACATATAAAAGGGCTATGATGAAACACGCTGATAAATTCTTGATAATTTAAATTTAAAACTGTCTTTTTAAACCTCAAATTCTAATTAAAAAATATCTATGAGAAGAGGAAATCTTTAAATCTCATTGCACTAAAAAATAATAAAACGTACAGTGCATGCACACATTAGGAATGAAAGAATATTCATAAAATCCACTTGATACTAAACATGAATTTTTTTTAAAATAGTACTTGATAATTTATAATTAATTTTTACAAATCTTAAAATTAATAATAATTATTATGAGACAAATATAAAAGATAAGACGTACGCATTTATCCAGTCAGAAAATGCAACTTGTTCCTCATGTCTAACTGAGTGTGTTGTTCCTTCGCTGGAAGCTTCAGACATACCACCCAACGTTTGCAAATTTTCACGTTTAGAAACAGCAGTTTTGAATACGTTGGTCACTTCTCTAGATTTCAGATCACTGTAAATCTAAACAATTATAACAAGACATTACAACTAAAAGTATTTAGACTTATTCTTAAAAAATATACTTTTCTTACAAACTCATCTTTAACAAATTTGAAGGAGAGACTCGCTAGTCATCCCAGGTATTGATTTGGTATAGGAATTTGGAGGACTTTGCGACCATGGCAGATTAGCACATACACTGAGAATCTTCAGCCTACAGGGCTGAAACTCGCAGCCTAAAGGCCATATCACACGAGATTTTTCCCCAACCCAACTTCTGTTCGAACCATGATTGGTGGAAATTGCCACGTGCTATGACGTAGGCGTTGGAGAAATTTTCTACAACTCTGTCGTTTCATCGCGACGGAGTTGATCAACTTGGTCCCAACAACCAATCAGGTGAATCGGTGACTGTCGCTACACTGACGTCACGGCTCTTAAGGTATGTCAGTACAACACTTTACCAACCAGGTTATCAAAATCAGAAGATATTCAAAATTTCAGAATTGCTAGAGATTATTCATTCTGGAACCGTCATAGCTACAAGATTTTAGGATTGGCACAGATTACTAATTTTTAAATCGCTGATCATAAAAAAAGGCTGATAATCCTGATTTAAGAATCTGCATAGACCGTTATTCATCATTTTAGAATCGACGAAAATTCCCGATTTTAGAATCCTTTATTAAGAAATTGTCTTATACCCAACATAAGAAATTTTTCTTTATGGACAAAAATCATTTATTATTTCCATTAAAAACATTTATTTGCACACTCCTTCATATTTCAAATTTGCTAAAACATTTGTTTTATATAACAAAAGGATGTAGTTGATAAGCATTTTTTTATTTTTTACCATAATTAAAATTCATTTAGTTAAGATAAAACTACAATTTTAATAATTTACATAATAAATTAAACTTTAACTATTCAGTGAATTATAATTTTTTGCCCACTTAGCAATTTTAAAAATATGGCTATGTTTAATAGGACAACAATGTTGTCTGTTTTACGTGCTAAACAATAGAAATCAAATAGTCAACTTACTTTTTGTAATTCATCAAAAGAGACTTGAGTCTTTTTGGTCCCCGAGTTTAGTCGCTCCATGTCATCGATTAGTTGTCGAACTTGCCACTGAGGCAATTTGAATCCAACTAAGTCTAAAGCCTCTTTTAAATTACTTGCATCCAGGTAGCCTTTTCCATCTTTGTTCAACTAAATGAACATAAAAAAATATGTTTATAAGCAAAAAAAAATTAACATAGAAGTGACTTATTACATAAATTGTTAAGTAATCTAAAAAATTATGCAAAAGAGTTACAGCTTACACTTTACACAGTTTTTATGCATGCAGTATATTTACTTTTAGTTATGTCGCTGCTAGATGATCACACTCATAGCAGAGTTGGTCAAACCAGGGATTTTACTTTTTTGACCCTTACTATCTATGAAAAATGTCAGGCATCATATTTTTTCTACAAGAAAAAGGGAAACCAGGACCAGTTATATATTTAGCTTTCCAGGGAAACTCATAATATTTGTCTGATAAGCAGTTTATCAGCAAATATCTGTCGGCTAAAGATTTGTTCCTACTCGTTTGGCGAAAAAATAACAAATCAAAAGATTTGTTATTTTGAACGATTCATTAAAAAGAACGTGAATGCTTGGGATGATTCTTTAAAGGAACAGGACCAACCCATCTATATTTCCAAAGATTTTCGAATTATTTGATAGGTCAAACTTCACTTAAAATGGGGAGGGCGTAGTGGTTCTTGTCGTTTGCACGAATGACACGCCCTTGAGCACGAATTCGCATGATTTGGGAAGTTAAATGCTGTTTTTTTTTTAGCGTTTGCAGGGCGGAGCTCAAACCGAACGTATTCGAAGAGCTAACGTGCGCAAATTTGAAGCGTTTCAGTTCAATTTTGCCTTAGTCACAGTTTTCACGATTAACTTTTTAGCAAGTTGACTGCCAACTACGAGATATCTTGTACCGATTACAGCCCATTCTGATAAAATTCCTACAATTCGTACATTTTGCTAACCGTTTTTATGAGTTCAAGTTCTTTTGAAAATTTGATAAGCATGATGGTAGCGGTGGTTAGAGAAACTAAACAATCTAGATATTTCATCTACCCTTAAAAATACTATCTCAGAAACTGTTAATTCTTAAAATTACAAAACTTATAATTGCAACTCCAGCAACCTTAAAATAGCCCCTTTGGTCACTCTAGAATATAAAGTTCGTGAAGAATTTCTTTTTTCAATAATTAAAAAAATGCTGGTAATGTGCACTTGCTCCTATTTTTTTAAAGTTAGTAGCACAGATTGCTCCTAAACTTTGGTATCCAATTTCGAAAACTGGGTCCCACCTGAAGAAGAAAATCTCTTAACATTCTATTTTTCTAGAATTTTTTTTGTTCACAAACAAAATTAAGAAAAAGTGTTTAACAGTGGACCCCTAACGCAATAGCTTAGTACCAAAATTCATAGAAACCAAGGTTTGGTTGAATTAACAAAACACTGGAAATACGTACGAGCTTTTGACCACATGACATGTCTCATAATTTAGGGCCATGTAGAAATAATAGACAAGAAAAAATGCATTCAAGCAATTAACTTTATCTGATTTACATTATTTTACAATGCATTGTTGAAATGCAATATAGTATATGTATATAAGTATCGTCATTACATAACCGTTATGAACATATTTAATACAGAATTAGGGTATAAAAAATTTACAAGTGCTTTATTAAATACAATTCAGATATTTATTTATTTTGTTCGTACTTAAACACAGGTAGTGAGTTTACAAATTTAAGTCGGCATAATTTTTCAGGTAACAGTAGTCATACTGAACAGTGGTTCAGTTAACTTCTCCGAGTGTTACCTGTATTAACCACCACACAATACTGAGTTCTAAACAGGTAAGTGTTGGGTTTTAGGGGTACTCGGATACCGAGAGTTGGACAACCCAATTGCCCAGGGTCTTGATTGAGATAATAAATCGATTTGAAAACAGTGGATTGTTCTGTGCACTGATTATAAGCACTGTAAATTATGAAAATGCACAAAATCTACTGAAACAAGAAAGCTAGTTGCCCTTGTGCTATAGTATCTTATTTAGCAGGTTTGCATGGTTACCTAAAGCTGTAGTAACAGCAAACAGGTCTAGTACATGTTTATAGTTTATATTTACAAGAAATTTTAAAATACTAGATTCATATGTGTATAATTAGAATACAGGATTGCGGCAGGCAATAAATGTATAACTTTAGCTTGTTGCCAAGTTTTTATTATAGCTTTATGAAGCACCACTTTCTAGGAATTTACCATATAATCTATTAGTTAGAAATCATAGAAATTACATTTATGAATATTTCTATTTATAATAAAAAAAATAATGTTTGGAAAAATAAAAAATACTTTTACAAATAAAGCATCTGAAATTCCTCGGGTAACAGGTAACCTACATTTTGAGACAATATACTATGTTTGAGACAGAAACATTGGTAACTTTATCCTTGTTATTAAATAAGATTTTCATTCCAAAACTGCAATCACCACAAATACACAAATCACACTCAAGTCATAAACCCGTTCCTAAGAAGAAAATCTACTAACAATCCATTTTGTTGGTCTTATGATTGTTTGGGGCACATTTAATAAAAAAAACACTACAGACCTGCCAACTGTGGCTCAAGTGCGATGTTAATTCAACCAACCTGCCAACTCTCGAATTTAACTTGGTAATAACCACTTTCCGTGCTAAGAGAAAATATAATGTTTCACCTTCCGAAAATCCGGCAATTGTTACATATGACACGGAAATTCAACAAGCAGTTAAATATACACTATTACCGGGTTAAATCGGAGAATTGTCAGGTCTGCATGATTTTTTTTTGTGGTGAAATTGGTGCTTGAATAATTATAAAATACTTGCAGACAAAGTTGCACCATATTGTTACAGAGAGAACATTACAGTAGTTAGGTATTTCATGACAAACCAATTGTAAGGAACATAGTATTTTTGTACAGTTTTCTGGCTGATAGAATTAAAATCAATAGAAAATCGGTCACATGCACTTATAACCCCAACAATCTAACATATATTAGTTTCTATTTAAGAAAAATAAATCCACAAATTAAGTTTAAAACTCGGCGACTGCAATGTTAAAACAATAACCAACATATAAGCCAAATAACTTTTTTGCGTTCATTTTAATTACTATTAAGTGTTTTAGTGTTGTGATTTACGCTAAAAATTTGAAATGTTTACAAACTGTTCTATTGACTTAAAAGATTTATTTGTTATTTGATAAATTACGCTTGACAGACAAATCAATTGTTAAAGATAAGGATCGGATATAGCTCGAATAATAACGAATTCGATGGCGATATGAAGCCATAAAAATAACAGAAATAGCGATAACTTTTGAGGTGTGATCATGACATTTCAAGTGTTATTACATACTATTTTATGATACAAAATGCGGTACTTCACATACAAGTACTTGAATAAAGACAATAATACTTACGGTGTTAAAATTGGAGCATAAATCTTCAAGATTTTCGTTTGATAAAATAAAACTTCGACGATTGTTACTCGCCATGGTTAAAATGTAAGAAATAATGTATTAGGATATTGTAATGCGATTGCAATAAATAACGGAACTTGAAATGTTGTCTCGGAAAGGAATCTCACTTCTTTCTTCCGCTACCCACTACTACAATCTACTACACCCCTATGATTCAGCCAGGGTTGTAATAATTGGCTAATGTTTGCTTTTTTTTTGGAAATTTATAATATAGTTGGCAGGAAATACGTCGCATTTGCGTTACATTGACTTAAGTTTGTTAATAAATGAAGTAGGAAAACATATTTTTTTATTTATACTTAAGTATTTAGATGTAAAGTGACCAGTTGTGAATACATTAAAAATTAATAACAGAGATTCGTTATATTGAATCATCTTCAGGTGGCGATAACGTGCTCTGAGTCATACGTCGTCATATGTGTGTGCATAATATTAAAAGGATTTCTTACTAAATACGTAATCTTTAAATTAAGTCTTAAGTGAAATTGAAGTTCTTAATAGTAATTAAAATGAACGCAAAAAAGTTATTTGGCTTATATGTTGGTTATTGTTTTAACATTGCAGTCGCCGAGTTTTAAACTTGAACAATGCAGCACAATGGGTTTAAGTTGGATGCTTCGAAGTGTTCGAAAACTCCTCCTTCTCAGCAGAATAGAATACTTTTCGTAGGATATTTCTCCTGTAAAAGAGAATATAATACTGATTACATGTGATCGTAATTTCAATCGAAAATCACGATTTTCTATAATGAATGGGGTTGTTTCACGTATGAAAGGCAACAGCTCCATCGGTGTTGTTTTCATTTTTTGTCTGAAATTTTTGTTTTAGCATTCGAAAATGAGTTTTCTAAGAATATTTTACTTATTAAATTTTAAAAATGCCAACTTCTTGCTGTGATATTGGTTGTTCAAATCAGCTTGCATAGAAAGAAAAGTTTCTTTTCATGGCCACGGCATGACGGTCATTTTGATAGTGAACCCGAAATAACAAGAGTGAATCGAAATATGAAGCAATAAATAGCGCCAATCTGGCACTTCTAAAAACAAAGTCATCCCAAAATCAAGCATCAAAGCAGTTGATTGGGAAAAGAAATCCATTTCATTCAGATCAGTGGACAAGAGACCAGAGACATAAAATCATCGATATCATAGTTAAAGTATTAGATTGGCAGATCAAGTGACCTACAATGCTAACGACGGGACCCGCATGGAGGCCAAATAAGAGGGCAAAATGGCCAGTGTTGCTGCCACTTTAAGGAGAAAAATACTACGAAAAAATACCATTTAATTCTAAAATTACAAAAAAAATGCTAGAAAAGGATTCCAAGTCACTAAAAAGATTCCAAAATGCAGCTAGTATTTTTACGATACTTTTTTTGTAATTTTAGAATCAAATGGTATTTTTCGTAGTATTTTTCTCCTTAAAGTGGCAGCAACACTGGCCATTTTGCCCTCTTATTTGGCCTCCATGCACGTCCCGTCGTTAGCATTAGAGGTTACGTGATCTGCCAATCTAATACTTTAACTATGATATCTATGCATAAAATAGAATGAACTGCGCATTGGCAAACCTAAAAGCGATCCCCTCATGGTCACGTACTAGGGTAAGATTTTACCCCAGTACGTACGGTCGCGACCAGTTGGCGAGTTCTTTCACAACGACTTGAACATATGAGGCCGATAATCTAGTGGTATAAAAAAGAACTTGTTAAAGGAACAAAAATGAATTGCTTTTTCGGAGAATAAAGTTGCTATTTTTGGCAACTTATCACAGCTGTTTGGACGACGAATTAAGAATAATCCAACATTGGACGAATTTAATCAAATATTTATGATTAAAGCCAGAAGAAAAAAATAAGAACTATGGGGAAAAATCGTCTGCAAAAACATTAAAAAAAACGCCATGCGGCTGGATGCTAGAAACCCACGTGACTTGGGAACATATGTGAGTCACCATTCACGTTTGCCAGCCTACTCTTATCTGGTTTTTAGGTCTGGCGACAATTGGCATAGTTCTAACGAAACAGTAGCGATAAGTTGCCATATGTTGCAACCTTTCTCCTCTTGGCGATTTTCATGTTTGGTACGCTTTTAGAAACTGCTTGACTATTGAATGAGAGTCCATTCAATTTATGTCTATGCAAGAGACAGGACTAGAGAGCCTAAATAAAAGAACGAACATGTACTTCGTACAAGTATATAAGAGTGGCGACACTGAGGAGTGACTGGCAACCGGCTCTCCCTGCTCTTGCCCGGTTCGTGCCAACCTAGAATCGTTATCGCTTTTAACGGCGCCAAAGCTAAACCGAAACTGAAGTTATTTTCGCTCGGGATCCTGACGGGGGAATTTTGTATCGAATTCTTTTGGATAGTACTCGATTTCAACTTTAAAAAAAAGCTTAGCGCTTTGGGGTTTTTTTTTGTTTTAGAAAATTTTGTTGTGTATAACATTGATTTTTCTCTTGTTTCTAACAAAAAAGAGTTTGAAAATCTTTGGATTTTCAATAATTTGTATTTATACATTTCCTTTTATTTTAAAACTTCACTTTACATCCATATACGATTTTTGAAGATATCAGATTTTAACAATAAAAATACGCCTACATCTAAAACAAATTAGGATAGTTTTAAAGGTATAATTTAATATATTTAAAAACTGTATTGAGAAAAATAATCGCTATAAAGTAAATAATTCATTCAATTTAAAAAACGTTTTGCATGGAATTTATGTAGTAGAAAATAGGTATTCATTCTAGGGTAAATAATTTATTTTTTAGGACTTCCTTATATATTTGTAAATTTCATTATGAAGTCAAGTGCATTTTAAATTACTTTAGAACAATATACCATATCCAAACTTGTGATTTTAAAATTAATAAGGGCTACTGTAATGGCTATGAAGCATTTAATAATAAACTCACCTGTAAAAAAATCGTATTGCATGTTACTTTTTATGTTGTATCTTAAAGTGAAAAAAGACACATGGATATAATTATTAAACACTTAAAGTATCTTTAATAATTAAAAAAAAGTCTTAAGTTACATTATAATAAGCATAAAAATACTCCAACATTGCTATTCATGAATAATAAATTTATTTAAAATAACAAAAAACATTTACTGTAATCAGTTAAGATATTTGTAGAGCCCACATGTTTGATTTAAAAAAATAAAATAAATAAAGATTTGACTTTGCCATCATAAGATATTTTTTAAAATAATGTAATAATAAATACAAAAAATAGTACATTCCGGAATAACACTCAATGTCGTAACAGACTTTCATTTGTTTACCTTTCAGAAGAGCGCCATCACTTGGAGCCAACTCGCGCCAAAATGTGGCCAAATATCGTCTGCGCGCAAATTCCAAAAATTGCCTATTTCACTTAAAATAACAACTATATTTAGCTCTTACGAATTCATAGTCATTTATTGAATATAATACTATAATAAACAGTACTTAAAATTACAATTATTAGGATTATTATTAACGAAAACTCGATAAAATATACAATGCAAGTTGAAACAATTCTAAAAAAACTTAAATTACACACCTTAAAACTTTATAAATACAAAAAATACTTAGTGCAAAATGTAGCTCAGACAGTTCCTTATACATAATATACAATATAAAAGTTAAACATACCTAAAATTTTGCAGATGAAGCAGATTAACATAGAACACTCATAATTTCAACCAACGCGCTATGGAGAAAAAATACAGCGGTCGAAAAAGTGGAAAACGGAAGTGGAGCACAGCCGATCGGCCAATGAGATTGCAGATGCTTGCCTGCGTGCAATCGCCAGGGAAGCTCGGTGTCGCCACTCTGTATAGTACTTACTATTTATCCAGGCTCCCTAGACAGGACCAGAGCAAAGAGGTAGGAAGGACAATAGAGAGGTCTTTGTATATGCGCAGTAGCGCACAAATGAATAAGCAGGCTAGAGTGGTGCATCTTGGGATACCTCGGTGTCAGTATGTTATGCGCAGTAGCTCGAACTGCGCATTGGCAAACCTAAAAGCGACCCCCACATGGTCCCGTGATGAGAGTCAGGGTCAGATTTGACCCTCATCACTTGAACGCGACCAGTTGGCGAGTTTTTCCACAACGACTTGAACATATGAGGCCGACAATCTAGTGCTATGAAAAAGAAGTTGAGAAAGGAACAAAAATGAATTGCTTTTTCGGCGAATAAAGTTACTATTTTTGGCAATTTATCGCAGCTGTTTGGACGACGAATTCTCTTTGTATAGTTATTTTGTCGTAGATCTGCTTGCCTAATGTATGTTCGATATGCTTCAAGTTTTTTCTTTATGGTAGATAAGTTTTAAGATCTTCTTTATAGATATTTAGATTATTTTTATACATTATTTCTTTGCTTTTGTACGTCTATTTAAATTGAATTACGTGGACTTTTAATTAAAAATACATTAAAATAAAATAAAAATAATTAGGTTTTAGTAGTGTTGTTGCAATATAAGTTGGTTATTGACATAGTGGATATTTTCAACCGTCTCTATAACTTTCGCTCTAATGGTCCGATTTAAAAAATCTTTATTATGTCTTAAGTATGTACCCCTTTCGACTTATATTAGAACCGTCGGATTTGTAAAATTCTTTTTCAATTTGAAAGAATTTCAAAAATAAAAAGATCGAAAATATGAAATTGGACGAATGTAATCAAATATTTATGATTAAATCCAGAAGGAGAAAAATAAGAACTAGGGATGGGGAAAAAATCGTTTGCAAAAACATTAAAAAAAAAACGTCAAGCGGCTGCTCGGTGGATGCTAGAAACCCACGTGACTTGGGAACATATGTGAATCACCATTCCGGTTTGCCAGCCTACTCTTATTTGATTTTCAGGTCTGCGACAAGCATATACGAAAATCCCACATTAGGTAGAAAAACGCACCAATGAGAATCGTACTTTTGAGTGACGTAATCATATGCTTGGCGAGTTTTGAAACCGTTCCGTTTGTGATAATTAAACAGGGTTTCTAAATTATACCTCCTGTGGAATAGTGTTTGGTGGTGTTGACTGACAGCTCTGGGAGAAAAACATTATTATGCTAATTTTTTTTAAACTCTTATTTACTAATTTTCGAAAAGAACTATCCGGACTAGTTATTTGAAGTTATTTCACTTTCTATTTTTTCTGCTAATTGGTAAAAAAAAATCCCAAACTAACAATAAGTTAAATTATTAAGCATTAAATTTATTTTTTGTAGTAAAATCAAATTCCCTTAAAATTTGCAATATGTGTTTTTTGTATAGTATATATTTATATATTCACAGCAATTCATGTTTTCAAATTTTGTTATACAATAGGTTTGATTCCGTACTCTCAACTTGGAAGGAATAATTTAAACTTCAATGAAAAAACAACAACTATGTAACTTCATTTGTTCTATTTCTTTAAATATTTTTTTTCCAGCATAATAAACAATAACGCAGATACAAGAATTTCAACTAATTTATGAATTTCAATTAAGAATTTAAAACTAGACAGTCCGCTTATTTTACTCAACTCAAAAAAACTTCCATAACTCAAAAACAAAATAATATTTCTATTTCGCATCTATCATCTTTTGTGGCAAAGTTCTGTATCAGACCTCGCCAAGCCACTGACGTCACTCCCGAAGTAGATTCACGTTGGTCCGATTTTTCTACCCTATGTGGGATTTTCGTATACGCTGCCGACAATTGGCATAGTTCAAACGAAACGGTAGCGAAAAGTTTCCATGTGTAGCAACCTTTTTCCTCTTGGTTATTTTCATGTTGACGACGTTTTTGGAAGCTGCTTGATTATTGAATGAGCAGTCCATTCTATTTATGTCGCTGGACAGGACTCGTGAATTTTCTAAAGTTCGTGAAGTTTGGCGAAGGTTCACATGTTCTGTCCGATAAATAGTCAAAGAAAATAGAAAGATTCATCGGAAATATGTTTGGGTTAAAAATTTGACATGCAGAAGTAATTACAATATAAATTAATAAAATATAGAAACAAATAACAAACGTATATATTTTTTTTTATTAAAGTACAACGGAAAGCGGCACTTTTCTATATCCTAAAACGGGAAAAATAACCAGTGCGTTGTAACTTGAATCTAAATATGAAGCGATAAACCGCGCTAACTTTGCCCTCCTGACATCCAAAGTCTTCTCAAACCGAGGCATCAGCGCAGGATATTGGGAAAAGAGATCCATTTCATTCAAACCAGTGGCCAGACACCGGCCACCTCGAACAACCGGTTTCGGTTTTCCATTTATAATCTAGCGATATATATGACTAAATTTTAAGTTTATTGGCTTCACAAGATATTGCTTATCCAACACTCAATCATTAGACCCTATTTTTTGTTTTTTTCAATACCGCGTTCACTCGATATGAATGGCAAACCAATGAATTTGTGCTACAGACTCAGTGATTCTGAAAATCAATATCGCCGAAAAGTTCTGTGTTTTTTACTGGTATTTGATGTCAATCTAGTGACATAGTTATAAATACAAAACTTTGATTAAACACTTCTATTTTCATTGAGTTTAATCTGATTTAATAGGCACAATTTATATATCGTCTGAAAAAGCTCTACATTATCTCAATATTTAAGTTGGCATTTCAAGTACGTACAATAGATTAAATCAGTTTAATAGAAAACAAAAAGACATCACTCGGTATATGTTTATGAGTTAAAATATGTGATGTCAGCAAAACCAATTTTAGTTAAATTGACAACGTAATCAACGTGAAATAAATTTTTTTAAACTAATTCTTTTTAACTTGATATCTAAAGATTTATTTCGTTTATTACAAAAATGAATGCATAAACGTATTTTGAATCTAGATCTTTCAAACTAGAATCTCAAAGTAATATTGGAAGAGATATTTTTCAGCATGACAGTCGAAGAGTATCCTTCTATTTCTGCAAAGCCACAAACCACGGACAAGAAGCTTGTTAGAGATCGCACTTACGTATGCGAATGAGGTGAACGTCAACAACATTTACAGCGCCCCCAATGGCAAACAATTGTTACTATTGGGCTAAGTTTAGAACGTTTCCGGCTGTCTATTATTAACCACCAAAAGAATATTTTATAGAGCGAGAGCCCAGGGCCCCCCAATGAGCTTAATACACCGTGGAGTGAGGACTTCCTATACTGACTTGTAGTAAATTTCGTTCCCGTGGAAGAATACAAAATGTTGCGCAAGAGGTCAAAACTACACAGAATATACAATGCGCGTATTAGGTACCAATCTCTCATAAGCTGGTTTGACCTCTTCAGCAAAATGTGTGTAATGCGGTTTAGGAGCAGATGAAAAACGGAAGTCTGCGCTCCACTGTGTATTGAGCTCAGTGGGGCCCCCAGAACTAAGTCATTTTCTAAAGGATGAAATGTTTTGGATTAAGTTCGGTTTTCATTTACTTTTAGTATATGCATACCCGCTAGTGTGAACCGACGGCCAATTTACAGGTATCGGGTGCAAAAAGTCGGTAAATTATAAGTTAACTTAAGTCATTTTCTAAAGGCTGATTTTTACGTATGTTTTAGAAAATAATGTTAAAAGTTAATAATAAATTTCCCAGACACTTTCCGTCGGCCGAAACTTTTCCCAGACGCTTTAAACGTCTTTATCAAGTTCAGACTTTGTCCCACACATCTGGCGGTGTGAGATGGCGCTACAATCGTCCTCGGACGACAAGAAGGGGAAGTTAAGCAAAAAAGAACTATGTGTGTATTGGAGATGTGGTTGGTTGGTTAAGAAAGAATATCGTTTCGATTTAATTAAATTTTCGTTTAATTAGAAAATAAATTAATAAACAAGTTACCATAGCTGTCTTTAGCTTACAACATTTACACATATCCAATGATGATCCCAGATGCGTGGGACAAAGTCTGAACTTGATAAAGACGTTTAAAGCGTCAGGGAAAAGTTTCGGCCGACGTAAAGTGTCTGGGAAATTTATTATTAACTTTTAACATTATTTTCTAAAACATACGTAAAAATCAGCCTTTAGAAAATAACTTAAGTTAACTTATAATTTACCTACTTTTTGCGCCTGATACCTGTAAATTGGCCGTCGGTTCACTCTAGCGGGTATGCATATACTAAAAGTAAATGAAAACCGAACCTAATCCGATACATTTCATCCTTTAGAAAATGACTTAGGTCTGTGGGCCCTGGACTCTCGGTCTATAACAGAGCTATAAAACGTTTCCTAATCAGTTTGGTTTGTAACGTTTCCGGCAACCTATTTACAGCCTCCAAAAAGAGCACACAGCTGCATAATGATTTTCGTAATGAAATTTAGTAACGTTTTATATTAAATGATTTTTTAGTTTTTTTTTTTAATTTTTACTCACATTTATTTTTAAATACATTGTTAAATTTGATCTACTTAAAATTAATATTATATCCAATAGTATTCACAGCAAATTAAATATTACACAATTTAATTTGACAGTAACAACCGTCGTAGCAGACTATAATGTGTTTGTTTTCATTTAATCTTTAATTTAATATGTAAAAAAAAATACTAGCTGCATTTTGGAATCTTTTTAGTGACTTTAAATCCTTTTATAGTATTTTTTTGTAATTTTAGAATTAGATGGTATTTTTTCGTAGTATTTTTCTCCTTAAAGTGGCAGCAACACTGGCAATTTTGCCCTCTTATTTGGCCTCCATGCGCGTCCCGTCGTTAGTATTGGAGGTCACGTGATCAGCCAATCTAATACTTTAACTATGATATCTATGGTTTAATCTAATAAATGAAATACTTTTTTGATTTATTATTAGATACGAATTATTTTTTGCTGTGTTGAGAGAAGGTCTAGTTGAAGCTCATGGAGAACAGGCAACAGGGAGCAAATATAACTAGATTTTTTTTAAAATGGAAGCACTTTTAGAAAGACAATATTTCTGAAAATGTTTATTTATTAAATATATTGTTAGAGAATATAAATTAAAATTCTACAAAACATTTAAAAGTAAATAATTTGTTAATTTACTTTTTAAAAAATTGAAAAAAAGAATATAAGAATAAAATTTAAATGAATAAAAATGTAACATATATATATTTTAATTTTTACATTATTTTTCTTGATTCATATTAAACAATATTTAAATATATACATTACAAACATAGAATATGTAATTTTAAATATTTTATTAAAAATGATAATTAAGTGACACTGCAATTATATTAAGCACAATTAAAATTTCAATTTTGCTAGATAGTAAAAACGTGTTAGATTGCGTACAATTTTTTTTTTATGTAGAACGCCGTTATGTATTTTATGCATGTCATTATGATTTATGCCGTTAATTTATCAGTTTCTGTAAAGAGAGGCTATGAGATCTTGTAAGTATGAAGGATGGAAAACTAAGCATTTCTTAAGGTAGAACTAATTCCCATCGTTTATTAAACTTTTTTTTTAAATTATAGAATTGAAAAAACAGTTTTTTTTAAAAAATATATACTGTAATTTAAGCTACAAGGTCTTTTTTATGTCTATGACTTTAAGAAACAACAGCATAACTATCATATAAGTTAACCAATACACTAAATTATCTTTTTAGAATAGATATATTTCATTCGATTTTTACACGAGAAACACGAGAAAAATTTTCGATCATTCAGAACAGACATGTAATAAACAAACCAAGAATTTGCAATATTATTATTCATATGAATTACACTTACAGTCGTTTATTCTTATGATTTCTAAAAAAATCATTGAAGCTTATTATTTAAATAAGAATAAACAAACAAAAAAATGCACGAACGAAAAAGGAAAAAACCGGATTTGAACGATATTCCAAAATGCATTTTTCAACTTTGTTGGCAGGTAACCGAAATGTTACATTATGTTGCCAGGGTTCCATTTTAATAAATTCAAAATTTTTGGGGAGAAAATCCGAATATATCAAGCAACAAATCAATAATTTGAGTTGAATTAGTTTGTTCTTAAGAATAAGGTAGCGCTAATATCGAAATTTTCAATTATCATTAAAAAACAGACGTAATATTTATATTATAGATTAGAGAAGTAGATTACCCCGAAACAGTACCGCTGCTATCGGAAAGTTTCTCTTTAATTTGACCTAAAAGTTTTTATTAATTTTTAATTACTGCAATTTCTTCAATAATGGCTTCTCTACCTATACTTGGATACTGGAATATCCGTGGGGTAAAGTATTTGAAAATATGAATCTTATATACGAACCTTGAACCTTTAGAAGTTTCCTTTGTGTAGCTAACGTATCGCCGGCTTCCATACAGGACGGTTTTTAAATTTTCCTTAATTGAGTTGTTCTTCCGCTTTTGAATTATTAGTATTTATTAATTTGTAGCTGAAGCACATATCCTTCGTTTAAAGTTATGTTGCACCTTTATTTTCAGTACAGTTAATATATATTAGTTGTACGTTTATACCTGTTGCGCATTTTCAAACTTGGAATTCATTATTCAACAAAGCATAACATTATTTTTAGCTAGTTAAACTGTTTTTAATTTACCAATTATATATACCTTTCTTTAATATTTTTCAAATGAAACTAAAACAATTAATTCAAATACAAAATAAAAATTTTGTGTTGAGAAAATTCTATTGGGAAAAATGGACTGTTATTGTTTTTTACTTATTTAATTTAGCTTTTGTGGCTGGTGTTTTTCTTGGGCTGAAATCTAGTTAACGGATCACCCATAATTCGGCGAATGTGGGTACCCTGTGCTCTATACTTGGATGCCTATCTATACCGTTGCCTTTTTTGTGACACAAAATAGTGTGGTAGGCAATAGGAAATGAGTTGGTTAATTTTAAGTTGACGGTGCTTCTGTCGCCAAGGGATTTGGCGCTTTTGTTGGGAGCGATAAACAATTTTTTTTGGTGATGCGGCATTTTCTGGTGAAATACGTTGTGGAATCTTTGTTGTGGCTAGGTGGCGCTGGTTATACTTGAGCGGATGTTAGGCGCGTGGGATTTTTTGTTCTAAATTAATTATTGTCCAATCGCTGGCGCTGGTGATATTTGCGCGGAATTTAGGTTGCACGGATGATATGCGCGTGAGATTTATTTGTATTCTATAAATTACTTTTTGTTCTATCGTCATTTCGTGAGGTTTCGTTTGCGTTTCGCTTTTGAACATCCGATTATTATGGATGGTGCTTATTTAAATTCGGAATTTTTTGCAAAACTAAATAAATTTATTTTTGATTTACTTTGTAAATTAAAAATTGCCCGGGGCCCCAAACGAGTGTTTAGGCTTTCAATGGGCCCTACAGTACTGCCCCATGTAGGATACTGATGTTTTTTAGAGAAAACAAAATTGCCCGGGGCCCCCAAACGAGTGTTTAGGCTTTCAATGGGCCCTACAGTACTGCCCCATGTAGGATACTGATGTTTTTTAGAGAAAACAAAATTGCACGGGGCCCCAAACAAGTGTTTAGGCTTTCAATGGGCCATACAGTACTGCCCCATGTAGGATACTGATGTTTTTTAGAGAAAACAAAATTGCCCGGAGCCCCGAACGCGTGCGTACTGGATTTCCACTCACTCTTGTAGCTCTAGTGCGACGATAATTTAAACTAAACTAAATTGCCCGTAGCCCAAACGCGTGCGTACTGGATAACCATTCCTGTAGCCTTAGTGCGACGATTTTTCAAACGATATTAAACTGGATTCCCACTCGTGTAGCTCTAGTGCGAAAATTTTCAAACAAAACTAAACTGGATTGCCACTTGTGTAACTCTAGTGCGACGAAAATTCAAACAAAACTAAACTGGATTGCAAGTACTAGCCCATTGTGTAGAATAAAGTTTGTTTTGTGTTGCCCAAAGCAAACCAAAACCCCGAGTCTGGTTTATTTTTTCGAAAGTAACTAGGGTTACTGCATCGGCGTAAAGGAATCTGGCAATGGGGAAACACGCGAGTTTCGCCAAGTTGTTGTTGTTTTTAAGGCCAAATCCCTTGGCGACAGAAGCACCGTCAACTTATTATTTACCAATGAGTTTTTAATATAAGCATGTTCTACAAAATTTAATGTAGCAGCAATATTGATTATTTAAAAATTGATACAATTTTAAGGATCGTGCCAATATCTTTCTTTGATGACACAGATATGGGATGGGGGAAAGGGGGGGGGGGGTCATTTTGTGGTAGTTTGTCTTGCGTATTACACACTTACTACTATTACTTGCTTATTCTGCATCCTTATTGGGATTTTCTAAATTATTGCTTCAAAATGTGAAATGAATAATATATTTAATTTAAACCATTTAATAGAAACAGAAAAAATTGACTTTATAATCCATAGGATATGCCACGTTGCTGATCACTCCATGCAAGCGTTTGTGTGTAATGGACACTTCACTGCGTTATAGGCAATTCTTATTATTGGCGATTTTCGAAGTATACATCAATGCCCGGGTTTGGCGCCAAGTCAAAATGACTACCAAATGTTTACCAAAATTACTGCTAACACTGTAAATGTCTGACAAAAACAACTGGGAAAATATCATTAGCTAATACTATGGAATACAATGACCGAAGCTATCTTTAACAAAACAAAATCCGAATTTAAGTTTGTTGCACAGTCAATATTGTAGAAAATAAAAAAATCATAACATTTAATGTATAATTACTATTTTAAATAGTATCAATGTGATTTAAAAATAAAATAAGGAAAACAATCACTAGCAACTGATGAGCAAGTACGAAAAAATTCTCTGTAGCAGATAAGATTGAGAAATAATACGGGTAGAATAGAGTGGCTCGGATTTGTCCTTTGGAGAGACAGGCGAGAAAAGCAGCTGCAATGTCATTGGCTGATCAGTGTTTCCTCCCTTCCAACTATCTTCTGTTCAACTTTTGCTATCACTTCAAACAAGTATGAGTGCTTTGTGATAATCTGCTTGATCTGCAAAATTTTAGAAATGTTGAACTTTTTTGTTGTATATTAAGAGTTGTCTGAGCTACATTTTGCACTAAATATTTAAAGAGTGTATTTTAAGGTTTTTCAGAAATGTCCCATCTTGTTTTGTCAATTGTATCAAGTTTTTACTGATAATAATCATAATAGTTTTGATTTTAAATACTTTTTATTGAACTACTACCTTTAAAAAAGGAATCAACATTCATATAAAACAAAAATAATTATTCATTAGTGGAAAATGGTGTTTATCTGCAGTAGCACTGCAGACGTTATTTGGCTGCATTGGTGATAGTTGATGTCAAACTGTAGGTATAATAACTATGTATGCTGTTTTATGTAACTGCTATACCTTGTGTTATTCTATGATTTTTTCTATTAATAGCTTGCTCAGTCGATCCGCTTAATGTTGAATTATGCTGAAGAACAGTTTGAAGATAAAATGTACAAGTATGGTCCTGCTCCTGAATATAGCCGAAGCGATTGGACACATGCAAAATTTACTTTGGATCTAGATTTTCCTAACGTAAGACTTTTAACATGTAGACTTTAACCACATAGTTTGAGATTAAAACGACTATTAAGATATACATCTACAGTCCTTTGTGTAATTTTTCATTTCATTTTTTATTAAGAAATAATAAACTTATACTGGGTTGTCAGGTTTGCTACCTAAACAGGTACCGTTTCTTTACCTTAAAATAAACTAGGGAATAACATTGTACGATAATACACAGAACAAAATTTTGGTTTTGTATAGACTATATTTCATACATGAGTAGTTGTAGTTTAAATATTGTTTTGATCAAATCAACACTTATTTAATAAAAAGGTTTGAATTAAACTGGTCAATTTTATAACTTCATTCCCCGCTACTGAAGACTACCGAACTCCAGACATGTGATTCTTCCGCCAACATGTGATTCTTCCCAACATGTGATTCTTCCGCCAATTCGTTTGGCAAAATTAAAATTCCGAAAAACCGCCAATTCGCTTCGCAAAATTAAAAATTCCGATAAAAATTTCTCGTTCCTGTATGTGAGGATCCATACAAATACAATACATCCATTTTCAAATATGGAACCGTGAAGGAAATATTTTTCTGTAAAGCCCTGCTTCCATCAAGTTAAGAAAATAGTTTCTCAAGTCGATGTCCGCTGCATCTGCTCCTAATTTACACTTTGCACAATTGAAAATTTAACGTCACGGTTCGACGTCAAGTGAACACCGCCGCGACATCCCGCAAAATATGTGGGATGCCGTGTGATTCAGATTACGTTTTCAGACCTGCCAACCCTACGCATTTAACCCAACTGGTTTATAACCGGTTTCTTCCACAACGGTAACAATTGCCGGATTTTCAAAGAGGTTAGAAATGCGCAAATTCTTTCCGAATTGTGGGTTAACTACCCAATTTTTCCACAATTCCGAACATCGAATGAGTTTATTGGATTCTACGTGATCTGCGAATCCGCGTTATAAGCACCCTAGTATATAAATATACATACATAGAAATATAGGATATAGGTAGAGAAATTTCGGACAAATATAACGCCTGAAAAAACTTCAGCTTTTATAGAGAGAAACCTCAAATTTTCCACAACATTAGCACCTCCAAAAAAAATGTTTCCTCCATTATCGGTCTTTATCAATGAAAACTAAACTTAAAATTTCAATAAACAACAAGTTTAAATAATAAATTTTAATAATAAAAATAGAAAATTTGATTAAAATGCATTAAGATTAGATTACTCTAAGATGTCTTCGAATATTGGTTACCGGCCAGTGCAATCCAATAATGCTTCCTGATTTACTTATTTTGCTGCCTAGTAATTTTCACGAAATCCACCGATGAGGTTGCATTGCCTCATAATGATTGACATTTTTTTTGCCTCTGAGTGAGTGACCGGAAGAGCGGCTCGTTACTTTAGTAGCTCCGGTTCAGGCCAATCAGATCAACCAAAATATTTTTTTCTGATCAAGTGCTTGTCAGTCGTGACCTTGTGATCACAAGAACAGCTTGACTCTTAAAACATTTTAAATTTTTTTATTTTTGCATATTTTCAACTTCGGCCTGCACTAGGGTTTCTGATTTTAGACAAGTTTAAGTAATAAAAATGGAGGGTTGGAAATTTCACTGACTATCGCCGAAATTCAAAAGTGTCAGGATTATTTTTGGTTCTATACTGTATTTTCTTTTCATAATAAGATATATCAGTTGCTAGATTTATAGGCTAACATAAAAAAATAAGTTTTTAGAGCTAGTATTCAAATATTTACTGGATGCACAGGGAATAAAATTTGCATTCCACCATTGTAATCTGCCGCATCGTGAAAAAACGCCACCGGATATTCGAAAATGTTAGTATTTTCTATTCATAATTCGATATTTTGTTTACTTAAATGACAAGCTTAATATAAAAATAGTTTTTTTTAAAGAAATATTTAAATACCTATTGGATGAAGAGAGATTTAAATTTTGCCTCTTCTCTTTCTAAAACGTAACCCGGTGTTTCACAAAGATATAATTTGGCTTAATTTTATATATTTTTTCTGTTATTAGTGTGTTAAAATGTCATAACGATAAACATAAATAAATATATATAATTTATGCAGAAATTTTGAGGTTGGCAAGTCTGCGATTTATCCCATCTCTCCCGCCTTAAAAAAAAGTTTTTGGTATTTGTGATTTTCTTAGCTTTCACCCATGCCTACAATGATCATAAGATTTTTAATTTTTTTTTTTATTTTAACAATCCCATGTCTTGTATTATCATCCGAGTCGATAATACATGTCATTTTTTTTTCCAATATGTGATTTTCTTAGAAATTAGTGCAAATTTTTTAAAATAAAAGGTGAAATTGAGCTAATAGCTATTATGGTTATCTGTCATAATGAACAAAATTCAGCTTTTTTTTCAGCCAATTTTTTCTTTGACCAATCACATGTCTGGAATTCCCTAATAACTAAATGAACTAGTGCACAAATCCTAAATTAGAAAAAAATAGTTGAGGATCGCATGTTGTTTTTTGGTTGTTTTTGCATGCAGTAACCTAATTTGTTTTATTTTTTCCCCATTGGTGATCTGCCAGTTAGCCGGTTTAATTTCTTAACAATTAGCATTGGCCGAAAAACGCTATTGGTTGAGCCCTAATTAGCATTATATGCCAGAAAGACTGGATATCAACTTTAACATAAAAAATTCTCTATCACTAGAGCTAAATTTAGCTTCCTCGCTTTGTTTTTAACATAAAAAGTGGCAGGGCTGGGCCGTTACTTGTTTAAATGTAACTCGTTACAATTATAATTACTTTTCGTAAAAAGTAACTAATTACCTGTAAAAGTAACATTACAATTACTTTTAAGATTACTTTTTACAACAAAATTTCATATTTACAAATGTTTTGAAAAATAAAGTATAAATGAATAAATGATTTTTTTTTCTAAAATCGACTTTATTAAACAGTTAGCAGAAAATCTACTTATTGGGGTACAACAAAAGCTGCATCTCAAACATTTTGTCGCTTACACAGCTACGATTGGGTCGGAGACATAAACCACCAGAACTAACCTTTCAACAGCCATACTGGCTGATAAGGGGGTATTATATTTTATGAACATGCTTTTAATTGTTAGTAGGGTACAGAATACAGTCATATTATGGTCGTTACTTTTGAAAAATGTAGACAACTCTAAATCGGCTTCGGCGGAAGAATGTCTAGTTTTTATACATTCTCAAAAGAATCATCAGCACTGCTAGATGAGTGTTCATAATCACTGCAATCAGTAGAGAACGTTTCATTTTTGTGTTAACAATATTTCTCCTCTTAGCAAAGAGTACGCGAGTTTTTTTTATTTCGTTTTTTTTAAGCATTTTTTTTGTTTTGGATATTTATTAGAGTGTTAATGATAAAATTACTGAAAGTAACGCGCTACTGTAACAAAGATTACTTTTTCGAAAATTATGTAACGAATTACCTGTAAAATTACTGGGTTCTCAAATGTAACGAATTACCTATAAGATTACTGTAAAAAGTAATTATTACAAGTAACGCGTTACCGCCCAGCTCAGAAAAGTGGAAGCTTTTATAAAGGCTATGTCTGTCAATTACTTTCAAAATTCTTCGAATTCGAACTATTTTAATTATTGGAAAAACTGAGAAATTTATTAGGTATCCATTAAGAAGCATAAGTCCTTTTTAGTGGAATTAACTCACCATTGCCACTTAACAATTGCATGAGAAACTTTATATTAAATAAAAATTTAAAAGACATTTATTTTTGTGAAATAAATCAGTTTGAAATACCATAATAGTATATATCACAATGAGATTCTTTTGCAGTCCACAAAATTGGTGCAAATCGTTCTATTTTTATTTTAAAAAGCAGATGTAATTTTCATTTTCATATAAGTATTAATGAACAATGACATTTTAATCCTAAATTTTTCTCTTGGAGATGTTTTCATTGTATTTTTAAAGGGTTTTTAAAAATAAATTTGTTTAGTTATGTTTTGGAGGTGATAGTTTAAATTTTCGGTGTTGATTTTTGTTTTATGTGTGAGCAATTCTAAATTTTCCTTTTTCAAAATACAAATAAATTTAGAAAAAAGAATCAAAAGGGTTAAGCAAAAAAGGAATAATTTTCAAAGTACAGTAGTGGACCTATAAACTATTTGTTTATGTAGTATGTATTGCGACTTCATGTCAGTCTAATATTAGTTATTGAAAACTTTTTTGTTTCAATTACTGAAGTATTTTGTTTTTTAGCTTCCTTATTATATTGATGGTGATCGAAAGATAACTCAAAGCCTTGCTATCATGCGCTATTTGGCACGTAAACTTGAGCTTGGTAAGCGACTATTTTATTGTTTTTTATTGAAAATTTTCTTTTTCTAAATCTGTGACTACGGTATGACCACATCAGTTTCAGGAAATTTAAAGTCTTAAGCCCTAAAAATGCAATATTTTTTGTATATTATGAATGCACAAACAAGATTTCTGTTTTTTTTGTAGTTCACAGTCTATTAAAAAAAATTAATGAAAATTGCCTTTTACAATTTACAGTTAAAAAATACTTGAAAATCCTGTTAAACCTCCTGCTATGTATTTTTTATACCATTAAATTACTGATACTTGTGTAGAATTTGTAAACTTAACGTAACTTTGTAAACTTGAACGTAAAAGCTCTCACAATTGAATATTAAAACACAATTATAATAGTTTATTTTTAAACCAACTTTATTCCTTTCAAAGTTTCAACTAACATCTAATTTTTAAACTACATCAGTGAGACGCTGTCACACACTTTTAAAATTATCAATTCTAAGTGATGCCAATATTGGGCCACCTACATATACATCGTCCTCAATGATACAGCTCATAATTCTTTAGTTATTTGAGTCGTTCTTTGTAGTCCAATTGTCATGCATTGACTTTTATTCAAGGATTTCTCCTTGGTGAACAGTTCAAAACTTCTATTTCTTCGTCTTCATTCTCGTATCACCAAACCTTCAACTGGCTAACGTGGAGTGGTACAGTAATAACAACCCTTTTTTTTAATTGTGCAATTCTGTACCAATCATTAGGAAGAACTTCCGTCACTACAAGTGACGTTACCCTGGGTAAATAATCAAGCAGAAGTTAGTCCTTTTTTTGTTAGTTACTACAAAGATGAAAAAATAAAAAGCTTCTGTCTTTGTACGTTAAGCAATCACCTTGAACATATAACTGTAGTTATTCTTATAAGGCTAGCTTGTGGTATACATAAGGGCAGGGCCGGATTACCAATTAGGCAAGTTAGGCAGTTGCCTACAGGCCCCGTACATTTTAGGGGCCCCGCAGCTTAAACTTAACAAATGGCCCCCTTAGAATTTACGTTTTTACTCCCAGAAAGATTTTTTTTGGAAGTAAGGAATTTTCATCGCTCGAGTTAAAAAACAAAAAAAAACATGTCAACACACAAGCCTTAAAGGGGGTAAAAAAAACATATATCTGTTCCCTAGACTAACAACCCACCCCACAACACGTGGTAATGACCCAAGAGAAGTTTTCGTTATCTGAGGCAATAAAAATGGTCGGATACAATTACCACTGTCTTCCGCGAAAGATGTAGGAGCTATTTTTGAAGCCTTCACACCCCTCTCTTTAGGGTTGTAATCAACACAAAAGCTATTGATAAATAGCACCTTATTTGGTTACTTTTATCTAAACTGGCCACAGTAAGATATTTTTGAATTTTTGATGGGTTCTTTTGCTAAGTTTTGGATTCACTAGAAGACATTTTGTAATTTTGAATGAAAACGAGGTTCTAGTAGGAAGTAATTGTTTTGGTTAAGTTTTACTAACGTTTATGCTAGGCGTATCTAAGGATATATATATATATCCTTAGATACGCCTAATTTATAAGAACGTTTTGGAGCAAAAATTATAACTGCTTTAGAATTCAGTTAAAACTAGGTATTTTTAAAACTCTCAAAAACCAACAAAAAAACATTCTTTTTTGCCGACTTTTCTTTTTTTTTTTAATTTGAAATATTTAACAAAAGAAATTTGCTATCAACATCGAAGAGATTTCCGAATATCTATCTTTAAACCTCTTTCAAATTCCGTTCTAATTTCCTATTTTAAAGAATCTATTTTTCATTTGAAAGGTGTATGACAACGTGTACCAATCTTTTCTCTTGTATGGTTGTATGCCTGTACTTCCGGATGGTCATCAATGTCCGGGTGGACAGAGACAGTAGGCAAAACTATGCATTGCATAGGGGCCTGTAAAAAGTTAAAGGGCCTATTTTTTCTTAAAAATTTAATCACAAATTTTTTTAAAGAAAAATATTTTTTTTATTTGCAAATTACTAAAATATTTAATAGTTCGAAATTAACATTTGGCCAGAAATGTCCAGGATTAGGGCTCCTACTAGAAAGAGACCAAAAATTCTGTTCCAATGTTAAAAAAATGGATTAATTTTGTAAAATTCGTTAGAATTATTGCAATGTTCATGCTTTTAATATATTTTTTTAATTTTAAAGACAGCTTTAAATGCAAAATTCTTTAAAATATCTAATAAGGGGGAGAGGGGCTATGTCACTTTAGGGTATATTTACCAACGGGGCCTAAGGTCCACGATATTTTGGTATTTTGTAATCTCAAAATTTATTTAATTAGGGGGAAAATGCGGAAATTGGAAATGTCAGTGTTTACTGTAATTTTTACTGCAATACTTCATGACTTTTTAACAATTTTTTGTTTTAATACTACGAACAATTTTTCTTCAATAATTCAAACTGCAAAATTATTCCATCTTTAGAAATAAATTTCGCAAAAGGGGCCCTTCAGGGATTGATTAATGCCCACACACCTTTTAATTTTTTTAAAAGCAATTAAACATTTATAATTAGGCAAATCTCACTTATTTTTTTTAAATTCGAATAAAATAAAATAAAACTGAAATATTCTAAATTAGTTTTTCCGAAATATACCATTTTTAATTTATGAAATAGGGTATTCACCAATTATTAGTACACCAAAAATAGTAAAATTTAAATTAATTTTTAATGCAATATATTTTATTGAAAAATATCCGGTTGTCACTTTTCACAAACACTTGGCTCGAAATAATAACTGGACATGTTTTTTGTCCAGTGGGCAGACAAGAATTTTTTTAGGGCGATTAAGACTGAGAAGAAAGATTTTATTTCCTTCATTTTCTGTTTTGGGGGTCTGGTTGTCTGGGTCTGTCCCCTCACTCAGTCGTTTATCTATATCTTGATCCTTCCTCATCCCCTGTCCTCACTTGTAGCAAAAGACCAGGGCTAAGACCAATGGACAAAAATCACAAAAAATAGAATAAAATACACTAAATTCATTGCTTGTGTGTCACTAAAAGTTGTAAGTTCAATTCATTCCTTAGCCTTGGTGTTAGGCAGTTTAGTATTTGACTCTGTGAGGATTCGTTGATAATTTTTTCCCTGTCTGAATCGAGTATTTGTGTCATTCATTAATGGCTAAAGGCCTGTTTAAAGTTAAGATATTAATAAAAATTTAAATTCATTTAATGTCAAAACTTAATATAATTGAGCTTTCGTAAAAATATAATTTTCGCTTTAATATGCACTATTTTTAATATTGCTATGGACATTAAGTGTTCGGTAAGTAATTGTTTAAATTTTTGGTCAATTGCGTATTTCTGTCCGTCGTTTAGATTTATTGGTATTTATAAATCAATTCCTATTTTACGATCATTAAATAATACAAAAAGTGATGTAAAACAAATTACTGCTTCAGAATTTAAAATTTGGATGTTATTGATTTTATTTGTGTGAGTTCTGATGATGTCCACTGAAAAAAATGCATAGCATTTCTTCATGCCGAAAAAAAAGAGCAAAGGGTAGAGGGGGGGGGGGGGGGGGAGCGAAGGGGGCCCCGTCAAAATCAACTGCCTACAGGCCTCTACACTGTTTAATCCGGCCCTGCATAAGGGAATATCTGCCGCAAATAGAAAACCCCCCAATTATTTTCTGATATTTTCTGATGGTACTGCAGGCCAATATAAGAATTAAAAATTGTTATGAGTGTAGTTGCCCTCAAATTTCAATTATTTGAAAAGGTAACTGTATATGGCATACATTATTCTGTAGACTGGAATGTTCAAGATGTTATGTTTTTTTAAATCAAGAAGTCTCTTCAGCACAACTCGTGCACCTCCTATTTTTTTAGTGAGTTGACATAAAATAAAAATTATTAAATTATGCTTTGAATTCCTAACATTTAGGGGTCAGCACAATGAAAATATCAAGAAAATTAAAAGTGGTTAAGCAACATACTCTGTATCACTTGAGTTTGATTGACCTGGAGGTTAACAAACAGCTATTATATTGTCATATTCAATTATGCATATTTAAAACCAGTAAACTTTTTACTAGCCTTAATTGATTTTTTTCAGAACCAGGAACTGAAGATGAAAAAATTCGCTCTGATATTACTGAACAGCAGTTTGTCGATTTTAGAACGGGACTTACAAGAATTTCTTATGATATCAATTTTGTAAGTACCATTTCTCAACAATTCAAAAAACTAAAAAAATTATAATTATATCGAACCTCAAGTTCTTTTGTTTTCTTTAATTTATAAATGGAAGGTTATATAAACTGTACGCCATTAACCATTTTAGATATCATTGGTGTATCAGAAAATTAGGACTGTTTTTGAATATTCACAAAATATAAAATGGAAGACTTTTAATGTCAGGTTGCTGTCAATTTTCTAAAGCCCCCGTCAAATGTGAGGGTGAAATTACAGTTTCCAGTATCCCAAAAAAAGATAAATCTAAAATTTGGAAACAAAATGTATAAGACAGTTGTAGGTATCTGAGGTGATGGTGTAATATAGAGTGTGTGATTTATAACTTGACTAAATACATTCTATGTGTATTTTTGATTTTTTTTAATTTGCCTAATTATTTTTAAAATTGCATTGCGAATGTCAAAGAGTTTTGCATGTTTTTCATAAAGAAATACTTGATTGTATTTAGTTTTAAAAATATAATGACCAATTTCGATTCTAGATTTGAGATGTTATACTGTAGTATTAATTACATAAAACAAGTTCAAAATATTTTTTTTATAGGATAATCTGAAGGAAGTCTATTTGAAAAATCTTCCTCAAGCATTGAAGTTGTTTTCAACATTTTTGGGAGAGAGAAAATACTTTGCATGCCAGGACAAGGTTAGTTTTAGATTTAAAAAAAAAACCTTGATAAATAAATCCATTGCGAATTGTTTCAAACAAAATTAATTTTCAGATAACCTATGTGGATTTTATTGCCTATGAGGCATTGGATGTACACAGATTGCTTTCTCCTGAGTGTTTAGATGCTTATGATAATTTGAAGTCTTTCATGGACAGATTTGAGGTATGGTTAAATATGTATCCTGAAATTATTCCAATGTATCTAAGTGCTTGTTAATATTGTTTACAAATTATATATTTTTTATTTAATTTTATAGTGTAATGAATTGGGTTGGTGTTTTGAAACACATTTTCTGAACTTTGTCCAGAATTTTTTCAATATGAATTTAAATTGCTGACAGGGTTGCTGCTGACGACTGTTTAGGTGACTAACGATACTATTTTAGTACTTTGCCGCTTCGGCAGAAATTTGTCATTAACTTCAGAAACATTTTCTTCTCATTCCGGAGTTATTTCAGAATCTCCCCTTCTGCAAAACTTCTAATATCCAATTAAATTTTAAATGCTTTTAAAGCTACAAGCAAAGCAGATGACTCCATGTTTGTTGAGATATTACATAAACATACTTACAGCTTTCAGATCACTTCTTCAGGAAGTTCCATGTTAAATACTACGTCATTTCAGCAAACCCTACCGTAGAACAATATTTGGAGGTGTAAAAGCAGCATTTTGGTACCTGGATTAGTTGGGAGGGAAAAGTAGTTTATGACGGTTTTGAGTTTTCTTTCCCCAAACACTACCATGGTAGTGTGCATGTGTATAAACGTGACTAAAGTGTGTGGGGAAATGTCTGCTGTATTTTCTTTAATCAATCATTGTGGGTTTTTAATGCTAATTTAAATTATTAAACTCAATCTTGTAGTCAATTACATTGAGAGTTCTAATGTTAAAACCACATGTATTAATTTCTCTATTATCTTTGGCATTTCCTAATTAGAACTATTTCACATTGCAGGCTCTTCCAACTATTGCAAAGTATATGAAGTCTAAAAAATTTCTTAAATATCCGGTGAATGGAGACATGGCCAGATTCGCATCAAGGTCATCAAAGGATTAAGTTTTCAATTCAATTGCTGTTTCAGTTTACATTTTCTATGTATACTTTTAATATCATGCATCAATAAGAAAAAAGTATTTAATATATATTGCATCAAAATCTATGCCTTAGCACTTTCCGGTAGGGGAAAAATCGGATTTTACCAGATTCCTTGTTTCTGGATTTATTGCATAATAGTTACAAAAGTTATATAAAATTTAAAAATCTAATATTCCACATATGGTGTTTCTGGATAATTTACTGCATTGAAAAATTGTCTGCAGTCGAAAGTAGCCCATTTTTAAACTGATATGAAGATGATAATTAAGAAGTGATAATTAAGCTGTGACGTTGTTGTTATTTTCTTCATTATCTGTGGCTGAACACGTTCATCAGCTTTACGTTTATCACAATGTATTATCTGTGGCTAAAACATGTTTGTTAAAGCGAGTTAACTTGGTTTGTAAATTCATTGAAAGAAGTTCCTTTATTTTTAAAATGAACAGAAAGATTCAAGAACTGTTCTCGTATTATAACATGAGTAACCACCCATGATACATGCATTTCGATGAAAGACAGTGCATATCAAATGTGGTGCACCCTATCCGGAATGTGTTTATGTTGCAAGTTGATAAAAAATTTCACATTAAAGCTATATTTCCTATGAAGCAATATATAATAGTTTGAATTGGGATTTGAGTTTTTGACTATTGATGTAACTTTTAAGTGATTGAGGGCTTTAAAAAACTATTTCAAATTTAATAAAAAAATCAATTGTAAAAATATACTAAATGTAAAACTTGAATTACTTTTGCAATTGTTAAAAGTATTCCTAAATATTATGTATTGTTAAAATGTTGCATGTATTGGATGGTGTTTTTGCTTCTGTCACAGCTAAATTAAGCTTCTATTCATTGTTTGCTACCCTTGCTAATTATTTGTTTAAGGTTTAGGTGCAATGAGAATTTCTGGCATGGGGGGAATCCATAACTTACGCCCGCTGTTTTTTAGGGGGGGGGGGGTGTCGACTTGCATGTGAGGGTTCATCAAACAGCACTATTTTTTATTTTCCCCCGCAATAAATCAAAGTAAAATTGCTAGAAAATAATATCCAGTTCAAAACTGCTTTATTTATGGTCAAAAATCTTTTCATAGAAAAAATTTAAGAATCACACAAAAAAAAATTTAAGAAAAAATCACAGTAAAGATTTAAGAATCTTAGTGTGGATAATTTTTTAAGAGGTTAACAGCTTTAAAAAACTAAAATTTAATTCAAAAAATCAATTGCAAAAAAAATAGTGAAAAGTCTCCGAGATTTTGGGGGGGGGGGGGGGGGTCGAGCCAAATCTCACCAAGGAGAGAGGTAAAAAGAACTTATATTGCTGTTTTCTTAAAGATGAAGTTTTTTGTTTTTGTGATTGGGTATTTCTCATGCCTGTTTAAAAGCTTTTGTATTAATTTTTTACATAACTTTTTTCCAATAAAAGATCATTTTATGTTCATTTTTCTTTAAGAAATTTTATTTATAGCATCTGTAGTTATAAATCTTATTCCTATTTGTTTTACCTCTTGTCCACCCATTAAACCAGATTAAATTACATACAAACAATTTTGGCTAAAAAAAAAATAATTTGAACAAGCCAGTCTTGCTTTGACAAAAAAAAAATGTATTAGTAGGTTCTTAATGCAATTCAATATGCAATTCAAAAAGGTGGATGGCACAGGATTGAAAACTAATAATTTCTTTCAATGGAAAGATTATTCATTAAATTACAAACTGGTTCACCCTCGTCTTTACCTTTCAACAAGCAAGTGGACAGAGCAAAAGAATCTAATATCTTGAGTTATCAAAAGAATTTCACCAAAGTTAAGGAGCCTAGAATTATATTTATTTAAAACCAAAGAAATTAAATCTGGTATCTGTCAACAAACTTTTCTTTTAAAACCCAGAGGAATTATTCCACAAAGACATAAAAAAAATTACTTCCTCTGATGCCTTGCACTCCCTACAAGTTTTCAAAACCATAAAGCTCTTTATTTTTGACATACGCTGCGACATTAAAATAAAACTATAGGGTGACACACTACATAACTATCAATTAATAATAGATATTTTTTTTCTAGGATTCAATTAAAATTTGTACAAGATTTTTGTTTGTTAGCAATACCTCTTAAAATTATATTATGTATTTCATATTAGAAAATTGAAAGAAAAGAGAAAGATAAAATTATTGAAAACCTTGTTATATGCAGCATAAATTGCACGAAGGGGCTTACAGTTTAAATAATATTTATTTTTTATTATAAAAAAATTTAGTTTGATTAAAACTCTTTAAACTTCATATCAAAAATATATTTTAAAGGCCACTTATATTTCTTCCTTACCTGGGGATGTGTTCAATTAATTAAAATAGGTTTCACATAAAAAATGATAAGCATATAAGTAGTACATTTTATTGAATAAAAATTTCGAAGATGGAGTAATAAATCTTACTAAAATGTAGAGAAAATATCTAGTTTTATTTTACAGCAACAATTGAAACTTTTATATAAAAGAAAAATGTATAGAATTTAAGAAGCATTAAACACGCAAACAAAAAAACTTGTGAAAAAATATATTCAGGAAACAAAATATTAATTTCTTAACATTATACCAGGGATTGGAGTAACACGTTACTTGTAACAGTTACTTTTTTTGGGTAACGCCGTTACATTTTTCAGAAAGTAACTAACTTAGTTACTTTTAGCGGTAACGAAAAATTTCGTTACTTTTCCGTTACTTTACGAAGGCTGTCTGATGCCAATTTTAAAATTCCACTCCTAAGAGAGAGAGAGAATGAAACATTTCGCATTCCCGAAATAAGAGCTTTTCTTGGGATGGTAAAAGTAAAGATAATAGAATTATCCACTTTGGCTGCTAAAGGCGTGACGGCGGCTTTCAGAGAGAATTGTAACAGTACGAATGTTTTTCCTTGTCTGTTTACCTTTTTAAGTATCACATTATAAGCCCTGCACAATTACAGGCATCTACGGAAAAGAAGGGTTTTTAAATAAATCACGCTAACTGCCAAGCAGGTTGGTTCCCTCAGTGCAAACCCCTTTGTGTCCCCCTGCCTGAATGGGTTCTACAACAATGACCAAGTCCTTCCTCTCGAAGAGGGGTGGGGAGGGAGGAGACAGAGATTTCACATTCATTCTTGAGATACCCCTATTTCTGTCAGTACCTACCCGAGTGTTTACAGATGGATTCGTATCAGGGTAAAGGATTAAAATTAAATATAAAAAAATGTTTATTAATTATAATTTCAGTGTTTTGTTTGAGCTTATGTTTCGTTTATCGTGGTTCTCTTTGAAAAATGGTAAGATGGCTAAATTTCAATTTTTCTTATAACTTGAAATTTCGAAAAGTAACTGTGATTCGTTACTTTTTTTAAAAGTAACTAACGCGTTACTTTTCATATGAAGTACATGTAACTATAACAGTTACTTTTTAAAAGTAACTTTCCAATCCCTGCATTATACTAATTTAAACAGAGAAATATCTAAAAATAAACAAATAAGTAAACAAATCACATTTATTTTTCTCTTTTCAGGAACTTGATTTTTAAGATTTGTGGTTTATGCAGGGGAAAAACTCCTTGAATACTTGATTTTAGTTCACACAGAGCTGAAATAAATGAGCATTATCTGGTAAACAACAATTGTAAACAACTTGCAAATTTTCTAATTCAAATGTTTTTTTTTGCTATTTATAATATAACGGACGAGATTTTCGAAAAATTATGGTCTTCATTGTCCCCCAGTGACTTGACTATTATTAGGCGAAATTTTTTTCACTGGGCGACACTAATGTCGACCAGCCACTATGTTAAAAATACTCTGGTACTGCGAACAGCTGTACTAAATTTAAAGGCTGTGCTGTATCTCTATCCGTTTTCAGCATTACCTTTAAAACCAAAAAAAGTTCTACAGCGGCCACCATTCGCGCATGCGCAATTTTTTCGAAAACCTTATGACGTTCGACAGGTACTAGACATCTAATCAGACTATTGTGTTTATATTTTACACATTTAAAAAAGGTTTCTTTTTAATAATAAAATTCATAAAAATTATCATGAAATGTTTAATGTTAATAATTTGTCAATAATTTTTTGATAATAACTAAAGGAAAACCTATTTGTTATTAAAATATGGGAAGAACATGAGTTATTTGTAAAAGAATAGCATATATAGACAAGTAGCAGTGGATACAAGATTTACCTTTTGATTTACTAATAAATTAGTCTTTATTATAAGATTAGTAAGAAAAAATAAATAAGGATGTTAAGATTTTATTTAAAACTGCACATCGTCTAAAATAGTAAAATAAAATTTATTCAATTCGGAAAACCGAATTACATTTTACAGTGAAGCACACATTGAAATCTAAATTAAGGCTATTTTAGTAAAAAAAAAAGGCAAATTAAAATATTCACCTAAAAGGAATCGAGAGAGAATAAACAATTCCTTCAATAGAGACCGTAAGAGTAGATGCTTGCGCCACCTGCACCTAACTGCTGTGTAGTAGGATACACAAATACGTAGACGAATCTTTCAAAGATCAGGATCCAAATTTAATATTTTATACTCATACAAGATGGCGATATGCGTGTTTCATCGGCTCAATGGTATAATTGCTAGAAGGCTCTAGCCACTATATCAATGGTAAACCCATAGCTATAGTCCTCCCATCACGAGAAGAGACTTGTGGCATCATCGAGGATGATTCTATTCGATTTTAGGTAAAGGGAGTGAAAACTCCCAAGAAAGGTTGCAATTTTGTAATATTCAGCACCTTTTTCCTCCAAGAAAGTATTTTACTACAAAAATAAGTTTGACGTTGATTGTTCAAACTAGAGTCCCACTAGTGCAAGAATTGCACTGATACAGTGTTATCGAACTGCGTTTATAGTAATTTATAGTAAGTGGACTTGTCTTTTCCTCGAACTAACGCTACGATTCACACTAATCATTACCCATGTTTATTATGTTATGTCACAGCTTCTTTAAAGGCATAACGCGGCCGAATGGTTATTATATGGTGTTCGCATTGAAGGATTACTTTCGTCGAGAGTATTGCTTCGTTGTGCTGACTGCTGACAATAAAAAGCCGTTAAATCTTTGAAGTTCTGTTTGGATGCCATCCGTGGTATGAACCTCGTGAAAAATGAAACCAACATTTACCGTATAAAATTTTCTATCCATTTTATTGCACAGGCAACAGGTTTGACTGTTTTAAGATGTTCATTTGAAGGTATGCCCTGAATTGCCTAGGAGTGGTCAGTGTTTGTTATCATCTAACTGTGTTTCAAGCAGAGGCTTTTCTTCTTGGTTATTAATACCTAAAATTAGAAAATGTCTCAATCACTCCTGACAATACGCCGTTATTTAAAACATACACACATTTTTATGTATACGTATCAAAAACTGTAGTAAAAGAACGACATCTAGCAGCAATGCGTAAAAATTGCATTCGTGTATATAGTTCACATTACGAAGCTATAAAATTCTAATATGAGAAAGGGGCTGGGGAGCCCAGTCAGTTAGGCACACGCCTAGCATGCGAAAGGTCCCAGGTTCGGGTCAGGGCATCGCCAAAATTACTGCCGACCTATAAACGGCCCGTGCAGCCAAAATTGTCCGACGAATAATATACCCCGTGTAAGGGAGTGCACGTTAAATATCCTTCAAAGTCCTAACGCTGCGTACGATGTCGCCCTTAACGGTTGCGTTGGGTGCCTATGCAGGTGTCGGCTCGTCACTTAAATAATGTTCTAAAATACGACTCCCGTCGCCAATAGCCCTCGTGTAGCTCTAGTGCGACGATAATTCAAACCTAACCTAATCTAATATGAGAAAATAATGCAATGCGTCATCTTTACATAAACTCTCAATGACGTGTTTCCCACTTAGGGAACACTTTAAAGGGGTTGTTTGAACCTTTGTGATATGAAACTTTCAACACTTCTCTTAAAGAAGATAGCCCATTTTGTAGTTCTAGTGCGACATTGAGCAACAAACCAGCTTATTTTTAGAAGTTGCTAATTTGGCGAGAGAAGTTTCGCGGGATTATGGGTTGCCTCATTTTTTGAGTGAAGTGGATTTTTCTAACATTCTTTTTTGAAATGAACTCGACCAACGCCAAGTCTCTTCACGTAAGGCTGTGTCCTGACTACGCCAACAATGGCAACGAATGCAACAAAACTTGGCGACTTGGCAGAGTCAGCCCCCAAGCTATTGCATTGCTTGGCGCCCTTGGCGGTCGCCAAGTTTTGTTGCCTTTGTGGCATTTGATGTCGTAGTGAGGACACAGTATAATGGTAAGACTATATCCACCAGAGATCACAGTAAAAGTCCTAGAGTGGCGATCAAGTGACCTCTAATTGGGTTTACCACACGGAGTTAAGTTACCCCGGCTATAACCTGTTTTCTCAGTGGAGCCACCGATCGCTTTATTTAAGTATTGGATCATAGGAAGGTAGATTTGAATTATCGTCGCACTAGAGCTACACCGCTACACGACGGCAATTGGCGACGGGCGTCATAATTTAGAACCACAATCAGGTGACGAGCCTTGGATCAAGGGTTATGATTAAACTACTGTTTCTCTGTGTCGATTATGACGATTAAAACAAAGTGTCAGATATAATTGTAAGACCGATAGAAAGAATGTTTAGATTCGGTTTAGAGGTTTTGACTTCCCAAGATACTTTGCGCGCATTAGCTTCATTTGTGCGCTACTGCGCAGCTAAACTACTCGCTCCATTTCCTTTTCTATGGTAGGTAGGTTGGTACATGTATTTTCCGTGTGTGCTTGATCAGATAAGATGGCAGCATAGAGTTAGGAAGGAGAGGTAGAGGGTCTATGAATTCAAATGGTTTGAAGCAGGACTGTCAGGTTTTCGAGCTACTGCGCATCCAATACTGGCACTGAGGTATCCAAGATGCACCGCTCTAGCCGTGTTTTGAGCTACTGCGCATAACATAGTGACCGAAACTGGCACTGAGGTATCCCGAGATGCACCGCTCTAGCCTGCTTCATTTGTGCGCTACTGCGCATATACATGGACCTCTCTATTCTCTTTCCTACCTCTATGGATGGCAGTGATCAGAGATCATAGAGTTAGGTCATAGACCCGCTTATAAACCATCGCAGTCAGAATTTTTACTCACAGAGAGAGAGAGAGAGAGAGAGAAGGTACACCCAGGGCACAGGCAGAAACCGAGCCCGCACCCGATTTAGTTTGCAGAGTGTTAGCGACATGGGCTGCTATCTAACCCACTAGACAACCCGAGCTCCTTCTCTCTGGTTATGTTAGTAAACTGTTTAACTGTTTGTATAACTGTTTAAGTTTAATTGTTTTCCGACTGTCTGTTCCCTGGGTATGTTTTTTGTTAGTTTCCGTTTTGCAAGTTTGGATTTCAAGGCAGACAATGTGGCTTTTTTCAATCATTAAAAAAAGTCTATAGAATTTTTCGATTTTGGTTGAATTTATATCACACTAGTGCTATTGGCGACGAACTTCGTGATTTGGATGCGCGGTCAATTGATGAAGCCGGCACCCTCAGTTACTGGTATTCAAAGTAACATTTTTTTTGCGATATAGAGTTTGTTGGAATTTAAAAAAAATATCCATATGAAGGAATCGCAGATTACAGTAATTTTAGTTTTGTTTGTTATTATTGTGAACCTTTGCAACGCTACACTTTCTAAAAGTGATAGAAAAAGTAGCCGTAATGTCAAAAAGTTTGATAAATCCGTGAGTATTTATTATCTGTCTATTATTTACGATTAAAAACAATTAAAACACTTCTCATTTGAGTTCTTATTTGCTATTTATCAAGTTTTTTAATTATTTGAAAATGTATATATTGCTCTTTTCTTTAAATCCCGTTGAGTATATTGCTATAAAGTTGATGTATATACGTAGCTATCAAACACTTTGAGAGATGAAATAATGTAGCCTGAGGAAAATGGTAATTGGAGGCCAAAAATATTTTTCAACATTTTATTGTAAGTTGTTATTAAGCAGGGTAAAACGGACACCCTAAGGGTTAAAGGCTTCCAGATATCACAGTTTTGACCACACACAACCAAAATTTTACAAAACTTTCAAAATGAATAACTTATTTAAGACCAGCATGTTTCCCAAATGTCCCTTTATTAATGTCTATGGTTACAGATTTTTCCATTCAGTAGTTTTTACATTTACAGCAAGAAGAGCAGTGACAGTTACTTTTTTTAATACAAAAAAATAATCCCTTTGAAATTTTTCGCTGGTCAATAAAATGTTATGCATCAATTCTGAAATGTTTTTACATTTAAAGAAATAGTTAATGCTAGAGCTAATTTGTATCATTGAAATTGCACTGTTGTCCACTACTCCTAAAAGCATAGGCACCAACTTTATAGGGGCAGCCCCCCCCCCTCTTTTCAACATATATGCCTATTTTAGTGTTTTTTAATACATAACACTCCTGCTCGTGTAGCTCTAGTGTGACGATAATTCAAAACTAACCTAACATAACACTCCTAATTTCCCTTATTTCGCCGCCACGGTCAAAGCCAAAAGTCGGCACATATGACTAGAGAGAGCACTTATACAGCATATAAGGTTTGGAAGCCAAGGAATTAACTTGATGTGCATCAAAGGACTATTCCGATAGCTACCAACCAAATTTAAAAATATTCTTTCAGCGCATCTTGTGCTCTAGTATGACATAAAATCTTAAACAAGCAATATGTTATGATTTACAAGGCGATGATGGTGTTTTTTATCGCTTGCTTGCAGTGCATGCAAAATGCATGTAGTTTTATTCAGATCATTTTTTTAATTTCAGCAACATGTTCCTGCCTGGTTTTTTTTTTTGCCAAAACATGTTACATTTGGGGTTTCTTCTTTGAAAATAGTTGGATCGAAATTTATGATAGTTTTCTTTAAAACATAACTTGCAGTAATTTTTTCAATGTCCGATGTGCTCTTCTCCCTGTTTGGTGGCTTCTCTGCTCACCATTCTGCAGCCTTTTTTCTTATTCAGATTGAATGTTAGGTACTGATATTGATGCAGGTCCAGTTTGTATTTCTTCATAAAGATATAAGCAAACATTTTTAAACAGGGTGTGTTGTGTGGTTGAGCATGACAGCTTAATAGAGGGTGATAAGGTGAAAAAATACAATTGATAATATAAAGTACTAGTAATTGCAAAAATCGGGCAGAAGTGCTGCGATCGAAAAAACATCTAGTTGTAGTACACAGCTATCTATTACAAGTATTTTGTGACTGTTTTTACAAGCACAGTATTTTCTTTCTTGATAATTCCAAATAAATACTATGTATAATCCCTTTTTTTCCTTTTTAATTAGGATCAACAGAAAATATCTGAAGATAAAAACAATTTATTAAAAAGTGCAGTAAGTTATCAAGACATTATTAAAGAGCATAAGTCTTTTAGCATTACCCAGGCAATGGTGCGGCACTTTGATCAGGATGTTTTGGGTTATGTCACACCAGTAAGTACTTAATTTGTTATTTCATAAAAGAGAACACCAGCAATATGTTTTTATTGCCAAAATAGTATAGTTTTTGTTTTGAAGGAAAGATGGCTATATATACTTGCTTTGACCAACAACAAAACTAAGTAGAACTATTTTACTTAAAATGATGTTTGATTTTTTAACAAGCATTTTGAATTTTTTCAGTAGTTTATTATTTATTAATAAATATTTAATTTGGTGCATATTTCTTACAATATATTTAATTTTATTGTCCTGACATATTTTAAAAAGTGCATATGTACAACTAATAATTAAAAATTTTATGAATTTGGGTAATATTTTTGAAATTCATTGGCACCCATTGCTAGTTCTCCATACAAACATTCTTCCCTTAAATTTGAATAAAAAAAATATTACTTTTAAGCAGTAACAGCAGAACAGAAGCATTTTGCGTTATTTACCATGCTTAAATCACTTTCAAAAATATTTTAAAGTTGTTGAGTTACTAAACTTTATTTGAGGTTACTGAAAAATATTTAGTATATATTACAACAGTAAGTTTATTTGAATATTGCAACAGTTTTTAAACAGTAGCTAAACTTGACACATGACTGGTATCGTGCTGATCACCCTGGAGGTGCCCTAGAGATCAAGGGTGATAGGGCAATGCTGACAACCCTTCTAGATTTATTAGTGGCCACATAAAATCTCTTTCATTTGACCAGGGTTGCAAGACTTTTTCATTATGTACAATATGTAGTACAGCACCGGGCTCCCCCAGCCACCTCCTTGCTTGTATGGGGTTGGACAAGTACGACTTATTGCAGAATCCTGTCCAAGTAATGGACTTTTTGAGGGTGTTCAATCTCTTGGACTTGATTTAGTTTATCTATATCATGGAGAATAAGCAACGACAACAACAACCGTTTTATTTTTATCATTTTTAGTGGAACAGCCATGGCTATGACATTGCTAAACTATTTTCTGTCAAGTTCACTATGATATCACCTGTTTGGTTGCAACTGAAACCTAGAGATGCAAAAGGTGGAGTCATGGTGGAAGGACTGCATGATATTGATCGAAAGTGGCTTGCCTCTGTAAAAGATCTCAACAAAAGAATTAAAATAGGTACATATTTTTTTTCTATTTTCACTCTAATAAGCAAAACTCGTAACTTATTTCGAAGAGAAATATAAATGGAATGCAGTAGTAGAAAAGGATAATTTAGTAATGAAAACAAAATTATTGTGGTGGTACACGGTATTTTTAATGTTTATTTATAGCTGCAATGTTCTTTTTACAAAAGTAAAATATTTTTAAAATTGAAGTATCATGGGGTGAGTTTTTGCTACTAGGTGTCTGTAAAATAATTCCTTTAGTTTTTGAAGTTTTTTTTGTTTCACTAATTACTAATTCTATTTTTAATTGTCTAATCAATCATTTTTAGTGCCGAGAGTTATATTTGAACAATGGACATATCCAACTTTAAAGAAATTGTTGACAGAAAAAAAGGCATTAGAAGCTGTTAGTTCTGAACTTATCAACTTGGCTAAGGTTAGTATTAATATATTTGTGTGTGTTCCCTAGTAGCATAGTTTCTCGAAATTTGCTCGATCGATCATCGATCGTTCATCGGATTCAGTGAAAACTCACCGGTGGTCGCATCCGTAATCCGAAAGTGCACGAGGAGACATCGGCAATCGGTGAACGAAATTCTATCGATAAAAGTCATCGATTCAATATCGGTCAAAGGTGAAAATTCAATCAATGTACGTTTCATCGGAAAATTATGACGAATCGATATCGCAACGATAAGAAACCGAAAAATGTAGCTTTTTTTATTTTAGTACATACAAATTGCGTTAAATTATTTCGAAAACTTCATATCCGAAAGCTGTTATGTTGAAACTGGTAATAGTTATTTTTTATTTACTTACACACAACATTCTTAATTGCGTGCAAAGATAAATATTTTTACTGTGTGATAACTATTTCTTTTATTTACTTGGAAATTAATTTTTAACTTTTTGGCCATGATTAATTTTTTAAAAACTTAACTTAAAGAAAATAGATTTTTGAATAAATATTATGAACGAAACAACTTTTCAATACGTAAGTTACCAAGAGTTATTTTTAAATTTAACATGTTTCTATTAGTATTGTTAACTTAAATTAATATTTAAAAGGAATTTGCAACTTGCAAAAGAAAAATCAAAATTAAAATTTCTTAATCAATAACATAATACTTCTTTAATGATCAACCTTTTGAGCTCTTTATTTAAACGCAATCACCCTGCAAGCCTCCATAGCCGAGAGGACAAACGCACTCGTTGCAAGTCAAAAGCGCGGATCCCGAGATTGTTGGTTCTGTCCTCCTCCTGAAATTCGAAATATTACCTGACTAACAGAAAAAAATAGTGGCGCCATCTCGTTTAAAACTTTTGTACCAACATGTCGTAAACTGTTCGGAATTTTATCGGAAAGTGTTCGAAATTCCATCGGACGATGAGATTTCGATTACTACTCATCGGATTCTTATCGATTTCTTCTTGACACTTGATCGGAATCTCATCGGAAAAACTCATTCTAGGCTGCTCTATTGAGCGGACATAACCGAGCAGTTATCGAGCAATCGGCAATTTTCAACGAAAATCCGATATTCGAATTCTCATCGGCTCACCGGTGAACGATGAAAATTCGATTATCGGTCGATGAAAAATTGCTACTAGGGTTATACGCCCTCTTGGGGTCACTAATTGTATAGTAGTTCTTTCACATGCATTTGCTATTACATACTTTTTTACTTAAAAATTAGGTAGAATATATATAGTAATTATTGTGTGTGTTGTACTTAAATTTTTTTTTTAAATTTAACATTTAAATATCGATGTTGCAAATCTAAGATACCAAATTTTGTATTTTCGAGTATTTTTCGATTTTCATATAAAATAAGAGGAGTGGAGACGGGAGAATTTTGATTTTCGTAATTAGCAACTACTGTGTCGAATTCTTTTTAAATAATTTTTTTTTAAAACTTTATTTTTATTACTTTTGAAATAATTAACCCTTTTTTGTTTTTGCAAATAAACTTAAAAAAAAGTATGGTACATGCTTACATACAAACAAGTGACCTTTTGATGTGACAAGGTCACAGAGCAGCAGTTTCTTTTGGAACACATGGTTGATCCCACTTGTTCTGCACCAAAGCTACTAGAATGCATGGCAATCCTCCGTAAACTAACAATTATTAAAGGTGTCTTCGATATATGATGTAAAAGATTCTAGGCCATGAAAAGAAAATTACTAGGCAAATTTAACAAAACGCTGCTCAAAATTATGATTCACTTTTTTCAATTTGTTACCTTGCAATAGATTGTGTATAGTCTGAGTTAACTTGGATAACAAACCATAAAAGGGAAAGGCTTCAATATTTTTGGTACCAACTGTGTAGTACCAACTTTTTGAATAGGATCAAGAACTAACTTCCAATCAAGCAGATACTAACAATTACATATTACGATGCTTCATGGGTAGATGCCATTAAAGAAACTAGATGGCCACCAAAAGAAGCTTTAAAAAGTACTAGGCAAACATTAATGATGAAATTTTGCTCAAAATTAAAAGGGGCATTTTGCAATTCGCTTCTTGGGGATATATTGTGAAAATTGTGTTGGTACAACAATTATTAGATCGAAAATTCTCAGATGGCAAAACAATAATTCAAACAATGCAATGTTCTGCCTGCTAAACAAGTTATTATATTTTGCTGATGTTTAATCCCCATGTTTGTAAGAATAATAGTATTTGCATGAACCTTCAAGTTCAATAGAGATATGTATAAACAATTTGTTTATTTCTTTGTGAATCTTTACAAGGTGTCTCACGCTCGACAATTTGGAAGGATGGAAAGGAATCAGAATTTTGCAGAATTTGAAATGTACATGTTTTATTATAATTTTATTTCTGTTTATTTACAATATAATTTAAACAATAATGCTATTTACTTGTATACATATTTTAGAATTTTTTTCATTTGTGATTTAAAACTTGCTCTCTTTGATTTAAGACTTGCCCCCTGTTAATAGGCTTCAATTTAAAAAAAAATATCAGGCACTCTTTTTGACCTATTGGCGTACTATGGCAGGGTGTATGTAAGAAAATGTTTAAAAAATTCTATCATAGAGAAATTTAGAACAGTCTACTGCTTTTGTTCTTACCACGACATTTGCCTGTATTTCTAAATCTTTATCTCAAGAAAAAATATTACATCAAAAGTTTATTTTGTAGATAAAATATGTATTTTAAATCTTCTTTAAAAATATTTAAATTCAGGTAATAATTGGAAAACTTCAGTAGTACCCGTATATAGCAACTCCTCTAGGGTCCAACAACATATGGTGGTTTTAATGAACTTACAGTCATTTAAAATAAATTTCAATGATAAAGCGAAAAAAAGTTTTGAAAAGTATTTACAAGTAATAACACTTAATCATATACTACGAGTAATTTATATGTAATAATACATAATATGTCCTTAATTGAATATTTTTTAAGGTTCTGGTTCTTTTTTCATGAATAAGAGATTGGTAGCGTTTAATTTGAATTGCTATTTTGAAGGTAAAGCAGCCTTCATGTGGTCAGTTATGGTGGAATGGCAAGTCTGGAGGCGTATTTTCCAAGTAGATGTTTAACGACCAGCAATCACAGGAAGGGGGACAAATTTAAATGACCTTGGTTTCTTGCACTCAACTTGACCCTGGCTTCCATTTATTTATCAGCACCTAGGCGCTGATCTAGAAGGGGTCATAGACCCCCCCCCCTTAAACGTCGAAATGACCTGTTTTTACATTGTTATTAATCAATAAGTAAATTGTTTGATAATTATTAATTAATAAGTTCAATTATGGACAATTATTAATTAATAACTAAAAGCAATTGGTAAATAGAAACATTAATGAATGTCTAAAAGACTGTAACCCCCTCCCAAAATGAAGATCCTGGATCCACTTTGTACCCTGTTGAAGTATTCACCTATTCATCCATTGACCCCCCCCCCCTCTTCATTTTGCAGGAACTTTCTTATTGTGCTGAAACAAAAGCAAACAATTTTAATGGCTCAAAGTTAAGCAAGTAGAAATTTTAAAATGAACTACGAAAACTGCTTCTGGCAGCAATTTTTTTCCAGAGCTTTGTAACAAATATTCAGACGCAATATCATGGAAATGCTCCCCGCATTATAAAGAGGTATTTTTAACATTATTCCTATGGTAAAGTAATTGGGACTCTCTGAAGCAGTCTTTATAACGAAAGGGTTACAATATTGTGGGATCCCAAAATTGGAATTCTATTGTTTAAATTTAGTTTTTATTTATTATGTTTTATTTAGAAATCCTTTAAAATTATATATTTATTCATTTTATAGGATAATAACTTTAGTGGCTATGTTTTAGAAATTTGGAGTCTTTTAGGAGGACAAATGAAAATGTAAGAATTTCTTTTTTATTTCATGTATTGTTTTTTCGATAGTTTTTTCCTTATTTGAATATGATATATTCTTGTAAAAGATTTTTGTCAAAATCTTTCTTCTAACCTTTCTTTGCCATTAACCCCCATATTGATCTATCAAATGTGCATTTTAATGAAAACCTTGCCTATAAGATCAGCAAGAGTAATGACAACCCAATTCTTATGAGGATGTTAGGGATCGAGATGCTGTCTAGTATTCCCCCTGAAGACACACGTATTTTTACAGATGGAAGCAAACTTTAAAACCGTTCTTTTCGGTAGCGGATCCGTGATTTTCCGACCAAACAAGGAACCCATTAATATCAGCAGAAGGACACCGAACCACTGTTCAAGCTATAGAGCTGATCTATTCGCTATTCTTGATTCCCTCAGAGTAATAGGAAACGATGAAAGGGAGGTGTGGTTAATGACCGATAGCCTTAGTGCCTTACAGTATTTGAAGAATTTCTATGAGGTCAGAGGTACCTCAGCTGTGGCGATCATCGAGGAGCTCGATAGACTCGTGTTTATTCCCAGTGCATTTAGTTTAGTTACCCTCTCATGTTGGTTTGGATGGGAATGAACTGGCTGACAGACTTGCAAGGGCAGGCTGTGACCAGATCTTAGAGGGGGACAACCTGTTGACTTATTCAGAAATTGGCTCCATTTACAAAGACACAGCAATAGACTAGAGTCCCCCTCAGCACTCTTGGTATGGCGCTAAGAAACCAGGCGAGATTTCTAAATTGCAACTATGCAGGCAAGACCAAACTGCTCTCTCCAGATTCAGGACGGGACACACAAAGAGTTTGAGGTCGGAACCAAGCTGTTCCCTGACTGCCCCAACTGTCGTGGAGGTGCTCAAGCCAGTCCTGAACACATACTCCATTGCCTCGGTTTGACATGGAAGGACGTCAACGACGACCCACTTTTATTTTTGGACTTTCTCAGGGTCACACACATCATGGAACTGGTCTAATTTTGAACCAGGGATATGTAAAAAAAAGGTGGTGTATATACAAATGAATGCCGATTTTTCTGATGTTGAACTTGAAAACTCGAATGTAGAACTGGAAACAACTGTCAAAAATTTGAATATTGAAAGTACAGATGATGCAGCTGATCAAAATATTACAATTATGAACGGGTTATTGACAGGGCCGTAACTTTAACTTACTTAATATATATATATATATATATATATATATATATATATATATATATATATATATATATATATATATATATATATATATATATATATATATATATATATATATATATATATATATATATATATATATATATATATACATTTATACAATAATTTATACATTTATTTAAAATTAATTTGGGAACGTAAACATTCCTTCATTTTTAAAATAAATTTTAACTTACTAATTCTTATTTTACTTATAAATTCCAAATAGAATTATTTCATGCACCAAAATGTGGAATATTTGACTTTCAATTTATGTAAAATATTGATGTTTGTATTAATTTAATCTTCAATAACTAATTGTACTTCACCCTATTTTCCTATTATAATATTTAATTACATGAAATGCATAGTTTTTGTGAACTTTTTTTTGTATATTTGCAAATTTTTCTTAAAGTAATAAAAACTTAAATAATTGCTATTTAATAAATTTCATGTTTCCAATTGAATATGACCATGTTTTCTTTTACACTACTTAAGTCCCAATGTTGCCATTTGGCATCATTTCAAAAATCAATAATAAAATTTAAATTAATTTTTTTTCTTATGGAACTCTTATCTTAGACCTAAAATGAGCTTATTTTGTGAATATCAAAATTTTCTGTAGTGTAGTAAATTTTCGGGACTGAAAAGGTTAAATTAAAATTTTTTTATATTAACTATTGTTTATAACCCAAAACTATTGTTTTTTAATCATTATAAAGAAAACTGAGTATTCTAAATAGCTACTTTTTATTTTGCAGGGAATTGACAAACTTTATAAAGGTTTTGGCCGTAACATTACAGCCACACAATATAATCATCATTTTGGCAATTCCGCCACCTTCTTATTCAGGGTAAAGTAGACTTTTTTTTTAAAACCTTCTGATCATCAAAAATATGATAGTACATGCTTTCATTCAGACTTCTCAGTGAAATATGATTTATTCAAATATTTTGTTCATTTGATGGTATTTTGAACCTTTTGTGTTGCGTATTTACACAACTAATGCAATACATATGGAAGAAGTACATTGAGAGTCCAAACTTCTACTGTGAAACATGGAGAGAAAATGCAACGGTCCAGTTCCCCAATATTTTTTTCCTTTTTAGTTAAATTTAACCACTAAAAAATACTCACCCAATTGACCCTGTAAGTGTCTGTGGTGTATTATATAACAAATAAAGTCACACAAAGGGTTATTAAAAAAATGTGCTTGGGTAGAATTAAGGATTTTGGTCCTGTCTTATTGTTAAGCAGTATTAATTGCTTTCAAAGGCTTGTATGCTAAATTTTCACTTTTTACATTACTATTTTAACAGTTTTATACTGATATTAAATGAATTTGTCAAGTAAAAATTGCTCAAATGATTAATATTTGTTTAATTAAAACATTAAGGGGGGTCGGATGGGTGTTTGGGTCAAAAATGTCGATTCTGTTTTTCTTTTTTTTTTTAATCCTGCTTATCTTTAGCTTTAATTTAAGACCAATATTATCGATTTCTGTTTAGTGTTTTTCTTTTTATAAGCAATTTTTTTGTTATTTCTTCCCCATTAATAGCTCTTTGATTTAAACTGAGGAATTTTAAATATCTCTGCTCAAAAAAAATTTATATAACTTTAAATCTGATTTTTTTGTGTTTTTCAATACAAATTAAAAAAAAAATCACTGTAAAAGTATTTTTTAATATTTTGAAATATCCTCAGTTTAAATCAAAGAGCTATATGTAAGGAACAAACTATAAATTTTTTTATGATGATATCTCATATAGTTCCTGAGAAATATGTTCCTAAAGTTAGGTAAATTAACATGGGTGAGATAGAACCATCCGACTCCCCTTAAAGCTGTCTCACTTAGGCTGATTTGTAGTTTTCTGGTATTGCTATGCAGGTTGACTGACTTAAAATAGTTGTTGGGTTTAAAACTTTCACAAACTATTCTATTTCATATAAGGTGGGCATAATAAAAAAATTAAGTGAAGTGGTTTGCTGATACAGTAAAATCTCTTTATGACGAATATCATTACAACGAAATATCCAGTATAACGAAATTAATCCCCGGTCCCTTTTGAAATCTCATAAGAATAATGCTTTAAAATATCCAGTTTAACGAAATTACTAAAACCTCTAGTTTCATTATAACGAAGGATTTTTCTGTGGGTAACTCCGTATTTTTCTGTTTCTGCTGTTTTGTAAAGACACCAAACAAGTTTTAAATGGGTGTGTCTAGCATTTTATTGTCACTCGGGAGGAAAAGGGGGAGGGGGCTTCTATTCTTCTGCTTATCTGCCTTCTTCCCTAACCCCCTAAGAATGGCAGACATTTCTATTCAATGCCTCAAACTCAAACATCTGTAGTGACCAGTACAATGCCCTTTAGCATTCTCTAATTTTAGCCGGTCAGTATGGCACTTTGAGATTGTGTTTCTGGGATTGATTTTGAAACCTTGTGCACATGGGCATGGCTTCATTGTTGTCACTAAGGCAGTCTTTTAAGAATGAGTAACGACCGTTGGCTTTGTTGTCACAGAAAGTTATTCCTTGAAGACTAATGGTTTTTCGACACTCAACCTTCTTAACCAAATGGGAAAGGGTAGACACGTCCATTCTGTATTTTTCTTCACTTTTCTCTCTAGTGTTGAGCGGGTTGTCTTTTACTCTGTCTCATTCTAGAGATGGCCTCCACAAGAGAAAACAGTTTTCTTTAGAGGAAAAAAATGATGATAATAACGGATGTTGAAAAGGATTAAAAAAATCGGATGCTGACAAAAAATACAAAATCTCTCCGTCAACTTTGTCAACCTTTTTGAAGGACCGCAATAAAATCGAAGCCCAATTGCAGTCTTCAATGATCGGGCCAAGTAGAAAAAGAATACGGACTGCACAGTTCCAAGACGTTGACACAGCCGTCTTCAAGTGGTTTCAAGATGCGCGTTCCCAGAATGTTCCTATAAATGGACGGCTTCTAAGAGAGAAAGCTCTTCAATTCGCAACAATGCTTGGCGTTGAAGATTTTCAAGGCAGGTCGGTTGGTTAAATCGATTTCGAGAAAGATACGGAGTGGTGTCGAAAGTCATTTGTGGTGAGGCGAACGATGCACCTGCGAAGTCTATAACCCAATGGAGGTCTGGAGAAGTAGCTGCCCTTATAAAAGAATACAACCCAGATGATGTCTATAATGCAGATGAAGCTGGAATCTTTTATCAACTTGAACCTCACCGAACATAAGCATTTAAAAAAGACAAATGTGTAGGTGGAAAATCTTCCAAGCAACGAATAACAGCTCTTTTTTGCTGCAATCAATCAGGAACTGACAAAAGAAAGATTTTGATAATCGGAAAATCAGCGAAACCTCGTTGTTTTAAAAACTGTCATTCTTTACCTTGCGACTATACATTTAACAAGAAAGCATGGATGACACAAAACATCTTTAATGACTGGTTGAAAAAATTTAACAAAGAAATGGAGAAACAGAAGAGAAAAGTGCTTCTACTAATCGACAATTGTACGGCTCACAACGACCCACCAAGTTTAAATTGTGTTCGCGTATAATATTTTCCTCCCAATTGCACGTCCGTTCTACAGCCACTGGATCAAGGAATCATTAAAACGGTGAAGTCCAGATACCGAACACTTCTTTTGAAGCACATACTTTTGGGAATTGAAAGCAATAACAGAAGGAAGGCCAACGTAAAAGAAGCCATCGAGTGGATTTCCGGATCATGGAACGATACAAGTCCAAAAATTATCTCAAATTGTTGGAAACATGCCCAATTAAATCCAATCGATGATTTGAAAGCCTCAAAAGCTGTGGAGACAATCTTAGATGATGCAGATTTAAAAGCCTTATGGGAAACTGTAAAGAAATCAACAGATACACCTCAGGATATAGAGTTGGAGGACTTCCTTTCAGTGGACGACAATATCACGACAACGTATGAAATGACTGAAAAGGAAATTATTCAGTCTATTAAAGATTCCCAGATACAAGTTGAGGCAAGTGATGGAAGCGACGAAGACACAGATGAATATGATGCAGCATCTGAGCTAGCAACTGTCAGCGCTTCTGAAGCCATTGCTAGTTTAGAAAAGCTTAGAACTTTTGTTTTTACCCAAGCAAATGTCAAGGACACAATTTTTTTCATCGATTCATTGGAAAATTTTGTTACCTCTTCAGCTACCAAATCACTTGTACAAAAGAAAATTACCGATTTCATGCTTAGATGAAAGTTAGAATAAATGTCCCCCCCCCCCCCCAGGTTTGTTCTTTTAAACTTTTTTATTGTTCTTCAACTTTTAGAAACTATTAATACTTAGTTATATTTATTTAGAACTTATTTATTTAAAATATAAATATCGTACTTTGTATATTAATGAAATTTTTGCATATTTTTATTGACTTTTGTAGCATTTTAAATTTAAGATTTTTTTTGTGCAATTCCGTTTTAACGAACATTCCACTATAACGAAGAACTATTTCGGTCCCTTGGATTTCGTTGTAACGGAATTTTACTGTATTTTGGACCCCACCATACCATTTAGTAAGATTTTGTAAGATTCGGCCCGAAAAAACCAATTTGCTTTCATTTTATTGAAGACTAGTTTTACGACTATTTTTTTCAATAGTCTAGAATCGCAGTAACAAAGTTGAACGATAAAATATTGAAATTACCATTACTAAAATCATTAAAAGAATATTTTAATTCAGTCCATGGTGACTCGTACATAGTCTCAAGATTGACTATTGCAACCAACATATCAATGGGACTTAAATTAAAGCATCTGAATGGCACTTTTTAGTTCTCTGTTAGATGGTTTGCTTTTGGACCCCTTTTTCTGTGAGTTTTGAATGGGGTTTCAGTTTTCTAGTCTAACTTTAGTTCTATAGTTCGAAAAGCCACTATAAATATTAACGTGATAGATTTTTCAATATTTAAGTCAAGAAATATTTTGTACTTGAATTTAACTCAATTTCCTCATAATATATAGTTTTTTACCCCCTCTTCATCTTGGGCAATTGGGTGATATTCGCCCTGACCCCCTCCCCTCTAAGCACCTCACATAATTTAAGGGCATCCCATAAGTGCAAAATGGTTGAAAAGAAATATATAATTTTTATCAGGAATACATAAATTTAAATAAATGCAAAATTATTATGAGTGTATTGTAAATAGCTTTTTGGAAATAAAATGTTCATAAAATTGATTTTGTTGTAGAATTTTTTTTCAATCTAAATATTTAATCTGAAACTAATGAAAATATATATTTGCAATTTACTTAACTGATGCAAAAAAATAGAAAGAATTAAGAATTTGATTTATTTAAATAGTTCATATGATTAAAACCTCCAAATATTTTAGGTTTAACAAAAATTTTCCCAATACTTGTATCATGTAAATAATTATACTTAATATGCCCAAAGAGATGCTATTCTTTAAAAAAAATATTTTGCAAAAGGCATATTATATCTTGGTATTCCTTTCAGTATCACATTCAGTACAACATCCCGTTGAAATCCAGAGTAGAAATATTGATTTAGAGATGAGAGGTGGATATTTCAAATCATACTTATAAAAGCAATTAATTTTTAATGCTATATGCTATGTTTTAGATTAATTTTTTTTAATAGCTATGCAAAACAAAACTTTCAACAAAACATTGAAGGGAAATAACTTTAAAATCAACTGAAGGAAGAAAAAATGCAAAAAGTAAATGGATAGAAATATATTTAAAGTTGTAGAATTTATAAAAACAAGTATACTTTCATGTTTGAAATTCATAAGTGGTTATATACACCTTCATTTCTCAGATATATATAAAAAAAACCACTTTTTTATTTATTACTATGGCAGAAGTTTAAAAGTTTCACTATCATGTAAAGTGTGCTTTGAATATTGCAGGAATGACAAATCAAATTATATTTGAGAATAACTTTCAATTTCATTTGAATTCTTGTTTTTTTATGGAAAAATTGTTGTAAAACTGAAATAACAGGTTGAAAATTCTCTTTTCTTTTAGTAACAAGTATTTTTCCTGTATTAAACTTGTTCATTTTTTCATGATATCAGGGGTCAAATTGGGATGTTTGTTCGCCAAGATTTTGAAAACTTATTGAATCATGTGTCAGCTTTTAGTCTCATGAGTTATGACTATTCTACTCCTCAAAGGTATTTATATTGAAAGGGCTTTTCAAATTAGATATTTCATACAAATTTATTATACTAATATATACAATCAAATGGGGCAACTTGGACCCCATTTTGATTCTTTAATAACTTTATACTAAAAATAATTTATACTTTTTAATGTTTCTTAAGCTTATTTCTATGTGATTTGTGATAAAGTCTAAGTCGTTTGTGATTGCTAGAGTTTCTGAGATAAAATATTTATGCTACATTTTTGTTAACTATAAAATTTTAAATGTAGGCCAGATAGACCTGGACCTAACAGCCCAGTTCCTTGGATTATTCAATGCGTCAGAGATCTAGTACCTCAGAAGTCAAGTCCAAATCGCAAAAAAATTCTTTTAGGACTGAATTTTTATGGAAACGTGTACTCTAAAACATCTGGCAAAAATATCATTGGTCATGAGTAAGTAAATTTATGTGTGTATTTTTATTTATATTATAAATTATTATAATATTTTTCTATTATTTATATTATAAATGCAGTTTTTTTTTATAAATACATTGATCTCACATAGTATAGTTATAAATTATGTATCGGGTTGTTTTGAAAGTTTTTCCACAAAAATTTCCTAATAAAGTAAGATAAAAAAACATTAGGCACATAATTGGTGAAATATTAATCACTACCCAAATCTATGGCAAATGACTTTTGGCCAATATTTTGTTAACCTTTGGCCCCAAAAACGTGGTGGTAAAGAGTAAAAAAAAATGAACTATCACAATTCGTGCATCCTATGCAGAATGGCACATAATAGCACTAATGTGTAGCTGCATACATTTAAAAAATGGATAGTCTTAATTAGATGTCAAATCTATATTGTGGGTATGACAAAAGATACCATTTGAGTAGATACAAAAACCATTTGGTGAATGCACACAAATGTGATCTTGCTAGACTTAATGGAACAGTGTTCTTGCTTTGAATCTCATTTCAACATTTTGCCCTGATAGCTGTGACAAAACAAAGTAGCATCTTGTTGTTGTTGATGGATTAACATTTTAACACACTTTTTGAGGATAATACTATAGTAGTTTTACCGGATGCATAAATTTCATTGAGCTTTGGAACGTTTTTAAAGAGTTAACCTGTCTCAGACCAACCTGCTGTTTGGATTTTGAATTTTCGTCGGCATATTTTCACAATGCCATATCATATAATCATCAGTAGTACTTAAAAGTGTATAAATTTTTTGGTGACATTCTGTAACTACATTTTTTTTAGGACAGAGTTAACAGTAAAAGGTTGTTCTAATGTAGTAGTATGATGGCTCTATTTCAGGCACCTTGTACTGAATGATAAGGATAATTTTTAATAAATTTCACAATGCAGTTCACTAGAGCAAGTATCTCTCTATTTGATGTCAGAAATATTTTTGGTGAATTATGATGAAATATGATAGCATGAACTGTTTGTCAGGGTTGGAAACTTCTGTTACAACTTGATATACTAGCTTCATAGTGTTATAAGTCTAGACGGGTTCCATAATGTTAAACAATGCAAACAAAATCAAAAATATTATCGAAGAAATTCAGCTCGACATTTTCTGTTAACTTTAATTTAAACAGTTAAAACATATCAATCAGTTTAAAAATTTAACTTTTAGATCAGCATATTATTAGTATAAATTTGAATTTTTAATTCTTACAAATGAATGTTATGCAAAGAGAATATGTGTGTTGTTAGGTTTTTATTTACCAGGTGCGGATATCATTCTCGGTTACTTTTGGATTACTGGTGCGGTCACCAGTCAGTTATCAATAAATCCGGGCACGAGGGATGACCAATCTAGCAAATATCAAGAACTATCGCTACTTAAAAGCTTATGCATGTTAGATAGAATTTTTTTAATGTGGTTTTCTTTTCAATTATTTTTCTCACTTATATAGACAAGGTTCAGACTTGTTTGGATTGAATAATTAATTCTTAATAAATTGAAATTTAACTGTTGAGTGTTGTTGAATAATTCAGTTTGGTTAGATTGAATTTCAGTAATTCTAAACTGTGCAAGTAAAATTTGTTTAATAATATTAACAGCTATTTTAAATGGATAATATTAACAGCTATTTTAAATGGATACTGAATAATTTTACGTTATTTGTATATAAGTGTTTTCATTTTGAAACATTTCATTGCAGATACATTTCTATATTGGAAAAGTATAAGCCCAAACTATCTTTCAATAATGTAACTGGTGAACATTCATTTACATATAGGTTCGTATATGGTGAAATGTACTATATTTATTGGTATACAATTGAAAAATTACTCAATATTTGCTACAAATTGATAGTATAACAAAACAATTTAAATAAATGTTAAAAAAGTACTATTTAAATACTATGCTTTCACTATATTAAAATTTAAAAAAAAAGGTTTGATGAGTGTGAAAAATTCTTTATATTTTATAAAATCAGCATTTTCAAATTTATTAGGTTAAACATCAAACAGTTATTCAAATAAAAAATGAAAGCATTTATTACAAATTTGGTTTTAGTTCGAGTATTAAATCCAGGGCTGTGTGGTAAAATTTTTCTCGTGATGCAAGTCTCTAAAATGTCACTCTTTACAAAAGTTAAGTCTAACAACTTCAAAAATTTTGACCTTAATGCTAAATAATGCAACCATCACAAGGAAAAGAATAAATCATTCCACAAATTGTAATTGTATTGATATGTAAGCAATTTTATATCAGTGAGGAAATTGCCAGATAATAGTATAAAATTTGCTTATTGATTAAAAAAGGAGGATTTGTCAAACCCGAAAATGCCACCTCTGTTCGATTGTCGCCTGATGCGGCCGCCTCTCTACATCAGAGCACCTCACAGCCCTGATTAAATGTTTTATTAGTTAAGTTTTCTTCTGCTTGATGAAAACATAAAAGTAATGCATATAATCTTTCCAGGTCTGATAACACAGAAAATACCGTATTCTACCCAACATTGCATTCTATCCAACTACGAATACAAATAGCCAAAGAACTTGGTACTGGAATAGCCATTTGGGAAATTGGTCAAGGTTTAGATTATTTCTATGATTTATTTTGAATAATAAGTTGTATACAAATGATTTGTTATATACTTTTGCAGTTGTATGCCCTTTTTATTAATTTATTTTATAAATAATAAAATAAGTTTATCTTATGTTAATTCTGGTGCAGTTATCTTTTTTTTACAGTATTTGGGTAATTCTAGCTAACCATAAATAACTACTATTTTTTTTAATAGTGTTAAACTTTTGAAATTGTTCATGTAGTGAGGTTGAGGCTCTGTTACTTCATGACAATGTATGATCAAAATTAAATAAAAAAAACAATATTATTAAAGATTATTTATAATAATACACCAAGCGTGCAAATGTACACCAGCTATCAGATTTTATAAAGTCTGGGTGATAAAGCATGATAAATATGTATGGCATTTATATATGTTCAAAATTATATTTATCTACCTCAATATAAGCATTAAATGTAAATTTTGGTTTTGTTTCTCCCTATGCATTTTAGATAAGCAACTGCTTCACATAAATTTCATTAGCTAAACACATATTGAAAGCTAACATACAAATTTAAGAAATAATTATTTATTTTTATTTGCTTTCCAAACTTCAAATGAAAATACTATTATACCAATCAAAATTCCCACACACAAAATAAAAAAAGCAGTGTGAAATTCTTGAAGTGTTAAAGCTTGTTCATTTCGAGAAATTTTGTCTGATTGAAATGCACAAACATCAGCAGATTGCAAGTATTGCTGCATCCATTTTTGAAGAAGCCCATTCTTTTTCAAGAATTCAATACTGAAAATTAAAGCACAAGTAAGTAACTGCAAAAGAAATGTTTTAACTTGTAACAAAAACTTCTACAGTAGGTGTAAATTGCATTTTTTAAAATCCTTTTTCATCATAAATTTTATTAATTACTAATAAAAAGTTGTCTAATCTCGGCTCCAATCCATTGAAAATTACAAAGTGTAGAGGGGCTAATGTTCGAGGGTTACTTAGTATTATGGTATAAGATATTAATTTATTGACATTGTGTAAAAGTAAACATACATTTATTGTTTTATATGGAATGATCTTATTAAACATAATTTAGGTCACAATAACTTAGATATATATTTATACTGTTTATAAAAAGTCAATTTGGAGGAGTAACACCCAAGCACTGAGTTGGGACACTAGTGGTTTTTTTTTTTATTTTTTTTTTGGGGGGGGGGGGGGGGGGCCCCAAAGGCAGTTGACAAAAATTTATATGATTTTTAATTATTTTGTTAATGTTTTTTAAATTATATATTGTGTCATGAAGTAAATATTTAAAGGAAAATGATTGAATCTATATCTCTGACTAAATTAGTGTAAAACAACATTTGCAATATATAAAACGGTGACAGCTATTTAATTGACAAGTTCGTTGAAACTTCTGTAAAGTTTAATTAGTTTAATAAGGATTGAAATTTAATAACTTACTATTCAGAGAAAAGTTGGGAATAAGAACTATTTTCTGGAAAAGCAAATGCAGTTGTATGTGTGAAAAAGCTAAGATCTTGAATGCAGAATTGACATTGTCCACTTGTAGCCAAAAAATCCCCATAAAGCAGGTAGTTCAATGCACTCACTTCTTGTATGTATGAATATCCTAGAAAATAGTTCCAATTATTTTTCTTTATTAAAGATAGTAGAATAAAGAACTTTATTGGCAGATTTTTTAAAAACTATAATGCTTTTAGTTATCACAATAATAGGCATTAAGTTCTGAATTTTTTTAAAAACTTTATATTTACTACAATAATATATATCTACCTGCATACTAGCAAAGTCTATTGATTTAAGACCCACTTCTTTCATGACTGTTCATATCTGTTTGAATAGCTCTTCAGTAATTAAGCAAAGATTTAGGGCCTAAAGCGTATGTCTGTGTATATTATTCCCTCTTGTTGTAATTAATAAAAAGCGTAATTGCTCTCAAATAATTGAGTAAGCATGTACTATTGGGTGCAGATTACAAGAATTTAAATTTTTTTTAGAATATTAAAATAAAGAATCCTGCCTCCTGAAATTTGAATACCTTTTGAATTTGACGAGCTTTGTTGAGCTAGATTATAGAATTTTGCCCCCCAAAAAGGCGGATAAATCTTATGCAATTTTCGGGAAGGTTATGAAATTTACAATTTCTTAGATTACCCCTCCATCTGCAGAAATCATGGAAATATAGTTTTGTAACATGTAATTGAAAAAATGTGATTCCCACGCTAAAACATGATTGATACAAGTTTTTAAAATATTGTAACAAAAATCCTTTTTATGTACTTGAGGATTAAAAATTACATTATTGATGGATTTTACAGTTCCCAAATGTGTGTTACAAGCTTATATTTAATCTCTAAATTTTCAAGTTTTAAAACTAAAGCACCTCTTTGAACATAATCCATAGCTTCTTCTTCTGTTTGGACCATGATTCCAACACCATTTCTGTAGGACCAATTAAGCAGCGCAAACTCCTTTGCATATTCGGAAACATTTGCCTGAAACATTAAAAAGTTCTTACAGTCTGCTATAAGTTATGCGATACTTCAAATTTTTACTGTTTCTCAATGAAGACAACATGAATCTTAAATTTAATACGAACAAATGAATAAACACAACAATTTTACTCCCAAAGATTACATTTGGAATCATCAAACTTGCGACTTTTTTTCTCACTTAGTAAGACTCGCTTATATTTCAAATAAATTTTATCTAATTCTCCATAATTAATAGGTTTTATTAACCCATTAACTACCAATGGTGAATATCATTAACACCTTCAATATCAAATATAAACGTTAATTTTAATTGAAATTTTCTTGCCAATCGACTTTGAGTTTAACGAGTTTAAATAAAAAAATTACATGAAACCATTTTATTTTTTGCAAGTGATCTTTTGAAATTGTAGTGTCACAACTTTTACATAATAATTATATTAATTATAAAATCTCGGTATTTATAAGGCAGATAACGTTACCTTTATTTAACCAGTTAAATAAACAAAACTGACTGAGACTCAAGTTGTGTCATCTTTATTAATAAAATGCCTTGTTGGAATGTGTAGAGGTCGAAATATGTGTTTTCAAGCAAAACGAGAATGTTTGAATGTTGGTCCAAGTAAATTTTTTTTTTTTAAACTTTTCCTAAAACTAGCGTTTAGAATATTTTAATAAAAGATTAAGTTTAAAAAAAGAACTAAAAACAATCCAAAAAGTAATTAGTTAGAAAAAAATAGAGCTTTCAACTAAGAATATGAAATTAATCATTAAATAGGTTTATCAGGTACATCTTGACACGCTTTTATTTAGTTTGCTATGTTCGTATATCCGTCGCCAATAGGGGCTGGCGAGCCCAGTCGGTTAAGGGGGAATCGGCGGGCTGGATAGCTGGTTTCCAAAGCAAAGTGCATCAGTGTTAATCCAAGGGAGAAAAAATATTTTCTCTGCCACATTTCTCCGGCTGTATAGAATATTTTTACAAACGGATTTTTTTATGTGGTAAATGTAGCTGACTTACAAGGCCCGTCAATCCCACTTTTTGAAATTGGTTTGAATATTTTTTTTAAATTTTCAACAAACGAATTTACAAAAGGTATTCGAAGCAATTTTAAAAAGTGGGATTATAGAGACCTGTAAGTTATCTACATTTATTATTTTTTAAAAAACCGTTTGTAAAAATATTCAATACAGCTGGAGAAATGTGGCAGAGAAAATACTTTTTTCCCCATTGGATTAACAATGAGGCACTTGAGTTTGGAGACCCGCTATCCAGCGCGCCCATTCCCCCTTAAGGCGCTCGCCTTGCATACGGAAGGTCCCAGGTTCGGGTCCGGGCATCGCCAAAATTACTTCTGACCTATAAACGGCCCGTGCAGCCAAAAATGTCCGACGAATAATACCCCGTATATAGGGAGTGCACGTTAAATATGCTCCAAAGTCCCAACGCTGCGTACGATGTCGCCCTTAACGGTTGCGTTGGGTGCTACTCGGGTGTCGGCTCGTCACTTGACTGTGGTTCTAAAATATGACGCCCGTCGCCAATAGCTCTCGTGTAGCTCTAGTGCGACGATAATTCAAACTATCCTATCCGTCGCCAATAATTCTTCTTGTGCCGATGTTAATTCAACCAAATCTGTCTAAAACCAAACCGAATAACCAACCAAATAATTTGTGTTTTGTGATAAATCTGGATCCTATTTAGCTACTTCTCATTGTCCAATAGAGCTCAAATTTTGTATCGTTGAAGACAAGGGGCTGGGGGATCCTACTCGGCTAAGGCGCTCGCCTTGCAGGCGAAGGTTCGGGTCCCAGCACCTGCCAAAATAACTGCCGACCTATGAAAGGTCCGTGCAGCCAAAAAAATGCCCCATGAATAATACACCGTGTAAAGGGAGTACACGTTAAATATACTTCAAAGTCCCGACGCCGAGTACGATGTCGCCCTTAAAAGTTGCGTTGGTTGCTTACTCAGGTGACGGCTCGTCACTTGACTGTGGTTCTAAAGTACGACGCCCGTCGCCATTAGCTTTCGTGAGCTCTAGTGCGACGATAATTCAACTCAGTCAGAGGGTCCCGGGTTCGAATCCCGGCAAATGGGCATGGATATTTCAATTTGTGTTGTGTGTTTGTATTTGTCCTGAGTACACTGCGCCGAGCAAGAGCAAGATGGAGCCACTGGTTTGCTGCGGGTGCCCGCTTAGGTGTCGACCTCGTCACTTGACCAGGGTTCTAAATTGCGAGGCGTCATTTGGCTCTGTTAAAGTTCAACGGACTCATCCTAAGGTCTTTATGATGAATCACGTTTTCTGTCTACTATTAAAATTTTGGCAATGGATAACCCTTTAATTTGAACGTAATAGGCCTCCCAGTGGTCGAGAGTGGTAATCGACGAGCCTCTCACTGACAAGGTTCTTGGTTCTGTTCTTGTCATAGCCATACTATATAGACGTATTCGAGCTGGAGGGAAAATCCCAATTACGAGGCGTAATTGGCTGTGTTAAAGCTCCTAAAGGAGGCTAGATATTCGCAGGCGGAAACGACTACATTACATTACGTAATATTTTTTTAAAGGGACGTGGGGAGCATAGTGGTCAGCGTCTCGGTCTCGAGATCGGAAGGTCCCGCGATCAAGTCCCGGTACCACTGAAGACCCACCGAGTATATGCGGAGTACGTGCTTGTTAAAACTGTTGGGTCCGAAAGTCCTGTGGTCGGTCATTGCGCAGTTTACCACGGGTACAGGTCCCTGGAGACTATTTCCCTCCCCTTCAGGGACATGTCTAAATTGTGGAGGTGGCGATAGATGGCAGCATCTGTCTTATATGTCGTGTCCGTCCTTCTTGACAAAGGTTTATAAGCGGGTCTTTATTGTGACCAAGCACACAAGCCTGAAAATATATGTCTACCAAGCAACCCTATTTTTAAAAATGTACCTTGAACAGGGCATTCGAAAATGCAGTCCCTCTTTTGAACACCCAGCGATTTCCGGAATGGACGAACTTTTCGACCGTGTACTCCACGATTGAGTTCTCCAGTGTCAAGAACACGGTCAGATTGGCCGTGTAGAACGCGGCCACGACCATGCTGGTCAACCACCAAGTGGCCATCAGCAGGCGAATGGGATCGCGGGAGGAGGATTTATTAAAACCTGGAAAGAGTCATTCCATGTAGTGTAAGTCACAATTTAAGAGGAGATTGAAAGTTTTTTTAAATTTGAAAAATAAATTAGTTTAAGTAAAGCACGTTACATTATTTAGTTTTAATAATTGTAAATCAGTAATTCCACTAATTTGGTTGGTTGGTTAGTAGACATATATATTCAGGTTTGTGTGCTTGGTCAGAGACCCGCTTATAAACCTTCGTCAAGGCACAAGACACAACAGACAACACACACATAAGTGGATCCCTCTAATTTTTAGAGACAGAGGATCCCCAGAATTGGCTTGTCACCCCCAGAGGTATTGATTTGGTATGGGAACTTAGAGGACTTTCGGACCCAACAGATTTAACGAGCACGTACTCCGCATATACTCGGTAGGTCTTCAGTGGTACCGGGACTCGATCGTAGGACCTTCCGATCCCGAGACCGAGACGCTGACCACTAGGCTCACTACGGCCCCCACTAATTTGTATTCATTTAATGATACTAGTTGTAGTGATAATCACTTTTGACACATGCGACTACTTAACTAAACTCCTTGACGCAACAGCCCGTTAGAGGGCCAAGGCCTGCCGTGCCCATTCCAGCTTACTTGACCACGGGTTCTGGGGTGCTAGGCACAGTAAGGTGGTCAGCCTCACGCGGGACCCCCAGTGTTTAGTTCCCAACATGCTTGGTACTCATTTTAACGACCGACTTAAGAGATGAAAGGCTGAGTTAACCTCGCCCAGTCCAGGACTCGATCCCCGGACCTGTGGCGGGGCAATGCGAAGCCCTGCCACTGGGCCTCCGACTTGCACTACAGAAAGAATAATTTTGCATGGAATTAGCCAAGAGTCCTTCTTAGGTAAGTTTGAATTATTGTCGCACTAGAGCTACTCGAGGGCTATTGGCGACGGGCGTCGTATTTAGAACCGCAGTCAAGTGACGAGCCGACACCTGAGTAGGACCCAACGCAACCGTTAAGGGCGACATCGTACGCAGCGATGGGACTTTAGAGTATATTTAATATGCACTCCCTCTACACGGTGTATTATTTGTCGGACATTTTTTGGCTGCACGGGTCGTTTATAGGTCGGCAGTTTTTTTTTATCGATGCACCGGCCTGAACCTGGGACCTTCTGCATGCAAGGCGAACGCCTTAACCGACACCAGGCTCCTCAGCCCAAGAGTAATTCTTAACTCAATATCGGCTTGTACTAACACACATAACAAATAGTTGTTTGGGGGGGGGGGGGAGCCCAGTAGGAAAGGCGCTTGCCTTGCATTCGATAGGTCCCAGGTTCGCCAAAATAACTGCCGACCTATAAACGGCCCGTGCAGCCAAAAATGTCCGACGAATAATACCCCGTGAGGAGGGAGTGCACGTTAAATATCCTTCAAAGTCTACTGAGTCGTGTCGCCTTACGTTGACGTGGGTGCTACTCAGTGTCGGCTCGTCACTTGACCTGGGGTTCTAAAATACGTGCCTATCGCTACTACCCTCGTGTAGCTCTAGTGCGACGATGATTTCAACGTAAACTACAAACCTTATTAGCTGATCTGGAATGGTCACGTATATGCCCATTGTCCTGATGTGATTCTTTTTATATGCCAGTCATTGATCGGATAGTGAATTCATATAAAGTGCAGCTCCAGTCTCAGACAACTATCCAAACAACCATGGGCAACAGTTATTTTACTGCGAGAAGTACAGATATGGCAACTACACATTTTTACGAAGTTGAGTTTGTAATATCAAATTATTTTTTTAAAAATCAGTTCTACGAAGTTTGGATCGTTTCGGTAGCGAAACAGTTTCTTACCAAGTTTCAGATGGCCTTTTGAGTAAGTTTTAATTAAGACTTTTGTAAAGAATTCAACAATTTTAACCTTTTTTTTTGTACCGCTTTTTGTATAATAATGGTTCCAAATCAGACTATTTTTTGAGAGGTATTTCTTTAAGGATATTTATCCTCATGGCCTTGAGTTTTTCTGATATTCTATATTGTGTTGCGCTGTTAAGTATATCTGTCGGGGGAAAAACGCACATTCCCTTGTTAAAAATTCGTTATTCCTCCTAGATAATTAGTTCTTGATATTCAGTTGACCACAATATTTTAATTCTTTTGGTGCGACGATAATTCAGACTAAACTAAATTTTTTTGGCTAGGAAGAAATGTTTATGCGGTCTTTGTATTATATTTGCTACAGACTTTTAAACATTTAATGATAAAATGTAATTTTTGTAGCCTGGTGATGTGTCACAACTCCAAAGTACCCTAAATTCCAGTTTTCATGATATATCGACTATTATTTTCAGAGCTATTTTAAAAATGTAGTGATTTTTAACATAAGGAAAAAATGATATTAAAAGTATTAAAAAACAGTGCAAACTTAATGGGATTTAGTACTTAAAGTTTCATATTCTCGTAGTGAAATGAGAAATATTTTGGCAAAATTCGGGATTCCCAGAATGGGTACTGACTTTTAAAGTGAAACAAACTTTCCCGACAGTTTTTAAATAATTTTCACGAATAATCGCAGAAAAAAATTAGTTCGAATTTCATTAACATTTCATGAGGTAGGTTACATTTTTCGATTGCTGTTAGTCTATCATTAAAAAAGCCCTGGAAATGTATAAGTTTGCTCTAGCTTTTACTTCATTTAGGAGCATTTTCAGGCAATTTTTAAAGGAAAGCAAAATTTGTTTTAACTCGACTCATTTTTTTAACTGGGTTAAATTGATGATATAGATTTGTACTGCGTAGTTCCATGTTTTATAGCTGTGGGGTAGCAAAATGCGAATCGTTATGTCATCGTATCTTTTAAAGATTTTTTTTTAATAAACATTTAAAAGGTAACAAATGACAGTTCAATTTTAAAATTGTGTTTTTTATTAAACTTTCTAATAGTGACAAAAATAGCATCAGATAAGGGTCAATATTACAGGATGTTTCAAAATTGGCCGGAAATTGAAAGGATGCAATTCCGAAATATCTACCCAACCCCTCCAAAAACTAGTACACAGCCAATTGGTCACGCATTTTGGTTGTGGGTTGACCCTTGAACTAGGGTAGCACAAGAATGCGTTGACGAAGTGATGCATTCGTTTCGAGTTTGGTTTGGTTGAATTGACATATCGCCTAGTAATTTTACAGTTGCAGATTCTGTTACATCAGTTTCTAAAACTACTACAAATGATTAGTAACTAAAATGGAATTTTTGTGTTTGGATTTCAATTTAAATGATTTGGTGTGTTTCAAATTTGAGCAGGATATATGAAAATTCAATACACTCTAAACATTTCGCAATGGAAATGTACAGTTTGTCGAAATGTGTATGTGTTGGGACAAGACAACAGTCAGATTTCTGGTGGACAGGTTTTTGAAATTTTTAACAACTGATATACATGTATTTGTATAACTGTATCTATAGGTTTATTTGAGAGATTAATAAAATAACGCAGACTGTGAGATCGCCATTATGCAAGTCTCCTTTCTGCTGAAAGCGTGTGCTGTTTACTAATTTTCTGTCTTTTTATTAATATAAATAAGCAAATTACAATAATTATGTATCGACTGATGGTCAACATCAAGTTTTGTAACAATAATGCAACATATCGAAATGAACAGCCTCCTAAAAAAAAATGTGTTGAAAACTTGTTGAACCTGTAATTTTAACCAGATGTAAATTCAACCAAACCAAAAGTACTACATTTTTGTGTAGCTCAAGCGCAAGCTTTCATGCACGACCGAAAGTGCGGTCAATTATTTAGCCGTTTTTTATTGGCGGGGTCCGGGTAAATATTTCGGAATTGCATCCTTTCCATTTCCGGTCGATTTTGAAACACCCTGTTGGAAAATGGTTAATTTGCGACCCGACCAATACGACGTCTAACCAAGACTATAAGTTGGTGGAATTTGTTTCTGAAATGCGGATAATCAACCACGCTTCAGATAATTGGAATTCTACCGTAATCTTCGATTTTAAATGTCTGTTTCATTCCAAAATGCATGTTTCAGATACCTAAAATCAGTGTTCAGCACCTGTAACATAGTACTTTTGCAAATAAACTTACCTTGCTTCATTAGACCACAAAAGATAAACCATACACAATCCAGTAAAGAAAATTCTTTGGTCTTCCCCAAGTCAGATTCATGTAATAAATGCTTGGAGAATCGTACTACTGCATATAAAATTAGACACATCATTACAGCAAGAATAAGGATGGCCATCCAAACCTATAAAAAAAGTTTTTTGTCTTTAATTGCCTCCGTTTTTGTGTTTCTACTTATTATTTCTAATTAATATTTCTTTTTATTGAGACACTTCCACAATATTTAAAAATCTCATGAATCACAAAGAAAATAACAGATAGTACATTTTATTTGAAGTGAAAAATTATCTAAAATAGTATCAAAAATCAATTTAATGCACGTTTAATTGCCTAATATCGTATTTGTTGCTTGAATTGTATTTCTTTTTGATATGGTACATTAAAAAAATGCGAATTTTTCGTTGAATTTAAAAGATTTAGTAACACTCCTGGTTCAATTTTATATAAGAGTCGATACAGCCATTTTAAATTAAAAGATTAAGTATTTAAAATTCGTTTTTCGTGTAACTTAATTTTTCCCACAAACTTTTTCCAACTATCCGTTGTCTTATATATTGTTTATTTCTATAAAATTAAGCAGAAAGCTCATTTTTTCGGGACAAATTTTCTTGCCAGCTTTAGTTAATGGGTTAAACAACTATAGCTACACTCTTAAAACAAACGAGCGGTTTTAACTCAGTCTGAGTTAATTTCCACTCCTTTCCGTGCCGAAAATGCACTTCTCTTATAGGAGTGAATTTCACTCTTTTGTTTTAAGAGTGTAGTGGATGTCAAATATTTGAGCCCTTCGATCCAAAGCGTATGAAGTAGCTTGTTTATGTCTCAAAAGTCAGCAAACTATAGGTCCTACGCAACTGATTTGCCCAATCCAGTCAAATTTAAAAATGGCCGTATCAAATTTATATTTTCATTCTTCATATTTCAGCAGAACAAAAGTCATGTTAACTATCTTGAAAGTATAAGGCCAAGTGAGAAAAAATGGCAATCCCGTTCAAAAAGTAAATACATTACTATATTTTTAGATATTTTCTAAACTAAAACTAAACTCCTCTTTGCAACAGCCTATTACTAGGCCAAGGCCTGCCGTGCCCATTTCTGCTTTCGTGACCTAGGGCTCTGGGGTGCTAGGCATATGTTACGGTAAGGTGGTCAGCCTCACGCGTAACTCCCAGTGTTTAGTTTCCAAGCATGCTTGGTACCCATTTTATCGACCCACTCAAGGGATGAAAGGATGGGTCAACCTCGCCCAATCCGGGATTCGATCCCCGGACCTGTGGCGTGGCAATGCGAAGCACTACCACTAAGCCACTGGGCCTCTTATTTTCTAAACTATAACCTAAAAATTATTGAAAGCATAGGACATATTTTGAAACATTTTTGGAAAGCTTCAAATAATTTGCAATATTTTAAGATTTCTATAATACATGTTTCATCTTTGTGATACAAATTGTGTTTTTTTTAGAGATTGATTTTTCATTGACTCCTAATACATACTGATGATGCGAACTGCAAATGAAAATGTGAGTTGTTTTTATTTTCAGATTATCTTATTATTGTTACCAAGTTATTATAAGTTATTTCCTTGACATTACAAGAAAATGTCCCAAGTGTTCTGTACTTTTGGTTATGTCGTAATATTTAACAAGTTAGCATTTGATATGATCTGACTACATTCGATTCATATTGTTGAAATTAGATTTAATTTGATCTGATTGAAATCATTATTTGAGTGGTGGGGCTTTCATTTAACCTTTTATCTACTGACGGTAATTGTAAGTATAGCTTAAGGCCGCTGTTTTACTTTTCATTGTTCATTTGGAGAAAATAGGGGCAAGGTGGAAGTTTTTGATTGAATTGTACGGTTTTAGTACATTAAAGCCTACAAAGATTAAGTAAATTCTCTAAAAAAATTTTTTACTTCAGATACCTTCGCCAATTCATTATGACTTGACAATACTTAATAAGTCCCATTTAAAAGACCGTTGTTTTAGTTTTCATTGTTCGTTTAAGGGAAAATAGGTCGTTGGCAGGGCCGGATTTAAAGATTTGCCGTGTGTAGGCTACGATCGATTTGCCGCCAGATATACTCTTAAAACAAACCGGTTTTAACTCGGTCTGAGTTAATTTCCACCCCTTTCCGGTGCCGAAAATGCACTTCTCCTATAGGAGTGAATTTCACTCTTTTGTTTTAAGAGTGTAGTTTTCTTGACTATTTTTTTTCTCTTTCTACATATTAGAATCATCTATGTACACTCTAAATCGAAATAATAGGTGAATTTTTTGAACTGTTCTACTATTTGCCTGTCCACTTCCAAATCAGGGAGAGAGTATAATTACCCTCGCAGCTACCATGTTTTGTTTACTACTAAATATTAGTTATATATACGTTTACGGTTTACACATTAATGTAAATTATTTGTTTTCTTTCTTAAAAATATTAGTATCCTTATAATTTTTTTATGCCGAATGCCGCTTTAATTGTTCGTAAAATTTGCCGCCCCCAATCATTTGCCGCTCTAGGCTACAGCCTACTTAGTCTATTTAGAAATCCGGCCCTGGTCGTTGGGATGTTATCATTGCAGTATTCAGTTTTACAGGTTTAGTCTTTAATGCTTTAAATCATATTCATTCAGCACATTGGGCTTGTTTCACGAGGGATCTGGCAACAGCTCCGCGGTCTTGTTTTCATTTTCCTCGAACCTCGAATTACTTTTGCCTTGGTATTCCAAATTGAGTTTTTAAGAATATTTTAGTTATTTTTTTTTTAAATTCAACTTCTTTCAATGCAAGTTTTCCTTGAAAAATGATGGAAACAACCAACAGCACAGCAAGAAGTTTTAATTTTAAAAAATAACTAAAATAACTTATTCTTAGAAAACTCAATTTCGAATATCAACAAAAGTAATTCGAGAAAAATGAAAACAAGACCGCAGAGCTGTTGCCAGATCCCACGTGAAACAAACTCATTTCGTTGTTGGGCTGTGTAATTCAGTTCTTATAAATAGAAAGGAGGAAATTCATAAAGTGCATTTTATTTTCCAACTATTTTTTTTCCGAAATATATTTTTTAATTGGTGGTTCTAAATTATGACGCCCGTCGCCAATAGCCCTTGTGTAGCTCTAGTGCGACGGTATTCAAACTAAAATATTTTTTAATTGCATCGATAGCTTTAAAATAGGCAAATGCGTAAATAATTAAAATTAGTTCTTAGTTCATGAAGGGTTTTAAAGCATGCCTACGTTTCCACTTAAATGTTTTTTTTTTCTCTATACCTGCTTTTATAAATGCGTACCTGGTTTTTGAACGGTGCCAGTAGAGCACCAGTATTCTGTCGTCCTTCAGGTCGAGAAAAAATAAGGCCCAGCGAGTCTTTATACAAACTGGAGCTGAAAATAACAACTTGGCGTCTGGCATGGGTAACACTAATAGGCGCGGCAGCCATGTCAGCTTTCTATAATAAATTAAAAAAAAACAGCAGTCTATAAATCTACGACACACCAATAGCGTTGTGAACACGAATATTACATTGGAAAAGTTTTGTTGACTCTAAATTTTTAAGTCTTCACATTTTGTTGTTAAAACATTGTGTGTAAAAACAATTTAAACGCAAAAGAATTAAGTTTTTAAAATTATCTTAAAAATAGCAATTGATTATTTAAAATTTTTTTTAATCTGAATACGAATATGCTTTCTGTTTTTATCCGTATAAAATTCTCTTTATCCACATAAAATTTTAACTATGGTTTTGTGTTTGATATTTTAAATATCTGGTAAAGATTTAAAGCATAATGAGTTGCCACATGATTAGGAGTATTTTTCTTACTAGATGTATTCGATGCACATGATATTGGTAAGAGTAATAGCATCTAAGATTCCCAAATAGTATTTGCATCGAATACTTTTCATGAGCTTAAATACAAAACCATAATAAAACTTTATTTGTATTTGTATCCTAAGCAGGTAATGCTGAATTTTAAAAGCAAACAACTGCGAAAGCTAGACCCAGGCCCAGGATAACAAAACGAGTTTAGGGAGAGGGGGAATGCACAGTTTCCATTTAGGGGTCGGATAAATATTTAGTAACAGTTGTGATTTAGTGCTAACACTTGGCGCCTAAAGATGGCGATTTTTCATTCCCCAGTAACCTATCTAACCACCATACTTTTCTGCCCTGGCTTCGGACTTAACACACCTACTGTCAAGTTTATAGGTAAATAGTGATTTCGGCGAATCGGGTTTTCGGCGAAGCGGAGGGTAACCGAAACAGGCTCGAAGGAAGCGTCCGATATCCTTCACAACGCCTGAGAATTGTTTGTTGAGGGCTCTGTCACGCGTGTTTCGGTAACAGGGTGTCAAAACCTTGGCTAATGTCCTTCAGAAAATTAGAATATATGCTATTTTCTTTATATTCCATATTTGTATAAGTGTGCATGTAAATAACGGTTTTCTTTCCAGATATGTCCAAAAAAGAAATTTGGTGTATTTATTCATTTCTTCATATTTAATTTCTGCATATAAACTATTGATTTTTTTGAATTTTATTGTATTTTCTTAATAATTTCGAAACTTTACTTAAAATCTTATAGATTTTCCAATAAATGTTATAATTCACCCTAAATTTATAGAGGATTTGAAACACAACTTTTTTATATTCAGATATTTTTTTTAAATTTTAAGTAAACTGTGGAATACGGCTTGCAATTTGTATTTTTAGAATCCGAAAATTTAAAAAAAAAATTATTTAAAAATTGTCTTAATTCACTTCATTGACGGTAATATCTCTTATTCTAATATAATTTTTTTGTTACGAATCTTTAAAAATATTAATAAAAATTAATTAGTAGCCAAAAATATTAGTCATGCAATCCATTTAAATAAGATATATGTTGGATCTTACAATTGCATTTGTACTAGAATTTGATGCAGAAATAATTTTTTCTATATCTTGTAACCACAAAATCTTTACAACTGAAAATAATATCAAATAACCATATGGTGCAGACCTTCTTTCATCTGGTTGAACAATGAAAGGAGGAACGCAATCAACACCCCCTGATGGTATCCACCCAAAGGGGCCCACTCAAATAGAAGCCGTTGCCCCTGGCCGTCTTCCACAGACCTGGCACACGGCATATGCTTGCAAGTGTAACATAAGTTACAACAAGGGGAAGCAAAAAAGGAAAAACTTTCTTTGACCACAACCAGAATTTTCAATTCTTTCAAAGCGCTTTGAAACTGTCGCATCAATTACGACTGTCACCAACCCAATTCTCCCAGTCCCCACCCCCTTAGGGTTGCTAGTTTTCACTAACGATTATGCTCGCCAAAGAACTCGAAGATCGAACTTGACTCTCCCAGATACTCTTCCCCCCTCCTATCAGTAAAAGAAGTCAAGTGAAGAACTCAGTCACGGAATCGGAGGGCGTTTGATGGCCCTTAAGATACTCTATAATGAAAGATCGTTTGTGGTTTCTAAATGTAAACAAAGTTTATATATAAAATAAGTGTGGAAAACTCTTAGGAGAGACCCTAAGGTAAAAAGGCTTGTCTAAGTAATAAAATTAATGTCTAATAATAAAATTTGTCGCATAAAATTTTATTAGATGCGATATTCATAATTTTTTTTGATATTTTTTAAATAGCGACACTTAACAAACATAATATTTACTTAGTATATTTGTACCTTGTAAAACAAATACCGCGTCAATTGAAGAGTACAGGGGAAGAACCGCTTAATTTATTAGGAGTAGTTCCGTAATTGTATCTGCTTGGCGGACATTGGCGACAGGAAACCGGTTTTCTTTTCGGTTCTTCTTTCGCGGTACAAACGTGTGACTAGTGTCCGCTGATCTCTGGCGTAAATCAGGGTTGCCGCGAGAGAAAAACAAAGTGAGTAACCGATTTCGTCACATCAGTTTAGGCGATGACTTGCTTTCACCGCCAAAGAGGCCTGATGAGGAAAGTTTTCAACGAAATTAAGCGGTTTTTCCCCTGTACTCTTCAATTGTTACCCAAGATATTTGACTCAAACTAGGTTTTTAAATACAATATAAAGGCTATATCAAGTAACATTTCAGTTAAACAGTAAGTTAAATTAGTACAAAGATACCTTAAACGTGATTTCAGTCGTGTTTAGAATGGCTAATTTCTTTTAGCACATCAAACGTGCCAGAAAACTTTCTTAACATTATTTCAGACTCGATTGGTGTCTGAAAAGGTCTAGAAACTGGTCTTCTCTTAAGAACTCCTGATTTCCATTTGTTAATTTCAATGAACTAATTTCTGCTATATACCAAAATTTGCCGTAAAAATTTCAAATATAAAAATTTTAAGACATTCTATTTTTTTTATTTGGTTAAAGTTGTTCAAACTAATTCATTTAAACTAGTACTTACATTATCCAAAAGCATGCCTATTAGTCCGGTCCACGATCCGTTTATCTTCATTCCAAATTCTTCATCTTGAGGAACAATTATATCATACCTATTTAATTATTAAATGTAAATTTATCAATCATTTTAGTTAAAACATAATTGTTCCGAGCTTGACTTATGTTTTTATCTTCAGTTTTCAAACATATAAATGATACCTTTTGTAAACAGGATTAACGCATTGAGTGCCAGGCTATAGATATAAAATTGTCATCGATAAAGGCTGATGTGAAAAGAATATTCTATTTAAAAAAAAAGTTCGATAAAACAGAACTTTCATTTTCGAAAAAGGAAAACCTTAGTTCGAGGAATTGTTGAAAACAAAGATCAAAGCATTTATTTCAATAGATAGGCGAGTGTGGTTTGGATTTGTTAAATTAACGTCGTACTAGAAGTACACTTTGGATATTGGCTAAGGGCATCGTAATTTTATACTGGGGTCAAGTGACGTGGTTGACAGCTGCCGTCTAAGGTTCTGATTTCAAATTATCTTTAAAATGAAATTAATCGTTTAAGTAGTAAATAAAAAAAAAATGAACTAATAAAATGGTGACGTATCACACCATTTTACGTACTTAAGACGGAAGATTTAGTAATCTCAAAATTTTAAATGGAATTTACTCTATCAATTCATGCTATTATTCCACGCATAGCATAGTAGGATCCGTAGAGAAAGTGTTAATCTGGTTTTTTCCGAATTGTATGAAAAGCTGCATACATTATTCAATAATCATCTTGATTACCTTAAATTTGTTTGCAGTGTTACTCACAAAATTACGGTTGCTTAAGCTTTATAATATATGAAAGTTCCTCACTAACATCTGGGATTGCCTACACTCTTAAAACAAACGAGCGGTTTTAACTCAGTCTGAGTTAATTTCCACTCCTTTCCGGTGCCGAAACTGCACTTCCCCTATAGGAGTGGATTTCACTCTTGTTTTAAGAGTGTAGATGCCAGTAAAAGGGTGGATGAGAGCTAGATCGTTCAGTTAGGCTATCCACCAAGACCATCATGCTTACAGAGTTTTCAAAGTAACCTGAATACATAAGAGCTGTTGGCTAAATGGTACGCATGAATTTTATCAGAATGTGCTGTAATTGGTAAATCGAAAGTTAGGAAGAATTCTCGTCGCAGGCGCTCAATGTGTTAATGATTTTTTTTCTGTTGACACTAACGAAACAGTACAAAAATTAAATATATTCTTTGTGTAAATTAACAATTTACTGAAATTCAAAGATGGTGACTTAAATTTTTTTCCTCCATATTTCAGTAAGTTCTCCTCTTCATATAGAATATCGTAATGCAACAAGTATGGTATCCATTAAAAACAAAAATACACATTTATATTTTCAATAAGGAATTACATCGCTTATTTTAGAAATTAAAAACAGAAAATAAGTTTTTCACCTGTTTAAAATAATTTCTTCAAACTCTTTGCAATGCCACCACCTACACAAATTTACCCCCTTTTTTTTTAAATGATACCAAATCTCTAAATTAATCCTATCGATGAAACAAAAAAAATCGATGGATCGATAAAAAAAAGTTAACTGATAAATCCTTTGAAATCATTCAGATTTCGTCCGCGATATAGATTGCTGTGTTTAGTGAGGATTCGTTGCATATAAGCGCTGCATCAATCCATTAAAGGTGATAAAAATAGATTTGCTGCTTTGAAATTAGTTTCGTTTCTGAAATCACAAACCGGAAGCTCTTTTAAATTTAACGTTTGACAAATGGCACTATCGAAATTACAAATTATTCCAACTTTTATTTTAGGAAACAAAATGTAGTGTTCAAGAGGAAGTAAAAACTATTTAAAAAAAAATCTTCCAAACAGTGAGTGGTAAATACAATTCCGCATACTTGTAGTTTAGTTAGCAACAGATTCCTATACTTTAGTTCAATAAACTGAGCTTTATTTAAACGTTGTTTTCATTTATAAGAAAAGTTCATACGTCATTTAACGTGTCTTTATAATTTTAAGCTAGCAGATGAATTTCAGTTATTAAAATACAAATACAAAAATCGACGACCAACAATAACAGACCAGAAGCCCAGCCCAAGGTCAACCCTAAGTCTTTCATGTCTCACTACTATGATAAACTTGAATAAATGAATTAAATATTCTGTTCTATTTTCCATATTCTAAGATCTTAATCTGCTCTCATAATCTATACCTGATAATCAATTTCTCATTTTGTAGTCCTATGCTGAACTTTTCCAAGCAAATCGATAATTTTCTTGAAGGGCAACCAAAAAAATATCTTTTTATAAATATTGCTAAAGTTAAAATTATCAATGAAAATGTTATTTTTTATTTCTTTCTGGATATTTTTTAAAGATACCAAATTAACGCAATTCCATATAATAAGTGAAATTATTTTTTCAGTCGTTTCAGATTTTTTTTTACTTGTCATTAAAACATTATTTTGTGTTCCGTGATATTTTATGTTAAACGTCACATCTTGGGTCCGATTGTAGTCATAGATTGTAGTCACATTATAAAGTTGACGCATAAATACCATCTAAAAGAAGTTTTCGACCTAATTTCATAAGAGTAAAAGCGCCTTTTCATATAAATAACTTGCACTGCTCAAAACAATTAGGGGAGCACTTTGCGTAATTTTGCTACAATTTCAGTCCCAACATTTTATTTTTATTCTAAAAATCTAAAATTCGTGGACGATTCATTATGCATCCAGAATGAAATGGTAAAAAACGGAGAAAAAAATATTTATTTTTTAACTAAAATGTAAGGGAAAACAATTGGAATCATAACTTTTGAATAAATTATAACAATTTTTTAAAAACTTTATTTGTTAAAAAATTTAAAATCAATTTTTAAACACCCTAAGAATGCAAGCTTGAAGAATTTAGGGTCCATTTATTTCGTAAAATTTTTTGGGAGTGAATTTTATTTTACCATGTTTTTCATATTTTCATTTAATTAAAACAAACATTATTTAATTCTTTAAAAGACATGATTCTTCCATCTAACGATACATAAATGCGAGCTTAACTTAGTCAGAAAAAATCGCAAGTTGATGATTCCAAATGGAATCATTGGGGGTGAAAGGGTTTTAAATCATGCGTAAATTGAAACAAGTTCTCTATTTTAACACGATCAGGGTATGTATGAAATACCAGCTAAATTAAAATTAAAAGTTTACAAAGTTGTGTTGTCTTCTGTATTAACATTTTTTATAAAAAGTTACAGGATTTTAACACGCATTTTGCTAAAATATAAAATAACGTTTGAAAGAGTTATACTTTTAGCTCTAAGGCTGTGTTAATTAAACCAAACCAAATCATTATTTTAAATACGTTATTAAGTACAGACTAACCTGAAATTGAAGTGTTGTGATAGCTGTTGAACAATTTCAAAGCTGAAACCCTCTCCTTTAAAATGGGTTTCATTGATTTTATACACATCTTGAAAGGGAAGAGACTGAAAAATACAAGTTTTACTATAAACTTTAAAAAGCAACTGAATTCCTTGACGATTCCATATATATTAAGTACGGTTTTAAGTAAAATAGCTAATGTATGATTTTATAAAATGCAAAAATACACTGCTCAAAACAATTAGGGGAGCACTTTTCGTACTTTTGTTAACCCTTTCAGTCCCAACTCTTTAATTTTTTACTTTGAGTATCCAAAATTTGTGAAATAGATTCGTTATGCATGTAGAATGAAATGGTAAAAAACGGGGGGGGGGGGATCTTAATTTTTTAAACTAAAATTTAAGGGGAAAAAAATTGGAATCATAACTTTTGAATAAATTATAATTTTTTTTTTCAAAACTTATTTGTTAAAAAAAAGCTAATCATTTTTTAAACATCTAAGAATGCAAGCGTGAAGAATTTAGGGTTAATTTATTTAATAAAATTTTTTGGGAGTGAATTTTATTTTACCATGTTTTTCCTATTTTCATTTAATTAAAACAAACATTATTTAATTCTTCAAAAGACATGGTTCTTCCATCTAACGATAAATAAATGCGAGCTCAACTTAGTGAGAGAAAAAATCGGAAACTGATGATTCAAGATGGAATCATTGGGGGTGAAAAGGTTTAAACCATGCATTCCCCTAATTCTTTTGAGCAGTGTACAAATAAATTGTAAAAGTTATTGAGTATCTATTCCAAGTTGAAATAAAAGATAAAATCGAATTTTAAGTTAGTTTTTACGATAAATATATTTTTCGTTGACACTGCCATTTGATCTGCTTAATGCTATTAAATTTCATGTATTTTTTTAAAAAACGTATTTGTTTAATTGTTACTAAATACCTTTACACTGGCAATTTTCAGCCTTTTTCCTCCGAAGTCTATTGATTTTGCAGGTAGTTTTTGGTTCAACAGATCAAATTCGTTATCCTGTAAAATGAGATTTATTTTTGAGCAATTAACATTTGACACATTTAGACAAATAAATAGTTCGTTAATGTAAAATAATTATGCAATTCAATTAAGAGAAATTTATTCCAGAATTTTTTTCTTGCAAAAATTTTACCTTAAAACAGTACTTTAAGCACTCATACAAGACTTGCATAATAGAAAAGTTTTTAATATATCTTTAAATTATGCATCTTTTCCTATTACCAGCCACTTTAACCTATTAAGGCCCACATTTTTGTTTACCAGTACTTGTAGAGAAATTGCATTTTTTAAATAGATTTCTCTATACCAATCTAGGATTTTTTCCTTGTTTTTTAAATTTCGTATTAGATAATAATTCAGGCTATAATGAGTTGAGGCTACGATATATTTAGTCTTACATTTCCGTTTCGGGATATGTTTCATTTGTCATTTTAGTAACTCATAATAGATATATCGTAACACATCTAATTTTAAAAATAGACCAGAAATAACTTGATTGGTTACAAATCGTTTATTTCGAAAACAATCGTACTTTTTTTCTCAATAACATCGCTAAGGAAACACTAAGGAAAGAGTGTAATTAAAATACATTAATTTATAATGTTATTATTTGAATTTATATAAATTTTCAATTTAGTGAAGGAATTTATTTTTGTGATAACTCTTAGACTGATTATTACGTTAGCAAATGTTTTAATTATTCATGTAGCTCTTTCAGCGAATTAAAACAAATGAAATAGATAAAACAAATTTAAACTCTTTAATACACTAATTAGTATGATATATATATAGAACACAAAAATATATTACAATAGTTTTAAAGTTAAGATAATCATAACTTGTGCGAAAATGTTTTAAAAAAATAGATGCAAATAGAATGCATAAAAGGAAGAACATTTTGAAATTCCAATTAAAAACTATAGCCTTAACAGCTACGGTCGGAGTCGGACTCTGTTAACTTGTCTGAGACTCTATTTCCCTTCGTGCAACCCAATATAAATTAGCCTTTGATGAAAAGTTGTCAAGCGAAAATTGTCAAGTAAAAAATGCCATACAATGTGTACTTTAGTATAGCTATTGTAGTTGTGAATAGTTTCTCTAGCTGTTGGGATATAGTTTTTAATAAGGTTTTCAAAATTTTCTTCCTTTATGCATTCTATTTGCATCTATTTTAAAAAAACATTTTCGCAGAAGTTATGACTATCTTAACTTTAAAACATTGTAATATGTTTTTGTGTTCTATATATATATCATACTAATTAGTGTATTAAAGCGTTTACGTTTGTTTTATCTATTTCATTTGTTTTAAATTCGCTGAAAGAGCTACATAAATAATTAAAACATTTGCTAGCGTAATAATCAGTCTGAGAGTTATCACAAAGACAAATTTCTTCACTAAATTGAAAATTAATATAAATTTAAATGATATATTATAAATTAATGTATTTTAATTTCACTCTTTCCTTAGTGTTATTGCGATAAACGTTGTCTTTTTCCGAACAGCTGATGTTTTACAAACTAGTAGAGATACTTAACCTTTAATATTTTTTATTTACATTTTCTATATTTAATTCTTAGTTATTCTTTATTTATTTTTTTAAATCTTTTATCATATAAAATCTTATAGGAACGACAAAAAGTTTGAAATCTATTTTTGAGCAGTACTATATTTTTCGGTAGTGTAAATGCGTATAGTACTTAAGATTAAATTCAATGTTCATTTTTTTTATTTTAAAATACTTCTATCAAGACGGAGCGAAAACATTCTTTAGCTACGCTTATTTAGTTTAATAAATAGCTGATTCAATTAAGCTATTACGTTAAAATGCTAAACGAGCCTAAAACCTTGTTTATCATCCCCTTCACTATAAAAATAGTTTCAATGAAAGAATAAAAAGTTCCAATAAAAATTAAGAATAATATAAAAACTTTACAATTTTTGAAATTTGAATCATAAAGTTAAAATTGAAACAAACTTGTATACTATTTACTTTAATGACTTACCATTATAATCGGAAAAGTCTCTAAATTTTTATCTTCATGAACCTTTATAACTTGTTACAAAATAAGTTGTTAGATAAACGGTTTAATATCCACCAACGATCGCAAAATTTGTATTGGAAATGAAAATAAGAACACGAGTAATTATCGAACGTCCAGTTTTCGGCCATACAATATGGGCATTAGCGTGTTAGAGATGTCAACGCAGAAAAAGGGGGCTTGTATGTGTTTACGAATATTCTAACAGCAGTATAGGTTTGATAGGTAGGACCAGGGGTAGGAAAGTTTCTTTTAAAAAGTACAATAATTGAAGGAAAAAGTACAATAATTGAAAGCCATTTGAAAATGATTTTTATTAATTATTTAAAGATTTATTTTGCAAAAAATATATACGTTTGTTATATTTGGGTTCAAACTATAATTTAATTAATATTGGAAGGTATTTTAGCGATACTGTCAAGTACCCTATTGTTAGTTACTTAATGTGATAGTAACTTGTTACTTTTCATAGAGAATATACATGGCATTCTAAAAGTGTCACCCATTATTTGTTGGCCACCATGTCTAGTGGATGTTTCCGTGTTACTGCGGTCAAGTCTGCTATGGTAGCCATTCCCAACATGCTTTTACACATTGTAAAGTTACTTTTAGAAAGTAACTCTGTTACAGTTACTTAATGAGAAGTAACTAGTTACTTACATAGAAATTGCAAGTTATAAGGAAATTTAAAAAATGAACCATCTTGCCACTTTTCAAAGAGAACTAAGAATAAGGAAAAGTAAGCAAGAATAAAACACTGCAACTAAAACTACACTGTTAAAAATTGTGTGCTTGGTTTCACCATGATATTGGTTCCTAGTAGCTGCAACGGCTGTGTGGTGAAATGTTTCACCTTTTTTCGGTGTTTGGTTGAACCATTTTTCTGGATTTGGAAACAAAAACCTGATAAATGGTTCAACCGAATACCAAAAATATGGTTTAACGTTTCACCACACAGCCGTTGTAGCTACTAGGAACCATATTTTTGGTGAAACAAAGTGCCTAATTTTTAACAGTGTAACAAGTTTTTTTTTATTTAATTTTAAAGGTGTTGCATTTCAAAATTGGCATCCGACAGCCTTCGGAAAAGTAACAAATTTTCGTTACTTCGTTACCGCTAAAAGTTACTAAGTTATGGTTACTTTCTGAAATCTAACGGCGTTACCTGATAAAGAAACTGTTACAAGTAACTCCAATTTCTGGACCGGACCTTAATATGTAATTAGGACAGCTTAAGTTGATAGATACGAATTTTATTCTAATAGAGTACTTGACTGTATCGCTAAAATACCTTCCAATATTAATTTAATTATAGTTTGAACCCAAAAATAACAAACGTATGTTTTTTCTCAAAATAAATCTTTAAATAATTAGTAAAGATCATTTTAAAATGGCTTATTTTTCATCGGTACGTCACGTGATCACAAATACGTCGATTTGGCTGACGTCACTAGTATGTATAAACAAACCGGTGTGATGTTTTTTGCTTGCAATTAAACTGGATTTAATCTAATATTATACTATTAAAATAAGAATTATATTAGATAATGGGAGGAGGTTTTACAGAAGTGGATAATTCAAATTTGCTTAAAGTAGATTCCAAAATGGTGTTTCAAAGTTTGTTTATAGTTACTAGTTACGTCATAGATACCACGTGACAGCCACAAAGCGTTTTCGGACGGAATTTTTCGTCCTAATTTTAAAATTCATTTTTCTCCTTTTTTATTGGATATTTGAAAAAAGAGAAAATACGGGTCTAATATGTTTTGCATAAGAATATTTTAAGCCAGTAAATTTTTTTTAGTCAAATGCCCTATTAGGATAAGTGGAATAGGGAGTTAAAGCATTTTTTTTTCTTATTTTAAATCAACAGGATTTAGTCCTAAGTTGTAAAAAATCCTTACATTTTTTTTGAGAACTCTTTCTCAAAAAAGTCCTGACGCTGCGCACTATGTCGCCCTTACAAATTGCGTTGGGTGCCCACTCAAGTGTCAGCTCGTCACTTGACCGTGGTTCTAAAATATGACGCCCGTCGCCAATAGCCCTCGTGTAGCTCTAGTGCGGCGATAATTCAAACTAAACTGAGAACTCTTTAATTTTAATTCTAAAATAGCTAGTTCGGATATCAGTGAGAAGTCACGTGACATTTTGCTAAACGAAGTAGATAGTTTCTCGATTCTCAAACAAAGTGGTGGCGTTTTCTTTGAAAAGTACTTGAACAACAAGAAATCTTAAAGCGAAGTAGTGAAGTTGAGTTTTGCGCAATAAGTCTAGCCTCACCAGATTTGTTTCAGTGATTAACTTTTCGACTGTGGAATCATCATTAAATTTTCAGAATTCTTATTTTAATTACTTTGTTTTTGTTTGGAAAAAAAAACTGAAATACCAGCACCCACTATTATCTACTGAAATCCTACATTTGCTTACGGTGCCAATGCCCCTATGAACTTCTGTGCTATGTTGGAAATAAAAATTTGAATATTTATATACCGGGTGGTTATAAAATAACGCTCGCTATTCGTAGAGGTCTGTAGCTCGAATAAATAATCCGAATGCAACAAACATCGATACACTTACTAATCAAGAAGGGGGAAAAAGAATGGAATCATAAAAAAGAAACTCGTCTCTTGATCAGGGTTCTAAATTACGAGGCGTAATTGGCTGTGTTGGCCGTAATCGGCCATTATTGGCTACGCCTCGTAATTTAGAACCCTGGTCAAGAGAAGAGTTTCTTTTTTTATGATTCCATTCTATTTCCCCCTTCTTAATTAGTAAGTGTCTCAATTCTTGTTGCATTCGGATAATTCCTTCAAGCTACAGACCACTCCGAATAGCGAGCGTTATTTTATAACCACCCTGTACTTTCGATTATTTATCCCCACCAATAGCGTACTTGACTGTATCGTTAAAATACCTCCAATATTAAATTATAGTTTGAACCCAAAAATAACAACCGTATATATTTTTTGCAAAATAAATCTTTAAATAATTCATTAAAATCATTTTTAAATGGCTTATTTTCCATCGGTACGTCACGTGATAACAAACACGTCAATTTGGCTGACGTCACTAGTATATATAACCTGGTGTGATGTTTTTATTTTGCATTAAACTGAATTTAATCTCGCTATTAAAATAAGAATTATATAGATAATGGAAGGAGGTTTTACAGAAGCAGATAGTTCAAACTTGCTTAAAGTAGATTCCAAAATGGTGTTTCAAAATTTGTTTATAGTTACTAGTGACGTCATAGATACCACGTGACAACCACTTCGCGTTTTCGGGCGTAATTTTTCATCCCAATTTTAAAATTCATTTTTCTCCCTTTTTATGGGGTATTTCAAAAAGAAAAATACGGGTCTAATATTTTTGGCAAGAATATTTTAAGCCAATAAAAAATTTATTCAAATACCCTATTCAAGCCATGTGTTTTTGAGTTGATCCTTGTATGCGCTAGTAAAATATTCGCAGAACTTTGTTAGTCCATTAATAACATAGCAAGTAGCATAATTTCTGGGGTTTAACTTTAAGTTATTTTAGGGTCACTTTGTATAAAAGTACGAATACTAAAGACCAAAAATTTACCATTTTTGAATGTCCAGAACCTTCAGAAAGTCAATTTTTGACTTTTGCACGGTCCCTATACATTAGATAATGTGTCGAAAGTGACTGCACTTATTGATGCAGCTGCGAAAGTTCTCATACACTACCAGAATATCGTTATTATACATTAATCAATTAAAGATTGATATTATTATTATTCTACAAAACTTCATATTTCTACAAAAGAAAGAACTTTTTTTTGTGTGTGTGATGATTCTTTGAATGTTGAAGAATGCGACTTGTGAAGAATTGGCACTTTGAGTGATTATTTTCAAAGTAGGGAGAAGTTTTTTAGAAATAGTTTTGGAAGTAATTATAGCTGTCCAAGTGATTATTTAGAATACTTTCTATTCAATTAAAAGAAAGTTTTTCTTATCTTGAATGATTTATTGATTAAGCATATGAAAACACTTCAACTAATATTCTGTTTTAAAGATGTATTTATTTTAAAATTCATTTTAAAAGTTAATGATACGTCACTCTGTTAAACCTCTCTTAGCATAACAGATGACGTCACGGTTGGCTTTTTTTTTTGTTCTTGGCGTGTTATTTCGTATCACGTTTCACTGTATCGCTTTTGAAACTGTGAACTTTAATTTGGGGTATCAGAAATTCAAGCTTCATTAGTTAGGTTTATCAGTAATAGTTATTATTTAATAATACTGAAGTCTGCCATAGGTTTAGTGTTAATTCTTTTCTACCCTGTCTTTAACCCAAGGTAATATACACACAAAAAATCATTCGGGTTAAAGTGGAAAGGTTGGTTGTATTTACCTTACGTCGCCCTATAGCGTGCCCTTTCCATTTCAGTGGTTCTGCGACTGTTTCGAGAGAATAGAAGGTGCGAAGATGGTGATAAAACAAGGTTTTTTTTGCACTGCTCGCCACGTTTCCTCGTAGTTAGCCTCGGGCCATCCATCGCACTTGCATCAGACGTCCTTAACCCTTGGATAAAATGTAAACCAAGTTCTTCGGTATACCGATAGATCTTTTGGACTAGCGCCGTTTTGCTTAGCGAGTCTGGATTGTACTTAAAAGCTCTAACTTGTTTTTCTAACTTGCAAACGACTTTCTTTGATCCTAATAAAAAATGATCCTTTTTTTTTAAATCCTAATATAAAATCATCACTTTTGTGTTCATTTCTTACTGGGAAAGGTTTGAAGTTTTCAAGTCATATCGGTAACATGTCACAACTAACGCGATGAACATTTTGCAAACATATTTTTCGCAAACATATTTTTTAAAAATTTCTCTGTTTAAGCTCTTATCAATTTGATTAGTTAATTTTTAAGTTATTTTTTTAAATATGTGCACTTTTGACTAGCTCAAATCGGTAACTTACCTTAAAAAAAAATATATATTTTTATATCAAATGATAGTTTTCGCAGACGTCAAGAATTGTACTTTAAGCACGTTCCCAACATCCCATTTGTAGCTCTAGCGCGACGTTAAGGCCACAAAATCCCAGCGCGTTCTCGTGTGACGTCACTCCCTCCATGGGAAATGCCTATCTTTGAGTCCATCTTTTTGACACTTGGGCATTCTTTTTTTTTCGTGTCGAAGTCATTCGAAGAAAAGGAATCCTTCTAAATGGCCATTGTTTGCTATTGATACTCAGGAACTGGTGAGGATCTCTTGTCAACTAATTGCATTCTCGCTTCAACTTTACAAACCTCGTGTGGTTCTAGGTAAGATATGAATCGTCCGATTCTCAGTATGATTTTTTTTCTAGCTCACGTAGATACGTCTCGAATATACTTTTTAATTTGTCGCCGCTCAATTTCGAAAAACTTAAGGTTTATAAGTAAGAGTCAAGAGCGCCTCAATGATTATACAAAAATCGCACATTTGGCGATTTTGAGATAATTTTAAATATTTAATGAAGGGTTGGAGGGATTGTTGGCGACTAAGTTGCCTTTTTCAACTGAAGTCATACGGTAAACTATTATATAAATTTTAAAGTCAAAATTTCTTTTATTTCCTAATCATAACAATAACTTTTTACAGAATGGGCTCATGTATAAGGGTTAATTGTAGGAAAATGGTCAATTTGCACCCGACCGATTTTTTTTTTAATTTTTAGAAAATAGTCTCTAATAACGTTTTTATAACTTACTAACGACTTTCTTTGCTTTAAATCCAAATAAAATCGTCACATTCTGTATGTCTTACTTGGAAAGGTTTGAATTTTTCAAGTCGTATCGGTAACGTGTCACAACTAACGATGCATATATTTTGCAAACATATTTTTCGTTATATTGTCATAATATACTTTAGAGTGAAAACTGCTTTATTTAAGATCTTTTATCAATTTTATTAGCTAATTTTTAAGTTATTTTTTTAATACGCACACTTTTGAGTAGTTCAAATCGGTAACGCGTACCTTAAAATAATATATATTTGTTATATCAAATGATAGTTTTCTCAGACGTCAGGAAGCTAACGTGTGGTCTCCAGTTTAACAATACAAGAAATAAATGTTAAAAATTCTTAGTCCGATCGGTAACGTTTTAAAAATCTTTTTTTTTTTTACCGTAATGATTCCGTTTTTGATTTTTCGTAAACATGGTCTTAAGATGTCATGGTATAGTTTTATGCTATATTTAAAAATTTTAATGGATGATTGATAGCATAATTTCATTTCGTCATCAGATCTGTAACGCTTCAACACCTGTAAATATGCACTTTTCATGATATTGACCTTTTGATGACAAAATAACGATGTTCTCTTTTTTTTAAATATACCTTAGACTTCAAAAGAATATAGAACACTATAGCCACGAACTTATTCAAAAGATTTTTTTCCCCATTTTTAAAGATCAATTTTCAATAAAAGTTCGTGTTTTTTTAACCGCAAAAAGTTTTTCCTTGTTCCATTTATTTTAAAGCATTTTTTATTTATATTCAGCAGACATTTTTTTTATTTATATTCAAAGGTTATTAATGCTTTATTTTATTGACACAATTATATAAATATTAGTTGCACTTTTGACTCAAAGAGCAGATTATATTTTAATATCGATAAATGCAATATATAAGGACATCATAATTCGATTTATTCACTCAGGTGGGTCTTTATAAATGCTTTATATTTGGAAGACATCAATGTGGTTGTTTCAAGGAGGATCTGGCAATAGCTATGCGGTTTTGTTTGCATGTCTATTTTGATGTCTTCCAACAGTATTGCCACTTGTTTTAGGAGAAAAACTACGAAAAAATACCATTTAATTCTAAAATTACAAAAACATTCCATAAAAATACTAGCGAAGCGTTTCATGTTTTTTTAAAGTCACTAAAAAGATTCCAAAATGCAGCTAGTATTTTTACGATATTTTTTGTAATTTTAGAATAATTCTAAATAAATTCTAAAATTACAAAAAAATATCGTAAAAATACTAGCTGCATTTTGGAATATTTTTAGTGACTTTAAAAAAACGTGAAACGCTTTGCTAGTATTTTTATGGAATGTTTTTGTAATTTTAGAATTAAATGGTATTTTTTCGTAGTTTTTCTCCTAAAACTGGTGGCAATACTGTTGGAAGACATCAAAATAGACATGCAAACAAAACCGCATAGATATTGCCAGATCCTCCGTGAAACAAGCCCATTAAAAATCCTGGCTAAGCAAGATTTAATTTTTTTTTTGAAAACTGATAGATTATTTGAGAGTATTAATATGATTATTCGAATATTTTGAATCGAATATTTAAACATTAACACTTTCGGGACGGCTATTTTAACAATGAAAGACCCGGAAAAAAAACATTAACTGAACTTTGTTTTGGTAGTTTCAAGCTATTTATTATTTCTAAAATAATCGAAACAGATCTCGGCCTACTCAAGTTCCACAGCCAGAGAAGCTCTCCCTAAGCTGACCACATTTTTAGGGTTCGAGTGGTTCCGCACTGGTTTCTTCATCTTCGGCACGGTGACGTTAAACTTTCAGTCTCCGGAGAGCTTCTCTGGACTTCTCATTTAGGTAGGCCGTGAATAAATGGGAACTGTTTACGTGATAAATATAGATTTCAAATTGGTATGTTTCGATCGTTTAATTTAACTAGATCTGCATTCCATGTGGTTCGTCAATTAAGTATTAATGTGCCGAGTGTTGCCTTCTCTAATGAGTTTAAAAAGATTAAAATATAGTGAAAGGGTAATTAGGCAAGTTTCGCATGCCATTTTAGAGCTTGCAAATTTTGATTGAATTTTAATTAATTAAAAAGATGATCCCTAAATATATACACTGCTCAAAACAATTAGGGGAGCACTTTGCGTACTTTTGTTAACCCTTTCAGTTCCAACTTTTTATTTTTTTATTCTAAAAATCTAAATTTTGTTAAATAGATTCGTTATGCATGCACAATGAAATGGTATAAAGCAGGGGGGGGAGGAATTTTTTAATTTTTTGACTAAAATTAAAGGGGAAAATTTGGAATCGTAACTTATGAATAAATTATAACTATTTTTTCAAAAAATTATTTTTTTAAAAAAAGGTAAAATCAATTTTTAAACATCTAAGAATGCAAGCGTGAAGAATTTAGGGTCAATTTATTTCATAAAATGTTTTGGGAGTGAATTTTATTTTACCATGTTTTTCATATTTTCATTTAATTATACAAACATTATTTAATTCTTCAAAAGATATGATTCTTCCATGTAACGATAAATAGTGTGAGCTTAACTTTGTCAGAAAAAAATTGCAAGCTGATGATTCCAAATGGAATCATTGGGGGTGAAAGGAATAAAACCATGCGCTCCCCTAATTGTTTTGTGCATTGTACATTGGGAATGCATATTTTGATCTGCTAATGTACCCATTTTCAACGACTTTGAACGCCCTTAATGCCTTCATTTCCGTATAAAAACGTTGTTTTTAAAAATTAGTTTTTCGTGTAACTTAATTTATCCTACATAAATTGCTTAATTGGTCTTGTTTTACATTTTGTTTACTTAAATAGAAAACTTGTTTTCGCGTGGCAAATTTTCTTACCAACCGTCGTTATGAGTTAAGATAATGTATAGTGGGTAATAAAACCTACTCAAAATTTTCACGGAATTTAAAATAGCCAATTTGTTACGTCTTAATAATTAATTGGAGTTTGGCAAATTACTGTTGAATGTTATAATCTTGTGGAAGAGGTGCTAAGTAACAGTTCTCTTGCAAAACTGTTCACCTTCACTTTATAAATTTATGTTTTACCAATTGGCCACCATATCCGCATCAGATGTTTCCGCGCTACTGCGGTTAAGTCTGGTGCGATGGTTGGCCATTCCCATCATGATTTGGTGTCGTGGTTTGTGCACACATGTCAGACTCGTGCAGAATTAAAGTTACAGGAAAAGCGTGGTACTTGCATACTACCCTTATTTGTAAACACCTCTTCTGCCTACCTGCGGGGCGGGATCTATAAGAATTTAATAAGTTCGTTCCGTTCTGCTGTTGCAGTATTAAAAATGGTTTTGAATTTTTAATATAATGTTAAATTAATCTTTATTAATGATGATTTGACTCTGCTAAGGAGTAGCACAATTTTTAAAATACCATTGCTAACGATCCCCTTAAAAGAAATGCGTTTTTCATCTCTTCCAGGAGAGTATCTCAACCCTTTCCCCAATTCATCTCATACTTCTCTACGTGTGCAAGTACCACTGTGTGAAAATGCCACGAGTGCATCTACCACAGAATCCATGATTTTACCCTATCCTTACTAATATAAAGTATAAAAGGTCCGAACTATTTCCGAGTTCAAGATTTAAACAACTCTGATACAAAAGCTTTTTTTATTGCAATTCGGCTAGTTTAATTTCTTTTACAAACTGAACGACTATATGCAGGAAAATTTGCCACATAAAAATGAGATTTCTGCTTAAAAGTATATCTAAATAAACAAAATATGACTAAAAAATTCTTTAATTAAAATTTTAACATTTTTCAATTGCTAAAAAGTTTTTATGTGAATAAATAGTTGACAAGTTATAAATATAAATGCTCTAAAAGTGGGAGCAAAACTTACCTCTTCAGTTATTACCCTTTCATTAAAAACATTTTTGAGCGTTCGATATTCAAGCAACAAAAATTATCATTTTTGCCATAAATCCCAACACCCTTATTTTCAAAAGCTCTCCAAAATACCAAAAGATCCTACCTGAACAATTATAAATGCTGAAAATTAAGATAAGTTCTCGATGGAATAAAGAATGTAACGGTATTTTATTTGTGCAATGACTTCAATATATTGCATTTATAAATGTTGAAATGTAAATTAAAAATAACACCAGCTTTTTAAACAAAAAAATGGAATGGTCTGTGTTACTTCCTTTAACATAGTGAGACATTAAACAGTTCCAGAATGGCTGCCTATGACCCAATTAAAAATACAAAAAATGCCTTTCAAATTTTTAATTTTAGCTGTTTATAATTGGAGATTTTTGTTGTGAAAGCGATCTCAAAAGAATAAAAACCTAATCTTGAGGCTATTTTAATCGATATTAAATTTCTTTTAAAAATTTTCAATAGGGGATAACGGGGTTAGTTTTCTCATGGGGTTAGTTTTCTCATGGGGTAAGTTTTCCACCTGGCCTTATAATGGAAAAGAGCAATTGGGGGAGCCAACTCGCGACTTGTTTTATAAAGCACGTGTATGGCATGTTTTCCAGCTCAACATGCTGGGATTTGACATCCTAACTACAATCCCTGGGCAAATTATTAGACGCACTGTATTTGTTTAGTAATTTTATGTTTCTTGAGAGTTTTTATGCAATAATGGGATATTTAAACTACAATATTGATTTTTATTTAAAAGATTTGTTGTAGACTACATATTTGTATTTATTTTAAGATAATTATGATTAATTATGATCAAGATTAATTTATATTATTTATAAGATTATCTATGTGCATCCTCAAATGCAGGAGACAGTACAGTCTTGCATTGATAGCATGCCGCGCAGAATTAAAGCTTTGATAGCGGCTAAAGGTGACTCAACTAAATATTGACTTTTACTAACATTAATTTCACTTCTCTTTAAAACTCATGCTTTTCTAAATGAATGCTGTTTTATTTATGTCAAATAAATCGGTATTTGATTGGATAATATAAAAATAAAAAATAAATCAATTTAAAATAATAAAACGGTACAATATCACCCGGTAATTAATATTTTACATGAAATCTTGCAGTGCGTCTAATAATTTGTTCACTGTATGTAAGATTTTAGATGTTTGTTCACTTGCTTGTTTGCATTTGGTAAATCGAATGTTGAAGCATTAGCGAAAGGGTGATGAGGCAAGATTCTCATACCATATTCGAGCAGGCAAATTTTTATTGAATTTTTTATATAAATTTTTTTAATTTTGTTTATGCAAAAGATGTATGTTGTACACTTTAATCGTGTACTACAAAAAAAATATAGCAGGTAATAAAATGCTTATTTTGTAAAGAAATTTAAAACTTTCAATTTTTCGTTCACTCTTAATAATTACAGTTTGGCGAAATTTATTTTTTCAATATGTTTAAATCTTTTATGAAAGAAAGTTACACTGTTATGCAACTACTTGTTTGTCTTAGAGTTACATATTGGTTGTTTATTGCTGTTTTTATTAGTTTGAATTTATTTGATTACTACACTCTTAAAACAAACGAGCGGTTTTAACTCAGTCTGAGTCAATTTCCACTCCTTTCCGGTGCCGAAAATGCACTTCTCCTATAGGAGTGAATTTCACTCTTTTGTTTTAAGAGTGTACGTACTGCAGTACTTTTTAAACAAAATCAGAAAAATTAGCAAAAATACAGATAAAAAAACATTTCTTTCGAGAATACTCACGATATTCTCAAATTGTCACCCATTATTTGTTGGCCACCAAGTCTATAGTAGATGTTTCCGTGTTACTGCGGTTAAGTCTGCTGTGGTGGCCATTCTCAACATGATTTCATACAGGGATTGGAAATTTACTTTCTGAAAGTAACTGTATTACAGTTACTTAATATAAAAAGTAACTAGTTTTATATACTTCAAGTTATAGGAAGCGTTGAAATTTAACCATCTTACCGTTTTTCAAAGAGTACCGAGGTTAAAGAAATATAATACCAAACATAACACTATAATTAGAATAAAAAAATAAGTTTGAGTAAAATTTCATAAGAATCCGACAGCCATGATCTCTGAAGAGTGGCGTGTAAAGTAACGGAAAAGTAACTAAATTTTGCGTTACTTCGTTACCTCTAAGAGTAACTAAGTTCCTTACTGAAAAATACGAGGGCGTTACCTAAAAAAGTAACTGTTTCAAGTAACGTCTTATTCCAATCCCTGATGCAAAGAAATGGAAAAGCTTGGCAATTTAGCGAATGCTGTAAATGTCGAGTATACAGTCCCTGGACAAATTATTAGACGCACTGCAAGATTTCATGTCAAATATTAATTACCGGGTAATATTGTACCGTTTTATTATTATTATTTTAAAATGATTTGTTTTTTATTTTTACATTATCCAATCAATTAGCGATTTATTTGGCATAAATAAAACAACATTAATTTAGAAAAGCATAAGTTTATTAAGTTTTTAAGAAAAGTGAAATGAATGTTAGTAAAAGTCAATATTTAGTTGAGCCACCTTTAGCCGCTATCAAAGCTTTAATTCTGCGCGGCATGCTATCAATGCAAGACTATACTGTCTCCTGCATTTGAGGAGGATTATTCCACACATAAATAAGAAATAAATTAATAAATTAAATAATTATTAATTATTAATTTATTATTTTAATTGTATTTATTAATTAAATTAATAAATACAAATATAGTCTACAACAATTCCTTTTAATACAAATCAATAATATTGTAGTTTAAATATACCATTATTGCATAAAAACTCTTAAGAAATATAAAATTAATAAAAAAAATTACTGTGCGTCTAATAATTTGTCCAGGGACTGTATTTGGCGGTAATCAGGCAATCCGTTTTCTGTGACCGGCTAGTGGGTAGTTGCAAGTGGACTATAGTTGTAAATAATATATTTTCACGTTAAGTTGCCAAGTTTTATGTATTTTTTTCATAAACTTTTTTCTTATTTTTTGATAAATTAACTTGTGATGAAAAGGTAAAAATATACAACTCAAAGTAATTACCTTTTTAATAAAAGAATTGTATTGAACAAAATATTTTTAAATAAAATAATTTAAGAAAGATTTAGCATTCAATCATTCTATCAGCTTAATTTTTAAAAAAAAATAACTTTAAATTGCTTTCTAATAAGTTAAAAATGAACAAGTTAGTTTGCAACTCAATTGGTACTGCTTCAATACAAGATTTAAACAACTCGAATTTATAAAATTCACCAAGCAGCCTTAATTGTATTAAGACTATTGAACGCCAAGATGGCTATTGTAATTGAGTTTATTACATACATATTTACTTTAATTTAATTTTTCGCTAAATTAATGTTATGTATTTACTACTTTTAATAATTATAACCTAAAATTTTAATTTTAAAATAAAAAGTTTTAATATGAATAAATAGTTAATGTAAATAAAACGAATGTTCTAGAAGTGGTAGTAAATATATATTTTTTCAATTTACGCTTTCATTTTATGCATTTTTGAAAGTTCAAGTTTTAATAATCAAATGATCAATTCATTCCGGCTATCATTTCGCAATAAATCCTATTTTTCAAGTTCTTTCCGCGAAATCAAATGATGAAAAGTCTACCTAAGTGAATAATTTGACGTCGACAAATATTTCGTTTACGGTTCCATTACCTTGAAATTGGCAATTTTTCGCTTATTGTATGAATATGAGCGATTTCCGATTCGCAGAAAACCAGGTAAAAAAAATACCAAAGTAGATATGCGCAGGTTTATTCACACTTGGTATTCCTTTATTGTTAAAATGAAACTTCAGAAGCTAATATATCCAGGCGATATTTTAATTTATTAAAAAACGCTAAGCCTTAACTGTTTTTCTTTAAAGTGATTTCTTTTAGTTTTTTTTTTATGAAGTTATATTTGTAATAGAAGTGTGCGCCCCGTTTATTCATTTTTGCCTTTATTTTTTTTTGTAAACAGTTGACAAGGGTGAACATTCGTTTTTTAACTTACATTTTTGTTGATTTTCGTTAATATTTTTGTTTTGTATATCAACTAAAATTAGAATGCATACGTTTATTAAGATTGATAAAAAACCGTTCGTAAATTTTTGATATTAAAAAAAGTTGCAAGACGAAGCGTAGTCAAATTTTGAAAATAGTTAAAAAATTTCAAATTTATTTTGACAATTATGCTTATGTTTCCAATATATTTTTTTCTAAAGTCGTTTTTAAAGTTGCTTTTGTATATAAAAATGAATAGGGGCAAGAGGTATCGGACTCCTACATGTACGATAAAAAAAATTAAAGTAACTTTTAATTGAAATAGAGCACACTAATTATTTTCTGCAGTTTGACTTCTCATTTGTCTGTAGCATTTGTAGTTCGACTTGAACAGTGGGTAGCAGGCAGAAGGGATACAAAAATTTATACAATCTTATGTGTCATAAGTGACAAAATAAATGCTACAAAATTACTTGTTTGCTTCTATCAAACCACATTTTTTTAAAATTCAAAATATGCAAGTTTCTAAACGGAAATGTAGAGAACGAATTCTTATTAAATCTCGCATTTATTTTTTTCAAATATTAAAATTTACTAAAGTACAATTAAGTTCTTGGCGGAATAGTGTATATTCTGAACATGCGTGCTACTGTATTAGTTTTATATTTCACTAAATTAAACTGAAATTATGCACTTTTGGGAGATTCACCCTTTATCACTTGTTCTTTTTATTTAACCTGCTCTTTTAACCAAACTTTTTACTTCATTACAGTATTTCAATCGATTAAGAAATGAAAAATTAATTATTATGAACATATTACATGTTAGTTGCATGTTCAGTATAATATGCAGTCAAAGAACTTCTAACATGTAGATTGCTATCAGCTTATAATTTTAATTATTTATTTAAAATATTGTACGTTTCTTTATCAAACGCCATCAGCCGGATTTGATGAGTGAAGACATTTTTCTGTTATATAAAGTATTTCTTTTACAATCTTTAAGTGAAGATTTCAACATTTATTTTGCTTAACTTGTTAAAGAGACTTGTAAAAAAACACCTTTTCGAAAATAGTTCTTAGTTTTCTTAAGGGGGAATGGGCGTGCTGGACCGTGGGTCTCCAAGGCAAAGTGCATCAGTGTTAATCCAATGGAGAAAAAATATATTTTTCTCTGCCACATTTCTCCGGCTGTATTGAATATTTTTACAAACGGATTTTTTTATGTGATAAATGTAGCTGATTTACGGGTCCCGACAATCCCACTTTTGAAATTGGTTCGAATATTTTTTTTAAACTTATCATAAATAATTTTACAAAAAGTATTCGAAGCAATTTTAAAAAGTGGGATTATAGAGACCTGTAAGTTATCTACATTTATTATTTAAAAAACCGTTTGTAAAAATATTCAATACAGCCGGAGAAATGTGGCAGAGAAAATAGTTTTTTCATCATTGGATTAACACTGAGGCACTTCAGTTTGGAGACCCGCGGTCCAGCACGCCCATTCCCCCTTAAACAAATATAAACATTGGAGACAATTATATGCGAAGCAATTTACGTAGAACAAATTTAGTTTAATTTTCTAATGAATTTTAAAGTTAACATTTTTATTCGGTAGGAATACTAAAAATCCTACTGTACAGTACAATTAAAAAAAATTATAAGGTTTTTTTAATGCCATTTCAAGTCGATACTTTACAAATTCCTTACGCAGAGTAGTAAAAACTAAATTGAAAGTATAAAAACTGAATATATAAATGTGGTTTACAAAATCTTGAACATTAGTGTTTTTCCTAAATACAGAACCCCGATTATGAACTATTTGTAACATATTAACTGATAAAAGGAACGTATTCGTTTATTTAAAATAGAAGCGTGTTAAATTTAGTGCCCTCTAAGGTACCGTTGAGTGTCGCCAGATAAATTTTTGTGCGAATATGATGTGAATTAACGAATATTTCGCCTGTAATTTCCTTTAAAGCCTGTAATTTCTATTATTACTATAACTTTATGCCGTTTCTGCTAAGGTAACTCGTTGTCGAACGTTTATTGTAAGAAATTAATAAATTAAATTTTAACTGTTGTAATAAAACTTTGTGGAAATTAAGGTTTTAGGGTAAATATTAAGAAAAGTGAAAATTTAAAACAGAATTTACACATTCCTGTATTTTTTTTTTCGAAAAACAAGAGCATTTCATTTTTATTACGGTGTGAATACAAATAGAGGCCGGTCAAGAACGTTATTTACCTCCGTCCCTAGGGAGTCCATTTTTCAAGCTGTTACAGATCTGCCGACGAAATTGAATTAGAATATTAATCATCCATTAACTTGATAGCAAATATGTGGTTCTAAAATCTGACGCCCGTCGCCAATAGCCCTCGTGTAGCTCTAGTGCGACGATAATTCAAACTAAACTAAAACTAAACTGATAGCAAATATTTTTCGTTATATGTTAACGTCTTAAACCATAGAGTTAGGAAGGAGAGGTAGAGGGGTCTATGAGTTCAAATGGTTTGAAGCAGGGCTGTCAGGTTTTTCGAGCTACTGCGCATCACATATTGGCACTGAGGTATCCCAAGATGCACCGCTCTAGCGGTGTTTTGAGCTACTGCACATAACATAGTGACCGAAACTGGCACTGAGGTATCCCAAGATGCACCGCTCTAGCCTGCTTCATTTGTGCGCTACTGCGCATATACATGGACCTCTCTATTCTCTTTCATACCTCTATGTCTTAAACACATGTTTACAAAAAATTCGGTAACGGTCTAGTATTTCGGAAACAAATCGAATTTTTCTTAACGTTGCCGATCTGACTAAAAAGAATTCTTTTATTATTATTAGTTCTCGTCTTGTCAAACTGGAAACCTCGTCGACTTCTTCACGCCCACAAAAACTATTTTTAAGGTTAGTTACTGATCTATTAAGTTGTACGTATACACTTGAACTTTTTTTTTCTAATATTTCACTTAAAAATACAATTTTTTTTATATTTGATATAATTCATAAGTGTATGAGGGTATGTGTAAAAATATTTTTAAAAAATTAAAATGTTAATTAGCATCTGATGTATTAATTAGCATGTTTTTTAAAAACTCATAACTCAAGAACTAATTAACTTATACCTATAAAATTACCATGCAAGTTAATCACCAATTCATTCTGAAGGGCGTGAACCTCAAACCAAGTTTGTGGCTCTTTTAGTTTTTTTATTTATAATTTCTTTATAATAAGCAACATTAAAAAAAGTAAATTTTTTTAGAAAAAAAAACTTTGACATGCAATATAAAATTAATTTAAAAACCAAATCTTTTTTGAGGTTCACGCCGACCCCCTAACTTATTCCACAAATAAACAATTCGTTTGACAAAATGTTAATTTGAACTTTAGTTATCATTGTTTAAGCAAAGTAACACATGAGAAAAATGAAGTTTTGAGAATTGCGTTTAAAGGTTATAAAAGCTAACTAACTCATGATTTGGAAGATTAGAAAAACCTTACTTTTTATTAGAGTGGAGTATTGGTACAAACTCTACATCATTTTAAAGAGGAAGAATTGGAGATTCTAATGAACTTAAAAACAAAAAATGCCTACTTTGGTTATTTTTGGCCTTTTCTAGTGTGTATGTATACCTTAAGATTAGTAACTGGCTTATAAACCCATCGGGAAAACTGTTAAAATCAATACAGATTTTAACCCTTTCATTCCAATGATTTTTAACCCTTTCATTCCAATGATTTTTAACCCTTTCATTCCAAATGATTCCAATTGGAATCATCAGGTTGCCATCTTTTTTTCTCACCAAGTTAAACTCGCACTTATTTAAAATAAATTTTATTAAATTCTCCATACATTTTTCTATAATGTTATTTTTTTGTATCGTTAGATAGAAGAATAGTGTCTTATGAAGAATTAAATGTTTGTTGTGGTTAAATGGAAAATATGAAAAACATGGATAAAAATTTACTCCGAAACAATTTAATTAAATAAATTGGCCCTAAGTTTTTCATGCTTGCATTTTAAATGGATAATTTTTTTTTACTATTTTTAACATAGTTTCGAAAAATTATTGTTAATTTATTCAAAAGTTATGATTCCAAAAAAAATTCCTTAAATGTTAGCTAAAAAAAATTGACCCCCCCCCCCCCCCCTGCTTTTCACCATTTCATTCGGGATGCATAAGAGTATTTCACAAATTTTAGATTTTTTGAATAAAAAAAATTGAAATTTTGGGATTGAAAAGGGGTTATAAAGTTATCGGGGGCAGTCTAATTGGTAAGGCGCTTGGCCTTGCATGTAAAAAGTCTAAGAAATCCCCGCGTAGAGATAGTGCAAGTTAAATATGCTCGTAGAACTAAATCTTTTCTCTGTTCTTGAATCGCGTCAAATTGCTGTTCCACAATTTTGCTTAGTTTTTCCTCAAAAAACAATACCATCTAAACTGAAGTTTTTTTTGACAACATGGACGTTTTGGAAATGCTTTGCTTACTTGAAATTGAATCGAATAAAAACCGATAAGTTTTAATAAGTAGCAGGAGAGGAAGAATAAAACAAGTCGCACTTAAAAAAAAAACTCTAAAGTAGACGACGAAAACCTCACGATGAGTAAAACAACGAATGAAATTACAGGAAAAGTAAAAATGAAAACAGGAAAGTTGCCTCATCAGAAATAATCTCATTGACTTAACATTGTCCCAACGATCCTCCGGAACTGTTGCATACGAGACGAGCCAAAGCTTCACAAACGTAGCAGATTCATAATCATTCATCTAAAATTGGTCAAGGGAAAGTTTTTTTTAATTCGGAGAATCACGAGCAAGTATTCCTGACACCCCAGGTGGTGTCTGTGACGTCACACTCGCGAAATCTTAAACTGTGAAGTTTGGCGCGATCAAAAGCGCCGACATGGTCATTAGTTATTAATTGGCGACGTCTAAATGGACGTTTGTTGCACATAGCTCGCTGTTCAAGTGAACTATGTCAATGTAAGTAGATTAGCGGAGTATATCGGAGAGAGGGAATTAAGTAGAGACGCAGTAACCTTATTTCGTAAGGTCCACAAATAAACTCGCTTTCTGCTCGTGCATTTGGTCTCGCTTGTGAAGTATTTGGCGATAAAATGTTCGCCAAATGCCTTAAACTAGGATATTTTATTATGCTGAGGCTTTTTATTTCAAAGTAAATGATGATAATTTTATGTAATAAAAACACAAACATAAGAAAATTTGGGTTTTATCCATTTAAAAAATGGAAACTTGGTTTGAAAAACAGGCGCTAAGTGGCCAAGTATGATACTCTGTCTTTGTCTAGCTCATAGTTCATGTGTTATTCATTTTCCGCGTGGTTTGAATCGAGGTTTCGATTCTACTTTTATTTATAGAGTTTAACTCCTTCCTCCGAGCTGCGTAGCTCGAAAATATTTGAAGAGTTCCGGGGAAACCTTCATTGACTGGGAATCTGTCCGTATTGAGGTCTGCTTGGCGAGTGGTTCTTGGTTCTTCCACGGTTCAAGCATCAGACTAGTGTCTGGAGTGAATCTCAATCATACAGATAGCAAACCCGTGCACCGTGTAAAATGTCAACATAGATTTTGAAATTAAGAAATTTTGATTTAAAAAAATGTTTAGTTGGACTTCAAATGTTAACCGAAAATAAATCTCACATTTTTAAAGAGGAATTTTATGCATATCCTGAACTAATTAGCCTAAAACCTTTTCTTGTAAAATGTACTACAAACCCAAATGTTCTACTTTTAAATGTTAGTGTTTTATGAACTGTTCACATTGATATTTAAGAGTATATTATAACTGTATTACATTAAATTAGGCATATTTTAAGGGATATTCCACGTCTATACTAGAGAAATTATTCAGGCAGTTGGAAAACTAAATTGTTAATTATTTGAAAAGGAAGATTGGATTCAGTTTTTAAAATTCTACACTTGAAAAATTGATAATATTCTATAAGAATCTCTCTAATAAACTAGGGGCCGGGTAGCCCAGTCGGTAAGGTGCTTCCTTGCATGCAAAAGGTCCCAGGTTTGGGCCCGGGCATTTTAGAAATAACTGCCGACATATAAACGGACTCTTCAGGCAAAAGTCCAAAGAATAATACCCCGTATAGAGCGAGCGCACGTATTTTGTGCCCGACGCTGCGTACGCTGTTATCCAGCCAAAAATTTGCTTTGGTTGCCTACTCGGGTGGGTCACTTGACTGCGGTTCTAAATTGACGCTCGTCGCCAATAGCCCTCGTGTAGCTGTAGTGTGACTCAACTATTATGGCATGAGCAACCGTACCTGCATTCGATGTTTCCGTGATACTGCGGTAAAGTCGAATGCTACTGTCGCCCATCCTATACTGTAAAAATATCTAAATTTTTACAGAAAAATACTATAAATTTACACAGAAGCCCGAAGCCAAAAATTTCTAAAATAAGGTAATTCTATCCGTTCACAAAAAACAGGCGTAGAAATTTACGGCGACTATAAAGTTCTTCGGCGATACTGAAATCAGTCGCGATTCAAAAATCGTGATTCTGAAATCGAAAGATTGCGTCATTTATGAAATCGGGAAACCGCGGTTATTTTAATATAGAATAACTTCGGCAACTCAAAAAAGTAAAAGCGTATTTCTGGCAAACCTAAATTTTCGAAAAAATCCCTGAATCTTCTAAAAAAATAAGCACTTTTCCCAGAGCTCCACTCAGATATTTGAAAAAATAAAAATAGAAATTCCAAATAATGTTTTAGAACTTTTTTTTGCCAGAAAGTTTCAATTTAAAACTAAACTAAAAACTAAAATTTAATGTTTGCAACTGCAAAAAAGCGAGGATTTCGCACGTTGGCAAATTTCAGGTTCACCATCCGGAATTTTCGATTATCCGATCTACCTCTGGTCCCAATTAGATCGGATAATAGAGTACGTATCTCAACTGTTTTTGGAATCTCTGCGTGCCAAACTAGATTAGTTGTTGGAGCCTTAGATAGTCCAACGCTCTATCTCGGTGAATTTTACGGTATTTTTCTTTCGACTTTTTTTCTGTATAAAGACTTTGATGTCACGTCAAACTTTTGTCACGTAAAATGCGCTTCGAAGTCCCGACGCTGCTTACGATGTTACCCAGCCAAAAAGTTGCGTTGGGTGCCTACTCGGGTGTCGGCTTGTCACTTGACTGTGGTTCTAAATTGACGCTCGTCGTCAAAAGCCCTCGTGTAGCTGTAGTGACTCAACTATTGAGGTATCAGCAACCGTACCTGCATTCGATGTTTCCGTGATACTACGGTAAAGTCGAATGCTACTGTCGCCCATCCTATACTGTAAAAAATATCTACGTTTTACAGAAAAATAATTTGCAAAGTTTCGTTTTTTGCTTAATAATTTGTCTGTTAAAAACAGATTTTCCGTAAAAATTACAAATTATTTGTTTTAATAAACGGATTATCTCTGAATTTTACGGTATTTTTCTGGCACACCAGCTGACATTTTTCTGTAAAAACACTGTTACAGTGAAATGCGACTCAACTATAATGGTATCAGCAACCGTACCTGCATTCGATGTTTCCGTGATACTACGGTAAAGTCGAATGCTACTGTCGCTTACCTAAGTACACTGTAAAAAGTCTGTAGTTTTTACAGAAAAAATTTGTCAACTGGTTTGCTAGAAAAATACCGTTAAATTTACAGATAAGCTGTTTTTTTTATACGAAGATTTTTTTATTAGACAAATTGTGAAGACTTATTGAATTGTAAAGAAATAACGAAATTTTACCTCGCCCCGGTTATTCCAGTGATAAGGAGATGGAACTGACCACAGTACTAACGATTATTAATAAACCGCCGGGCTCGAACCACGGACCTTCAAAACATCAATCCAACGTTCTCTACTAAGCTAATTCAGCACACCAAATTTTCCAAAAACAGTTGAAACGCTTGGCCTGTCGCAATCTAGTGCTCCTCGCGGTGAAAAACGGAACTTTTTTTACTTAAAAAATTATTTTTACAGAAAAAAACTTCTGTATTCTTTTACATTGTACCTTTAGTCTCAAATAGCCCATTTATAGTTCTAGTGTGACGTTGATTCAACCAGATTTAAAGATTCTTTTTTATTCTAAATGTATTAGTCATGTCTCTATCAATCCATCATTAACAGTAATTTTATGAGAGAAATTCTTATGATAGATATTTAGTATTCCTTTTACCATTTAATGGGTTAAATTACAACGAAAATTTTGAGTTGAAAAGAAATTTTCGTGTACATTTTAACGTATTTCAAAACTCCGTGTGGGATTACGATTAAAAAAAATGCAATTCTACATAAAATTTTTTTAGGTTCTCGATCAACAACCTAAGGTCAATTTTTCCAGTTCAATAAAAAATATTTTTCAGCCAATTTAAAACACTTCTGATTTCAATATCTGTTATTACATTTTATATACCTCTTTCTATACAAATGAAGAGTACTGGGGAAGAAATCCTTCATTTACAGTTTGTCTGCATCAGGTTTGCTTGGTGAAGATAGCGAGTCATCGCCTAAACTGATAAGTAAAAAACAGTTTTGCCTTTGTTCTTATCGCGCGGTGCACGGGTTTACTATCTTTATGATCGATATTCGCGCCAGACACTAGTCTGACGCTTGAACCTTGGCACAACCAAGGGAGAAACCGGTTTTAGATCGCCACTCTCGTCAAGCAGACCGCATTCCCAGTCGATGAAGGAATTTTACCCCTCTACTGTTCAAATATTGTTTGTTTTAGTCAACCGACAAATATCGATTGAATTTCCGATATTTGGAAATATAAGTTAGTGCATTTCGAAAAATGTAAGATGTTGATGATAACATCTTCCAATGGATACATAAATGCAGCAAATTTCACTTTCTATAATTTGAAGGAAATCCACATTGAGGCAAAATGAAAGAGTAACACACTCTGGAACCATTTCTTATCAAAACAATTAAGATTTCTTGTATTTTTGATATAAAGATTGCTTGAACACTTTAACTTGCTAATCGTCTTTAAAAAGTTTTCTTGCCATTCGACAGCAAGATTTCTGTTTTAATTTATCCTAATGAAGAACAATTAAGTCATAGTCATTATCCTAATAATGAATATCATAGATGAGAATATAAAGATATTGAATGAATACTATAGTTCTGAACAATTTATACAGGATAAATTAAATCACTCAAAAAAACGAATTTGCGAAACTCAACGTTAACGAACGAAAACTAATTTTAACACTTGAAATTAAAGTTAAGTTACCGTTATTATTAGGTAAGATGGGTATTATTGATTCACATAGGGTCTCTAATGGGTAAAAATAATTAACCCTTTCAGTCCCATCTTTTTATTTCTTATTCTAAAATCTAAAATTCATAAAATACTCATGCATTCAGAATGAAATGGTGAAAAAAATCTGTTTTTTTTAAAACTAAAATTTAAGGAGAAAAATTTAAAATCGTAATTTTTTTGAATAAATTATATTAAAAAAATTAAACTTTATTTGTTAAAAATAGTTAAATTTTTTTCAAGTTTTAAATATTTAAAAATGCAAGCATGAAGAATTTAAGGCCAATTTATTTAATAAAATTGTTTCAGGATGAATTTAATTTTACCATGTTTTTCATATTTTCATTTAACTAAAACAAACATTATTTAATTCTTCAATAGACATGATTCTTCCATCTAATGATTACAAAAAGATATAACTTTATAGAAAAATTTATGGGAAATTTAATAAAATTTATTTGAAATAAGTGCGAGTTTAACTTAGTGAGGAAAAAATGGCAAGCTGATTTTTCCAAATGGAATCATTTAGAGTGCTTTCGCTAACCCTTTGGTCAATCGCAATGATAATAGTTTTTGAATGTCAATAACTAGACATTTACAATAAATTCTTGAAAATATTCGATCAATATTCTTTTCCACTCGACTCCATGTTTGTATCTTGCAAAGTTTTCGTATTGGCTCAAATTCAATACTATGATGAAAAATAGTGGTGTTTAATGGGGTTGTTTCACGGAGGATCTGGCAATAGCTCCGCGGTCTTGTTTTCCTGTCTCGAATTACTTGTTTTGGTTGGTTGGTTGGTAGACCTATATTCAGGTTAGTGTGCTTGGTCAGCACACAGCAACCTGATTATCTCTACCAACCAACCAAAACAAAAGTAATTCGAGAGCATAGGTATCATAGTTAAAGTATTAGATTGGCAGATCACGTGACCTCCAATGCTAACGACGAGACGCGCATGGAGACCAGAATAAGATGGCCATGGGGCCAGTGTTGCCACTAGTTTTAGGAGAAAAACACTACGAACAAATACCATTTAATTCTAAAATTACAAAAACATACCATAACAATACTAGCAAAGCGTTTCACGTTTTTTTAAAGTCACTAAAAAGATCCCAAAATGCAGCTAAAATTTTTATGGTATTGTTTTGTAATTTTAGAATTAGATGGTATTTTTTCGTAGTGTTTTTCTCCTAAAACTGGTGGCAACACTGGCCTCATTGCCCTCTTATTCTAGTCTCCATGCGCGTCCCGTCGTTAGCATTGGAGGTCACGTGATCTGCCAATCTAATACTTGAACTATGATATCTATGGTTGGTTGGTAGACATATATATTCAGGTTTGTGTGCTTGGTCAGCGACCCGCTTATAAACCTTCGTCAAGTAAGACAGACACAACAGACAACACATAAGTGGATCCATCTAATTTTTAGAGACAGAGGCCAACTAGGGGATCCCCAGAATTGGCTTGTCACCCCCAGAGGTATTGATTTGGTATGGGAACTTGGAGGACTTTCGGACCCAACAGATTTAACGAGCACGTACTCGGTAGGTCTTCAGTGGTACCGGGACTCGATCGCAGGACCTTCCGATCCCGAGACCGAGACGCTGACCACTAGGCTCACTACGGCCCATGATATCTATGTTCGAGAGACAGGATAAAACAAGACCGCGGAGCTATTGCCAGATCCTCCGTGAAACAACCCCATTGAAGAATTCTTAATTTCTCTAAATACCACACCCGGAAATGTATAGAAACATTAGTTGTAACCAATCAGTTTTCTGAATGTTTCTAAGTATTTTCCATATTTTAATTTTTAGAAATCTAAGTTGTAACATAATGGCACACACCTAGTTATAGCAATGACGCAAATGCATGGTAAAATGTGGTCCATTGTATGCACTCTATTTAAACTTAATATTTTGTACAACATTAGAATGTTAAGAAATGTCAGGAAATACCTTTGTTTTCGACCTGAGTGTATTTCAGTTTAATTTTTAAAATTATTAAGTACTATAATTGTTAATACTTGTGCTAGTTTGGAGCCTCGTTGAAACAAATAACACTTCTATTTCATAACCGAAATATCTTTATAAACTTCTGTCAGCTATTCGATATTCGCTCTTGACCACTGGGCAATATTGAAGGGGTGACCAAAGTTTTGACAAGTTCTCAGTGAGATGTTACAGACCCTGAAAAGTTTAGTCATATTTAAATTATTCGCATAGTTCGCACTTCTACGCACAGTTTAAGTAAATTTGTTGTAAGTAAACTTTTAAATGTTGCTTATTAAAAAAAAGACATTTTTAAGTTTCATTGAAAAATTTGGACTCGAAGTATGTTTGAGATTTAAAAAAACAGTACCATTTAAATATAATTGGAATTTAGTTTTTTTTTTATCATTGTAGGTAAAAATAATTTCAACTGAGACACTTGATTATTTAAAAGGAAAATTGCGTTGTAGCTTGATTACACTTTTATGTTAAATTTACTTAAAAAGTTTTTAATAATTAATTATCGCTATTGGAATATTAAAATTATATAATTAAAATGGGGTTTTTGGTAGCTGTGATAACGAAACTTATCACAAATAACATATTTTATCACACTTGCTAAACGTCACAGATACCATTTTTCGATATTGTTTTTATTCATATGGAATACATATAATTTTCTCCTTCACTTTAGAGTGGGTCCCCTAATAAATGGAGATATGTGAAAATACTGGAAAAAGGCGCACTATTTTATCGGTTCTCGTGGCCAAATTAATGGATGGATTTTACCAGTAGTTTTTTAATTGTCGTTAAATAAAAAAAAAACTGACTGCGAAATTTCTTACCCTCGCTATATGGTTGGTTGAAATTTCGCCCTTGTTTCTTCAATGACGAGCTTTAGTGGAAGAACGGGCTATGTGACATTTTTGAAAGAAAAAAAAACAACAGTAGGTTTGTAACAGAATCTGTCACTTAACCCGCTTCCACACAACAGTTGTGTTTAACAGGTAAAAAGGCGACAAACACAGCATTAATATTCTATATTAAACATTTACATTCTAAATTTGGCTAGTTTCTTTCATTTCGAAAATTCAATACTTATTACTTATCGTTTGCAAAAATTAATTTGTATTTCAAAGAATAAATATGTACTATTCCTCGCTTTTAAATAGAATGAAAATATTTCATATCAACATACAAAGAATCTCGTAGTGAAATATATTTGACGTCATTTCAAACTGATCGATGTCACAAAATAAATTTATTTTAATTTATTGTCTAAAAGAATTAAAGTTTCTAGAGCGATTGTTGCGAATGGCAATAGTGATTTAATTCTAATAAAAATTGCTTCCTGTGGTTTTTAAATGAGCTTTAAATTTTGCAGTTTTTTAAATAATTGAAGTACTTCGAATTCTTTTGTGAAATTTTCAATGTATTCTAATTTCGATGCGCTGAATTTTTTGACGTATCACACTTGTCCGTAGCATTTGTAGTTTGGGCTATGAAAGTGGGTGACGGACAGAACGATTATAATAACTTCCACTTTTTACGTTATAAACGTAGTGTGGAAGCTAAAATTGAGATTTGTTTCAATGTGCCTGTTACATTCCCTCCTTTAAAGAGATAACGGGTTTCCCCTCTTTCATAAAATTTAAGTATATTTTTTTTACCGTTTGAATACGGTTTTTGACAGATCAAAATGCAAACTAAAAACTTTTAAAACTCCTTGTTTTTACCTTGTCACATAGGACGTTCTTTCACTAAGCTCTTCAATTATAAGATTTTTTTTTAAATTTTAAGGGATTTGTTAAATTTAAGTTGGTTAGATGGTTTGTAGCCTTTAGCTTCAAAACCATCTAGCATGACTTTGAAGAGCGAAACATATTTTCACTGTATACATTAATTTTCATATTTTTTTTTAAATATACCTTACGTTTAAGAAATGTCTAAAATAAAAATCCGAACGATTATTTATTGTATCTATAAATATATCTTGTATCTATAAATATATCTTGTATCTATAAATATATCTTGTATCTATAAATATAAAGCAAGATTTTCAACTTCTAAAAACTTTCTTGGTGATGGTTTAGTTCTCATTAACGACGAATGGTAAGAAAGTTTGGCAAGCGAAAATAAGCTTTCTGTTTAAGAGACACAGTACCGCAAAAATTGCGATTTTTTTTTATTTGCTAAAATTAAATTTTGGAATCTTCTAAATAAGTCTACCAAGTTTTCAAAATGTAGCTATTTTTTTAAAAAAGTTATTCCACTTTTTATGCGGAAAGGTAGGATAAAAACTAAAACGAATGAAAACTTTAAATGTGTTTTACTCGGTGTCCCTTTTTCCTTGACGACAAGTTCTTCAAAACGCTGAGGCTTTTTTTTAATTATAAAAGTCTAAGGAATTTTGTATGCAGTCTGTCAAATATGTTAACATTAAGAAATGGCATTAAAATTGTTTTGAAAAGTAATACTTTTTTTTTAAAAAAATAGTCGACAATTTTCAAATATGATAAAATAATTTGGGATTTTCTAGATGAATATTTTTTTATAAAACAACTACTGAATATAAATCAAATTTAGATGCCAATTCTTAGGTGAAACGGTTTAAAGTACATGAGAAAAAAATTGGGTTAAAATATTTGTATTTAAAAAAGCCTTTATAGCATTTTAAAAGTTCAAATTTTAAAATAACCTAAAAAATTAAATTAATTAATTTTTTTTTGTCATGTATTGTTTTAAAATATAGATTAAACTAATAAAACATCAATTTTATAGTGAATATGTCAAAATTAGATTTTTTTTAAAGTGATACCGTGTCCCCTTAACTAAATAAACAAAATATGATTAAGACTCTAGTACTGAATAATTAATGTAGGACAAATAAATTTACGTGAAAAATGAATTTTAAAAACTTTTTATTCGGTACGGAGGGTGTTAATTATATCCACAAATATGGGCTAAAAAATAAGAATTAAAAGTATATAGTGTTTAATGAAAGTTATTTCTTCTTGGTAGAAAAAAATTGTCACCTTTGAATATCCCAAAAATACTAATAAAACCGTAATATGTAAAATAGCAAAACGTAACATTAATTTTTAAGTCGCATGCTATTAACTAAATAATTCCATTTTGAAAAACTTATCTCAACAGATTTTATGATTTTATTTCGATCAATTGAAGCATATTAATTTTTTTTTCGAAAGAATTCTTAAATGTATTTTTGAAACTAGAAATATTACTTATCTGTGGTTGTAAATGGCTATTGTTCTGTTAAAATCAAACAAAAAAATAAAAATGTCAAACATTTATAGGTTTACAGCTTATTTTGAAGCCCCTTAAAATCAACAACGGCTTTTAAATTTCCCTTAATAAACTGGATATTTCAGTGATTTTTCGTAATGCTGTAGAAGTAACAAAAATTTTGCCACTTTGCATTAGTTTCACAAACGAGGCTCGTTTTTTTATCAATAAATTTTTGAAAAACTACTGCGCAACTTAAGTGCAAGTGCTTTATCATCTTTGCTCCAGAGGTACATACGTTGGCCGTTGTACAATTCAATTAGCAAGTTTACAATTTTCCTTGGTAATAATTTTTCCATTGTAAACTAGAATGTTCAAGATTTCGAAAAATACCTATACCGAAGCAACTGATTTATTGTTGTATTAAAAAAAATGACGTACGAATGTGGTTAAGCAGATTTCGGACACGAAACATAAGTTTTTTCAGCAGTTAATGTATAAGACATTTTGGATTGAAAGAGAAGTACAATGGACTATCACAAACTGCCAGAGCTTTTTTTTATTCAGAGCACAAAAAAGCAAGTAGGTTTGTAACAGAATCTGTCACTTAACCCGCTTCCATACAACAGTTGTGATTAACAGGTAAAAAGGCGCCAAACACAGCATTAATTCTATATTAAACATTTACATGCTAAGTTTGGCTAGTTTCATTTATTTTATTTCGAAAATTCAATTATAAATTTTTACAAACGATAAGTAATATTTCAAAGAATAAATATGTAATATTCCCTCGCTTTTAAATAGAATGAAAGCATTTGATATCAACATACAAAGAATCTCGTAGTGAAATATATTTGACGTCATTTCAAACTGATCGATGTCGCAAAAATAAATTTATTTTAATTCATTGTATGAAAGAATTAAAGTTTCTCGAGCGATTGTTGCGATGACAATGGTGATTTAATTCTAATAAAAATGGCTTCCTATGCTTTTTAAATGAGCATTAAATTATACAGTTTTTTAAATAATTGAAGTACTTCGAATTCTTTTCTGAAATTTTCAATGTATTCTAATTTCGATGCGCTGAATTTTTTGACGTATCATACTTGTCTGTAGCATTTGTAGTTTGGCCTATGAAAGTGGGTGACGGACAGACGGACTTAACGATTATAATACCTTCCACTTTTTATATTATAAACGTAGTGTGGAAGCTAAAATGAATTCTTACCTCACTAAATTGACGTGAACCTCAGCAAACGTTAAAAGCTATTTTTTTTTCAAAATTACTTGCAATGCATACCTTAACATTTAATCGTTTTAGAAATGCTTATATAAAGAATATATGCGTAGGATTGTTTTTCAGGAGCGAGGAGGTTCTAGGAAAAAAAGGGAAAACGTGGACATAGTATCTCAAAGCCCGGGATAATTAATGTAGGAAGTTGCGAAACATACCTTTATAACGAAGTAGCCGAAATATCGTTGAAATTATTGGGAAAGGTACTTTTGTACTGTACTCGCTATACAATAATATGACACTTAATGAGTTTTGATAATATCGTCGCAATATTGCTCAATTGTTTCCAAGGGTCTATGCGAGCTGGCAGTTATATTGCTTTTAAAACAACTTAACCCTGTATGCACAGAATTAATTTAAATTATTTGCCGTTGCCTTTTTTAAAGCTATCTATGCATTAATAATATATTGCGGTAAAAAATAGCTGGAACATAAAATGCACTTTCTGATTTTCTTTTCGTTTTTCCTCCTACTCTGATTCTATTCAATAAATGACACTGACCAACGACGAAATTGTGTTGGATGAATGTGATTGACCATTTTAGTCTTGAATGTTTCGAAACTGAATACTGCATTAATAATATCCCCACAACCATCTATTTTCCCTTAAACAATGAAAAGTAAAACAATGGTTTTTTTAATGGGAATTATAAGTACCATCAGGGCTTAACGACTTGGCACAAGTAACCTTTAAAGTTCTAAATAATGTTCTTTGTAGATTTAATGTTCTAAAACCGTACAATTCAAAGTTCTTCCTTGCCCCCTCTTTTCTCCAAATGAACGACAAAAAGTAAAACGGTGGCCTTATAAGGGATACTTATAAGTATCGTCAGTATTTAAAAGTTTAATGCTATTATTCTAGAATAATAGCAAAATGAAATTTTGTTAATAAAGGTTAGATAGTATCATAAAGTGAAACTTATTATAAAAAACGATCGGCTCAACCAAATTAATTCGTGAAATTAATTCCAACTAAAATACGTTATGTAGTATTTTGCTGGGGTACTCACTCTTAAAACAAAAGAGTGAAATTCACTCCTATAGGAGAAGTGCATTTTCGGCACCGGAAAGGAGTGGAAATTAACTCAGACTGAGTTAAAACCGCTCGTTTGTTTTAAGAGTGTACTGCCTGCAAGTTCACATAGAGTATCTAAGAGCAGTCCTCCGTTAATCAGGAAAAATCATAGAATAGCCCTCGTTGAGCTCTCTTTTATTCCACCAAACCCTACTAAACGATACGGGAGAGTTCTACTGTGTGTCTGCATTTAAAAATACCCCCAAGTCGAAGAATACAGAAATTTGAGCTAAATCAATAGTAGATCACTACTATGCAGTACATTTCCCTAAATAGAATGGTCCGAAATCGTCGTTCTGACAAACCAATAAACAGTAGATGGTCTTCTTTTCGATACTGTTTGTCTCCGAAAGCCCTGAAACAAACATAAACAATGTTAGTTCTATGCAGCAAAAAACATGTCTAAAGTCATACTTTTAAAATGGTTATGTTGCCGTAACAAAATTATTTAGGGGTCGGGGTGGCTCGAGGCGTAATGCCTCGAAAACTACTTTCGTAGGTTCTGTCCTTGTTTAAGCTGTATGTCATGTAAAAGAATTGTGCTGGGAAAAAACCCCGGCAATGAATAAAGCCTTGTGTAATGGGATTGCTGCACGTTAAATCTGCAGTGGTTCTGAAGTCGCGTACGATGTCGCTATAACGTTACGTTGGGTAGCAGGTTTTGGCTTCCTCACTTGACTGCGATTCCAAATTGCCATAGCAGTCGCTAATATCCATTGTGTAGCTCTAGTTTGTCGTTCTTTAAAGGGGGTCGGATGGGTGTTTAGATCAAAAATGTCGATTTTCTGTTTTTTTTTTATTCTTATCTTTAGCTTTAAGACCAAGATTATGGATTTCTGTTAAGCAGTTTTCTTTTTATAAGCATTTTTGAGAAACGCTTAATATCAGTTCTTACCTAAACCTTCACTCTTAAAACAAAAGAGTGAAATCCACTCTTATAGGGGTAGTGCATTTTCGGCACGGAAAGGAGTGGAAATTAACTCAGACTGAGTTAAAACCGCTCGTTTGTTTTAAGAGTGATACTTTTCTTTTGCGTTTCCTGAAATATAAGGTTTTTCAACAGTTAGGAACATTTTTCTCAGGAACTATAAAAGATATCAACATATTTTGTTATTTCTTCTCCATTAATAGTTTGATTTAAACTGAGGAATTTTAAATATATCTGCTCAAAAAAAAAATTATAACTTCAAATCTGATTTTTTTTTTGTGTTTTTCAATACATATTTTAAAAAAAAAACCACTGTAAAAGTATTTTTTAATATTTTGAAATATCCTCAGTTTAAATCGGAGCTATATGTTAGGAACAAAATATAAAAAAAGTTTATAATGATATCTCATAGTTCCTGAGAAAATTGTTCCTAAAGTTAGGTAAATTAACATGGGCGAGATGGAACCATCCGACTCCCCTTAAGGAAAGCATGTACCTACTCGCCAAAACATATACTCCATAAAATTTTGCGTTGGGTGTTTGCTCGGGTGTCGGCCTCGTCACTTGACCTCGTTTCTAAAGAAAGAGACCCGTAGCTAATAGCCTTCGTGTAGCTATTGTCCAACCCAAACGGTAAGGTGCTTGCTTTTCATGCCAAAGGTCCCAGGTTCGGGTCCGGGCATGGCCAAAAATAACAGCCGACCTTTAAAAGCATAGAGGTTGGAAGGAGAGGTCCTTGTATATGCGCAGTAGCGCACAAATGAAGCAAGCTAGAGCGGTGCATCTTGGGATACCTCGGTGTCAGTATGTTATATGCAGTAACTCGAAAAACCTGACAGCTCTGCTTCAATTTCTCTCAACTGGTGGACCTCTCTACACCTCCTTCCTACCTCTATGTTTAAAAGGTCTGTTAATCCGACGTTAAAAGGTCTGGAGATCCTTTAGTCCGACGAATAAATATCCCGTATAGAGGGAGTTCACGTTAATTATGCTCAAGTACCGACGTCGCGTACGAGGTTGCCTTTAAAAGATGCAGGTGTCGGCTCGTCACTGGACTGTGGTTCTAAAATACGACGCCCGTCGCCAATAGCCCTCGTGTAGCTCTAGTGCGACGATAATTTAAACTAACCTAAACTTTAAAAAATGCGTGGGGAGCCTACTCGGGTGTCACTTGACTGTGGTTGTAAATGACGTCGCCAATAGCTCTCGTCTAACTCTAGTACGACGATAATTTTTCCGAACCTTAACTACACTACTCAAAAGAATTAGGGGAATGCATGGTTTAAACCCTATCACCCAAAATGATTCCATTTGGAGCATCAGTATGCGATTTTTTTTCTCACTAAGTTGAGCTCGCACTTATTTATCGTTAGAAGGAAGAATCATGTCTTTTGAAGAATTAAATGTTTGTTTTAATTAAATGAAAATATGAAAAACATGGTAGAATAAAATTTTCTCCCAAAAAAATTTATGAAATAAATTGACCCTAAATTCTTCACGCTTATAAGCGTGAAGAATTTAGGGTCAAGAATGTATACATTCTTAGATGTTTAAAAATTGATTTTAACTTTTTTAACAAATAAAGTTTTGAAAAAGTTATTGTTATAATTTATTCAAAAGTTATGCTTACTTAATTTTTGCCCCGTAAATTTTAGTTAAAAAAATTTGTCCCTGTTTTTTACCATTTCATTCTGGATGCATAATGAATCTATTTCACAAATTTTAGATTTGTAGAATAAAAAATAAAACGTTGGAACTGAAAGAGTTAACAAAAGTACGAAAAGTGCTCCCCTAAATGTTTTGAGCAGTGTAGTTGACATTACTTTATGCGTATCAACAAGTCGCCATTAAGTTCCTCTAACTCTATCATCTGAGCCCCCTACCTGATCTTATCTGAGTTGAGATGCTTGGCCCGAAATTAAATGAATCCGTCGCCAAGTATCACTAGTAAGCCCAAACAAACCACTCCCTCAATGTGAAACGCATTATTTTAATCTTAAAAGAGTGTTAATTAAAAATAAAAAGACTAATGTGCAGTTATAGGCTGACGTACTAAATCTGAATTTACTTCAGAAATTCCTTTCATAGGTAAAAATGCTTTGCAATTATACACTGCTTAAAACAATTAGGGGAGCGCATTGTTTAAACCCTTTCACCCCCAATGATTCCATTTGGAATCATCAGCTTGCGATTTTTTCTCACTAAGTTGAGCTCGCATTTATTTATCGTTAGGTAGAAGAATCACGTCTCTTGAAGAATTAAATGAAGTTTGTTTTCACATTAAATGAAAATATGAAAAACATGGTAAAATAAAATTCACTCTGAAACAATTTTAGCAAATAAATTGACCCTAAATACTTCATGCATGCATTTTTTAGACGTTTAAAAATTGATTTTATTTTTTTAATAATAAGTTTTGAAAAAAGTATTATTTATTCAAAAGTTATGATTCCAATTTTTTCCCCATAAATTTTAGTTAAAAAAATTGATCTTTTTTCCCTGTTTTTTACCATTTCATTCTGGATGCATTATGAATCTATTTAACAAATTTGAGATTTTTAGAATAAAAAAAATAAAAAGTTGATACTGAAAGGTAACAAGAGCACGCAAAGTGCTCCCCTAATTGTTTTGAGCAGTGTAGTTCATATTAGATAGTCAGAAATCGCCAAGTCGACGTAATAAGCCAATACAAACTCCACTGTAAACAAGAAGTTCTTAAAAAACTAAAATAGCCTTATTTCATGTTAATTAAATACTTACTGAAATTCTAATCGGGAAACAACTAGGTTCCTAACAGTAAATATCATCAACAATTGTTTCTACACAAGATATACACATTAGAAAAATAATCGCTTAACACAGCATCCAGCTATAATTTAAACTTTTAAAAGCCAAAAAATCAACTATTTTCCCTAATATTCTTTCACAAATTAACTTAATATTATTTATCGTCTGCTTGATTTATTTGTAGTTCGAAGATTAATTAAATATTTATTAATAAAAAAAGTAATGAAACTACTCCAAACTGCATTAAAAAAATATGAAATGTAAATTAAAGCTAAGCATAATTGTATGTAAAAATATGCCTTGCCGTTTTCTTGGTAAACCAATAAATGAACAATCAAAGAATCACATTGTGCTACATTTTATTACGTCATTCCAAACTGATTCATGAAAAGGTATTTTGCTTCAAATATTTTAAATAAAGTTTCTCATGCCATTTTTGATTTGGCAACAGTGGTTGGGAACAACTGTTGGGTTAATTCAATGGGAAATTCGCCGACAGATAGTAAATTTATGTCCGTCCGGATGTACAGACAGGCGGACAAAAAGTATGAAAGTTGGGTCTCTGAGGTCATAGCTTTCTAACAAAAAGAATTTTTAAGATCAGATGTATAGAACCGATTTTGGAAGGGGGGTACGGGCAGGCGGACGGACATCGACCGCATGTCAATACCTACTTTTTCATTTTTTAAATTCTTTCGAATTAAAAAAAAGAAAAGTAGGCTAAAAAAAATAGCCAAATACTTCGCCGAAAGCGCTTGTTTGGGCTTAATACTGCGCGATTGACGGCTTCACTTGGCGAACAGGTTTTTGCTCTCCATCTTCTTAACTCAAGAGTAGTTTTCGCTTCATCCGCGGGGGGGATCGTGGTAATCTTTTCTTCCGAACAGCCGCTCTTTTCTCTTCTGACACCTGTTGATAAGCATGGGATCCTGCTCGCTCATGATCGCTCTCATAATTCTCGCTCATCATGGTTAGTCATTTTTTTTTATTTCGAGAATTGTTTTTTAATTGTTATTTGAAAAATAATTTAAGTCTTGAAAGTCGTACATCTTTATTTTTTGCTTTTTATTGAAAGAAAAAGTTCAACAATCGCATCTTGGTCAGTCATTTCATTTCAAAAAAAGTATTTTAAATTAAATTATTGAAAAAAATTTCTTTCAATAAAAAAGCGAAAAAATGAAGCGCATCATGGTCACTCATTTCGATAAAAAGAATGTAATTATCTTTGAAAATTTAAATTTAAAAGTTGAAGCTGATTAAATTTGATGTTCTTTCACAAAGAAAAATCATTGTATTTGAGTGCGAGGGAAAATAACTTATTTCCATTGCTTTATAATTTTTTTTAATCTAAATGAAAAAGTTAAGAAATGAATTTTTATGCCTAAAATTAGTAGTAGCATTTCTTAAAATATTTTTAACAGTTCAAATAAATCGTAATTAATGAATATCTAAATGTAAAAAGTGCTTTGGTCCACGAAACTTCCGTAGAGGCCTCTTCTTTCACTAAAATGTTAAAAAATGTATAGATTAAAATTCTTGAATGTATTTTACATTTAGAAATCCAATTAATGTCAATTTTTTTCGTGATTTTTATTTTAAAGAAACTAAACGATTGATAATTATACTAATAACTTTGATTGTTCTCAAGCATTAACCCATTAACGACTTTATGAAAAAAATCAAGTTTCTAAAATTCCTTTTTCGTGTAACTTAATTTATCCTACGTACATTGTCCAGGACTTAGTCTTTAGACAGATTATGTCACAAACGTACTTGTTTAATTATTAAAAGCTCACTAATTACTGTACTGCTGATTATTTTTTTTCTATTATATATGTTTTTTTTAAATAAAATATTATGCTAATTTATTTTCAAACAGTGCTATGTGAAAATATATTTTTAATTGAAAATTTAATGCTCACAGATTTTGTCAAACGTATAACTTCGGTAAATTATTTAATTTGAAAACAATGAAACTTAAAAAAAAATTATTTGTTATTTACACTTTTCGCTATCAATTTTACAATTTTGGTTAATGGTAGTAGTTTATAAGAATTTTATTTTCTTAACCCTTTCATGTTTGACTCTTTAGAGAAATATTTGATACGTTTAATTTAAATACTTTTTAGATTAGTAAGATTTGTTATACATTTTATTATTATACTAATTTGCTTTCAAAGTTGAAACTAGACATAAATACACGAAATTGATAAGTCATAAGATTAGATCCGAAACGGGAAAAAAGATAATTATATCCGAAAGAAAGATTGGATTCTAGACTGATAACTATAACAAATTACTAAATTGCATTTCAATTACGTTAGAAGTTTCTTACTTTTACCAAATCAAATTATACAATGAATTTTAATAATTTTCTTTTGTATATATTGGTTTTAGTTTTGGAAAATAGCTTTTCAATTGACCTTAAGCAGGGATACTGATATCAGGTTTTAACAAATTTTTAAAAATGGTTTTAATATGGTCTGTTTTTGTATTAACGAGATAATTTGAGATGTTAATTATAAACAAATGTAAGGTAACAAAATCAGTAAAATTGCAATGACTTAATTTAAGATGAAGGTAATAATTTTGGGCTGCAAATAAAATATTTGTGCAAATAGAAAACACTTAATAATATGAAAAGATTTAATTCTTCGCCGTATTCTGTTTTTAAGTTCAAATCAATATCGTAAAAGTTGACTCGAGTTCGTTATTAAGAAAATTATGAATAAAGTGTCTCTAACATAGTCTACCACTAAAAAAACTTCATTTAAATCTAAAAAAATACATGAAATTAATGGGGGTTTGAAATCGAAATTTGTCTTTTTTCCCCCTCGACTTATGCCACATTTACGCATTGATTTCTTTTAAGTATGGGTTTGTATAGGTGCTGTCGAATTTAAATGTTTAGACAGTTAGTATTTTTTTTAACGAATACCTGCTTAAAGGGTTATAAATTTTATCTCCATAAATGTTAATTTCAAAACTTATAAGTTCACATTCATTAAGTATGGATGTTCGTAGTGTTTAGAATCAACTGTAATGATTGAGCATATCGTCACTTAAGTTCCCACATGTACTATCTCATTTTCTCAACTTTTCAGGAGAGCCGAAAAACGTGTTTGTTCATTTAACACCGGCTGTTCGGACTTTCTTGTTACATAACATCGGTCTAGATAAATGTATTATATTATATTGACTTTATATTATATGCCGACCGATATTATGTAACAAGAAAGTCCGAACAGCCGGTGTTAAATGAACACATTTTTCGGCTCTCCTGAAAAGTTGAGAAAATGAGATAGCACATGTGGGAACTTAAGTGACGATATCCTGATTTAAGTAGCCCTAGTGTAGCAAAAAAACACAATTCAAATAAGATTAAAAGTACAATTTGCCTCGTTGGTAAATGTTTCTTTGTAATAAATTATTTTAATTAATCCAATATGTAGTAAAATAGTTTGAGTTCCAACTGTCAAATGGGAATATTGAATATATCTATTTGAACAATTTTGTCACAATAAATACAATTAATCACTATTTGTGTAATACAAGATCTCCATTTTTCACTTTGAAGGGAATTATTTATTGTCTTGGCTAAATTAAAGTAACAGTGGATATAAATTCATAGTTTCATTAATTACACAATTTTGATAAATTGTTGGACATTTAAAGCACTTACTAGATTATAAGGACAAACGCTAAAACGTTTTTGCTATCTTTTTGTTTCTAAAAAAATATTTAAGGAATGGTTAACAGTGGACATTTTCACCTTTTTAAATCAGCCAATTTCTAAACTGGGGCACAAAATTTTAAAGTGTAAAGATTTTGTTAAGTATCGTTTTAGATGATAGTTCGTTTGGCAAGAGTAACAAAACATCGAAAAAAAAGCTTAATTTTTTGCTTTGATTTTTGTTTTATTTATTATTTGTAAGTTAGAATTGTAAAATTTTATTACGTATTAAATCCTTTGAGTATCTACACTTTGTGAAGACTTTTGTTCCCTATGTTTGTTAACTGTTTTTTTTTTAAATCTTCAATTACTAAGACTGTTTAAGATTTTCTTTTTTTTTATTTCTTTTTTTTATTTTCCTTGCATCTTTTAGAAATTGACAATTAAAAATATTTGTCAGTTACGATGACCTCTTACCAGAAACTGAGTTAATTTTACAGAAACAGTTACTTTTTTATATTTGACAATGATTTTTACGGCGCTTGCGATTCGTAAATATGCTGTCTTTTTTTTTATAATAAAATAATTATTTTTATTGATAAACAATCCTGTTGAATGTCTTGCACAGGCACGAAAAGAGCGATTGCTAATACCTGATAATTATTTTCATAACTTTTAAAATCTGTTTTTTTTTCTATGAAATAGAATTCATGTAATCTGTTAAATGTCAAAAGTTTTGCTTACTTTCATAAAGATTTTGTGAGCATATTAACCACAAAAACGGATGGTTTTTTGATATTTAAATCTCCTAAAATATTTTTGGTGGTTGGTTCTTTTACAAAAACTTGGCTAATATTTGGATAAATACTTCCTAAAAAAATGAATAATCTATTTATGGATTTTTAAGATGAGATTGCTCCAAACTGTATTTTTTACTTTGGTCCCATTCTGCGTACCGCCTAATTGCTATTGACACGTTAATTTATGTACGAAAATGTATTCTAGGGGATGTTCCAAATTTACATGTTTCAAAATGGGTTTATAAGAAATGTCAAAGAATCAGAAAAATTAATGTACAGATTTTGGGTATGGGTGTATTTTCAGTTGCTTTCAATTTCACTAAATGTTTCCTTGGTTACAAATTAAAAATAAACCCTATATTTTGCAATTCTCCTGTACTGTATTTCAAATAGATATAATTACAATTATTTCAAAAACATTAAACCTGCATTTTAGAAATGTGGGTAATTCCTCACAAAAAGTACAAAAACCATGTTCCCGCAAGATATCTTTCAAATGAAGAAAAGTTTACACTCTTACAAATTTTGTGCTTGGTTTCACCATGATATTGGTTCCTTTCACCATGATAATGGTTTCTAGTAGCTGCAACGGCTGTGGTGAAATGTTTCACCTTTTTTTCGGTGTTTGGTTGAACCATTTTTCTGGATTTGGAAACAAAAACCTGAGAAATGGTTCAACCGAATACCAAAAATATGGTTTAACGTTTCACCACACAGCCGTTGCAGCTACTATGAACCATATTTTTGGTGAAACAAAGTGCCTAATTTTTAACAGTGTATGCATCCACTTAAATTTAAGATAATGAATGTTATCTACTTACTAACGTCGAATAAATAAAAAATATCAAATATTTTGTGTAAATTTGTACAGACTATGACAAATCACGTCCGTGGGCTGTCTATAACCGTCATGTCCGTGTACTGTTTTAGTAAGTAAATCCTAATTAAATCCCAATTTTTTATAATAGATGTTACTTTTTAATTGATTCGGCGTTACTAGAACATACACAATACAAAATATAATTATTATAAAGAATATAAATTCGGGTAAAATAAAATCTCCTACGGATATTCATTGTCAGAATATACAACGTATAATTTAGCATTTATAAGAAACTAGAGATGGCAACATTACTCTGGTTATGTCTTATCAGTATTCAATAAAGCGCGTTAAACGTTGTGTCACGTCGATAGTTTGAATAGCAAAGAAGATAAAAAAAAAATAATTGGAAATTTAAAGTAAAAAAAAAAACGACTGGCAAGATCATACGGTAATTTCTGTGGTCAAGATATACGAAGGTGAGTCAACGATTTTAACTAATAATTTGTTATTTGTAGAAGGAAATAAGTTATAAAAGCTTCGTTTGCATGTTTCGTTCTCTTAAGCCTAAACCTTTTCTGTGTTTGAGCCCTTATTTACGGTTTCATCATGTCCGTGTACCATAATTTCCATGCATTTAGGTCCACGGACAGGATTTATGCATTCAGACATCACGTTTTAATAATATTTAATCAATTTATTCTTATATATGTGAAATGTATTATAGTAACATTATATTTTGACGTAAACTAATACAATAAAGTAAAGCTGAATTTTTTTTTAAGTGGAACACATTAATAAATTTTTTTAATGTTAATGTTAAAGATTAAAACTTTTTTAAATGAAACATTATTGAAGTTAAGACTTACTATCAGAATAATTCCTATTAATTGTATGATCTGGACCGATGTTCTAGTTCCAATGTAGGATGTGAGTGTAACTCAAATCCAAAGTTTCAAAACATTTCATCAAATTTTTTTCCGGGATTTTTCGCCTCATTGTACGTTTTCTGAGGAATGACCCATATACTGATCAATCCTCAAAATATAGCGAAAACCTATGCAATAACTTAAGCCACGTCCAACTTCAATAACAAGGCCAGAAAAGCTCTCTCAAGCATGAGCGTAGACGGAAATTTTGATGTCACTGTTCCCAGTGCCGAAGATCGAGAAACTAGTTCAGACGCATTCAGAACCCTAAAATTGTGGCCAGCCGTGAACGAGTGGTTCCGAAAAGGTTTCGAGACAGGTTGTCTTCATCTTCGGAACAACGTCACTCGGAACTATGACGTCAAAGTTTCCGTCCCCGAGCTTGTTTGGGAAAGCTTCTTCGGCCTTAGTAGTTGAGTAGGCCGTGCTTAGGCACGTGTTTACGAAAAATTGTTAAGGGAATCGTATTTCGGCTACAAATCAAATTCTTGTAAACGTTACTGATCTGACTGAAAAATGAATATTAAAAAATTAAATTCTTGTTTTTTCACCGGAATAAAGCATGAAACTTTGAATTGTCATCTTAGACTGCTTACTATGACATAGTATCTTCCGGGAATGACATTTTCAGACCGGGATTAATTTCGGAAGTTGGTGTGTTACCGATCTGACATGCAAACTTGTGACATGCATATTTTGTGTCTTATTGCGTATTTCGAGAAATTTTTATAAAAATGAGGCATAATATTGGAAAATGACACTAAATAAAAGTTTTAGTTCTAAAGTATATTTGTTATGACGATATAAAACGAATAATTTATCTTTGCAAAATATGCATAGCTAGTTGTGACGCACTACCAATCTGACTTTTGAAAACTTTAAAACCCTTTCTAATGAGAAATAAACACAATGTCGTGATTTTATAAGGATTTAAGGCAAAAAAAAATTGTACACAGTAAGAAAAATAGTTTGAGACAATTTTTAAAAAATCGCTTGGAACCCGAATTGACTATTTTCTTAATAACTCATGATACGTGATGAGTATTTTTAAATGCCCTTTAATTTCATATTGTAAAAGGCGTTCAGACGTTCTCAAAATAGCAATGTAATTGTACAAATAATTTTTAATAAATACTCATTATTTCTTCATATCCAATTTTTACTATCAGGTATTACTCTCTGGCAGTTCACATAAGGGGAACTTTAAATCAAAGGCTAATCATATTTGTGTCATTTTTTTTACGGAAAATTTCAAATTGTACGTATAAGCAGTACAAAGAAACTTATCTAAGTGCATTATATAATGTTTTAGATGACGTAATTTTTAATTTTGTACATCTTTATTTTAATTATCTGGAAAGGGCATGGAAAATGTTATGTGTAGTAGGGAAAATTAATGTTTTGAATTAAAATTGGTTGTATAATTTGTAATGTGAAGTCGAAATTAGGTGTTATGCAATTGAAATTGTTCGAAAAGTTAGTAAGTTTTTAATGTTTGCGGTTTTTCTCTTTCTGTTTATCCCATGTTTTTTCTGTACTCGGTCTGTTTGTGTGATAGTGGATCAAAATTGCGAGATACTTCTTGGTCGCAACGTAAGAACCAATAACTTCTATTGGCTCGACAGCCCAGTGTGGGCCAGGGTCTTCTCAAGAACTCGCTCCATTCCTCTCTTCTTAGCGATGGCGATGGTTTGTCAATTCCTTATTTTCAAAATTTGAAAGTCTTTAGTGATGCAGTCTGGCCATCTTAATTTGGGTCTGCCCTTTTCTACTATTGTCGAAAATTTCAAACTAACATGTTCATGTCGTTATCTCTAAATTTTTTTTGTCGGTCGATTGAAATACTCTAATTGGTCGATTAAAATAAGAAAAATCAGTTTGGTTAAAAGAGTAGATAAAATAAAAGGAAGATGCATATTCCCATTAAAGACCATATGGTGAATCTCCTAAAAAAATATGTTTTCAGTCTGTGATTTAGTGAAAAATAAGTTACATTTTCGCAAATATTTGCCGAAATTAGAAAACACGTTGAGAGTAATATGCGACATTCAGTCATGAACTTCAAATATTTTTTCTATTACTGGTTCCCAAAAAAATATTAAACAAAACTATAAATAACAAAGAAATGAATTTAAGGGCGGTAGTGATGATAAAAAATATTTTTACATTTTTAGTCAAACTTTCTAGTTTTTATGTATAAAGTAAGAAACTTCTGCTGTAAAGATTCGACTTCCGGGGTAGATTGGTGTAGAAAAGAATATAGCGATTACAAATAGCTATAACTATTTAATTAAAAATGATTTATGAATAAGATAAACAAAGAATTTAAAGGGAATTTCAGAATTCTGCATAGGTACGTCAGAGATGATCTATATAACTTACCTTAGTCATACGGACAACATCTAAAGGCCATTGCAGCGCAATGACCTAACAACAAACCAAATTACAAGTTTAAGTTTATTAAAAAATAATTTCTCCTAATTTTTTTTAGTTGAAATCGGGAAATCTTGTTCATACAAAATCTGATTTTTAAGAGATAATAAGAGATTAGTTCTTCAGTATTCAACCTTATAATAATTGTCCCTGCGAAAGCATAAAAAAATATCATAAATATTATAAAAGAATACCGATTTTGCACAGAAAGCTGTGCTTAAAAAAGTATGCGTTTAAATAATTAAAAAAATTGTGTGACTATCCCAAAGTTGAGATTGTTACCATTTTAAGTATAAGTAATAAGATATAAGTATTTATAAAATGTGTATACTTAGTTTGAAACTGGAATTCTTACACTTGTACTCCTTCCAAAATTTCTACGTGAAACTTGACTTCTCAAAGTTGAATGGATATCTTTAAATATCATAAGCTTTTACATATTTATAAACCTGTTTCACAGATAATAAACTAAATTCTTAGCGTTGTAAATGTAATTTTATACTTTAACTTTTCTCCATAGTGACAATTTTGTAAAAAAAAATTATAACAGGACCTATGAGTATTGTGTTCGACTTTTCAATATATTCCCTTAGATAAGTAAATAATTTATTTTATAAAAGTGTTTCAAATATACTCCATTTCTTAAGAAATTACTGGTTAAATTTTTATTGTTATTGAACGTACACTCTTAAAACAAAAGAGTGAAATTCACTCTTATAGGAGAAGTGCATTTTCGGCACCGGAAAGGAGTGGAAATTAACTCAGACTGAGTTAAAACCGCTCGTTTTAAGAGTGAAGGACGCAGATTGTTTTCTTTTATTTCTTTTACCCACTCCGAAAAAGAGTGAAATTCACTCCTATACGAGAAGTGCATTTTCGGCACGGAAAGGAGTGGAAATTAACTCAGACTGAGTTAAAATCGCTCGTTTGTTTTAAGAGTGTAGGTGGTTATCCTTGTGTGGTTTCAAAATGCTATAATTTAATCCGCCCTTTTTTTTGTAGCATTAAAATGTACTAAATAATGCATACCACATAGTAAATCTTCGGTCTTAAGTTATTAGTTCTACAGAACTCGTAACTTAAGGAAGCTTATTTATTGATAAGACAATCATTTCCAGATTATGATCTAAACTTTATTTATAAAATACAGCTCTTTCCATATGGATGTCACAACAATCCCTTTTTGTAAAATGTTTTTACATGAATTCAAATATAGTCTGTCTGAGACTTAATATTTTTCCGAATAAACTCCTTTTTGATAGTTGATTATCTTTCAATAATCGCATTCATTGATGTTGAACCTTATAGTTCATTGAGATGACAGTGCTTTGTTTAAAAAAATGAAGAGTTTAGATTAAGATGTTATTCTTCATATTGTATTTGCTTTATGAATTACTTTTTAATTTACAAAATAAGTTTAAAAGTGCGTAGGTAACTGTGAAGAGTACAGGGGAAGAACCTCTTGATTTATTAGGAGTCGTTCCGTAATTGTGTCTGCTTGGCGGGCATTGGCGGCAGGAAACCGGTTTCTCTTTCTTCGCTTGGTCCAAGCGTCGGGATCGTGCATCGCGTGAATCTCTATAGGTAGAAAAGTCGTGGTTTAGGAATCTTAAAATTTCTCTTAATTGTTTTAGAAAATTCGTGATTTTCAATCAATCGTACTTTATTTTTAAAGCTTAACATGATGATGAACACAGTCTTTTGAATAAAACGCGGAACTGAATTTCAGGGTTGCAGTGAGAGAAGATGCACAAGAAAGTGAGAAACTGGTTTCCTTACATCAGTTTAGGTGATTACTCGCTATCATCGCCAAAGATGCCTGAGGAGAAAAGTTTTCTACGAAATTAAGCGGTGTTTCCCCTGTACTCTCAACTTCGTTGCTCTGACTTTCGTTGGCTGCTACTTTTTTTGTTTCCTTCTTAACCACTTAGTACACACGGAGTAAAACAGAATTTAGCGGTTTCGAACCTGGTCATGTTGTCCCCTTTTTCCTCTAACATGGAATATATTACTTGAAACAGGTACTTTGAATATTTATGACTGAAATTTTGAATAGTTATTCAACTTGGATTGTTAATTATTTTCAAAGACTGCATAATTGGCATACGCGTAAGAAGTAGTTTGCATATAGTCTATATTTTTGTGATATCTACTGTTTAAAATGGGTTCACGATTTTTAACACGGTTCTCATTTTTGAGGACATAATTGGTTTATAATACTTCCGAATAAATTGATTTAAATTTCAGATTATGCGTTTTTCGTATTTGAGATCATGCGTGTTCTCATTTTTTGAGAATATATTGCACCTTGCATGAAAAAGTGACATATGGCCAAAAAAAGTTTTTCGGATAATAGAGTGAAATTTATTTTTTACATTGCATTTTTATTCTTAAAAAATAAAAGGATCTGTTAACTGTATCCCAAATAATCTATTAATAAATTTAGATTTGCTTTAATTGTTAGATATTAAAATTTTGTATATTTTTGCATTTTCAACTGGGAAAAGTCGTTTGTCCGATATGTCACTTTTCTCCGCTTGGTGATACATGTACTCATTTTAGAAACTTCATGTTTTTATTTTTAAGAATGTATGTACTTGATATAGTTTGAAAGTGTGTGTAAATTTACATTTAGTTGGAACGTTTTACTTTTGTTCATTTTTGAGTAATATTATTTTGGAGTATGGAGAAATGGCTTTGCAAAATATTAAATTATTCCAAAATGTCGCTATAAGGAGAGTGCTGGTACATTAGAACTTCAATTATCCGAAACGTTTCTGATTATCCGAATTTCAGAAGAAAAAAATCCACCTAGCCATCAGTTACTGTTTGTCTTTGTTGGATGTCAAGCATAGTAATTTGTTTTTGGACTGGTCAAAGAAAATTACTATGCATGATATCCAACAGAGACGAGCAGTAACAAATAGGCCGAGTATAAAGTTTATGTCGCATATAAACTTTTGTAAAACCAAGATTCTAACATAAGTTTTAAAAAAAAAATATTACAAAATGCTATGACTCAAACTGCCAAAGCAGGACCTAACAATTTGGTTTTTGGTTGGTTTGAGTAATTGGGACCTAAACACATTAGGATAATCAGAAATTTGGATAATCGGAGTTAATCGGAAAATTAGATGAATTGTTGGGCTGTGATAATGTAGTTCTAGTTTCGGTTTCATTAGCCCAACCAAAACCAAAGTGGAAATTGCTGCTTTGGAAGTTTGAGTCGTAGCTTTTTGTAATAGTTCTTTTATTCAACTTGTGTTAGACTTATTTGTTATTGCTCGTCTCTGTTGAATATCATGCACAGTAATTTTCTTCGGTCAGTCCAAAAAAAATTACTAAGCATGAAATAAAGACACAGTCCAACGAAGACACAGTAAGTGATGGCTGCGTGAAACTTCTTCTGAAATTCGGACGCAACGCTTCGGATAATTGGAGTTCTACTGTACGATAACTAATATAATGAAATACTCTTCGTTATCCTCCTGGACAAATTGCCACTAACGTTTTGCTATAGGAAGGGGACGGTAACATCATCTCCTTTCGGAACCAGATATCGAAAGACAGATAATGAGTCAACCTGATTCATCCTTCATGTTGTCATCCCCACTTCAATGTTTTCAAACAGAGAGCGATCTTTGCTCGCTCGACTTTCCTGTCGGCATCTTTTTGGCAAAACACAAGAGGTTCTTTTCCACTTGTTCCTTGGCAGGATCGAGTTCCCTTCTAAACTAAGATCGGAAAAACCACTTTGGATAAACCCAGGGACATATGGGACTTTTTTTTTTTAAAGCTTTTAACCTTTTCACTCTAGAAAAAAAAAATCCTATGCCTATATACTTTATATAAACATATTTTTTAAACAATTGGGTACTTGACAGTATCGCTAAAATACCTTCCAATATTTAATTAAATTATAGTTTGAACCCAAATATAACAAAAGTATATATTTTTTTTGCAAAATAAATCTTTAAATAATTTATAAAAATCATTTTCAAATTGCTTTTTTTTTCATCGGTACGTCACGTGATCACAAACACGTCGATTTGGCTGACGTCACTAGTGTATAAACCAACCGGTGTGATGTTTTTTTGTTTGTAATTAAACTGGTTTTAATCTAACTTACTATTAAAATAAGAATTATATTGATAATGGGTGGAGGTTTTACAGAAGCAGATAGTTCAAATTTGCTTAAAGTAGATTCCAAAATGGTGTTTCAAAGTGTTTATAGTCACTAGTGACATCATAGATACCACGTGACAGCCACAAAGCGTTTTCGGTAGTGATTTTTCGTCCTAATTGTAAAATTCATTTCCCCCCCTTTTTATGGGGTATTTGAAAAAAAATACGGGTCTAATATTTGGCATTATTTAAGGCCAATAAAAAAATTTAGTCAAGTACCCTATTCTACATAGTTAGTGCATGCAATCGCGCTGCTAACTCAAAAAATTACAAAAAGTAGACATGCGGGTCACTTGTATCCTGAACCCTCCGTATATATACCAATTGCCAGTTTTTCGAAAGAGGGGAGGAGCTTAACTTTCTCTTGGTATCCAAAGAGTGGTATTACTGGATAGAGTGGATAGTTAATTCGGAATAATTAGCAGGTTGGTTGAATTAACTTCGCACTAGAGCCACAGTTGGTAGTTCTACCGATTAAAACATTTAGGGAAGTATTTAGTGGTATATTTGAGCCACGGGGTCAAATGATGAGAAAAATACCTAGACAGATCACCTTATACAGGGTGGCGCAAATAAAAGTGGCCAATGCATGAAGCTACACGAATGCAGAGAAATGCTTGCCGAGAAAAACTATTAAAGCCGCCTGAAAGCCTCCAAGTCAAATCTATATTTTCATTGGTTGGTTTGGTTGTTACTAGAAAAGATCTGCATATGGACTATTCACGAGTTCAGATCTTAGTACGAGCTGTGTAAGTTTGCTCTGATCAGATCAGTGCACTTGTGAAGGTGACATTGTTACCGGCAAATAGTTCGCCAAGTGTCTGTTTGGGCTTAATATTGAAGCGATTAATGGCTTCACATGGCAAACCTGTTTTTGCATTGGTTTTTGACTTGGCAGCATTTCCTGTCTTTTCCGTACTTCTAAGCCGGGCCACTTTTATTTGCGCCACCCTGTATAACATTAAAATCTTTCAATCTTGTACTTTATACTTACTCTTATATTCTTAGACATTTTATTCCATGATAACTTGAGCTATTTAAAAATAATATTAATTAATATTTTAATATTCTTAACTTTTCTTCTTAAATATATATTAGTTTGAATAGCTCGGGGAAGTATTGTTTAAAAATCTTAACATTTGCTTAAGGGGGTATATACGTTATCAATTTGTGATGTTTTCAGTTTAAAACATAATGTGTATCTCTGCAAAGATCACTAGTCTAACTGCTAGAGTTAAAACCTTTGTTTGAAGCAACAACTATAATATGATCGTGTAAATATTTTTGAGTGTTTCACTCCGGAGCTTCTGCCAGCTAAATTTTCCTTTAAGCAGTTGTACATAGTTTTGAAAATACACTGCTCAAAACAATTAGGGGAGCACTTTTCGTACTTTTGTTAACCCTTTCAGTTCCAACGTTTTCTTTTTTATTATACAAATCTAAAATTTGAAATAGATTCATTATGGTAAAATTCATGAAAGATTCATGAAATGGTAAAAAACAGGGGGAAAAATCCTAACTTTAACTAAAATTTACGGGGAGAATTTTTTATTTTACCATGTTTTTCATATTTTCATTTAATTAAAACAATCATTATTTATTTCTTCAAAAGACATGATTCTTCCTTCTAACGATAAATAAGTGCGAGCTCAACTTAGTGAGAAAAAAATCGCAAGCTGATGAATCCAAATGGAATCATTTCGGGTGAAAGGGTTTGAACCATGCATTCCCCTAATTCTTTTGAGCAGTGTATATTTGTATTTTAAATTTTAATGTTTTTTCTTCACTTAAAAAGAAAAAATGTGTTTAAAAAATACTTTAGAATAAAAAAAACTTAATTTCGAATTTTAAAAATTCACCTACAGTAGTTTAAAATATCTGTATACCTGAAGTATTGTCATTTTATTTTATAATCATAAACTACTTAATGTATCATTTAATAAGACCCTGTAAATTATAACACGTATCTGCACCTGCATTTAATATCACTTATTTAGATGAGGATAAAACAATTCAACTTTTAGAACATCTTAACTCTTGGAAACGATTTGAAACGTTTAGAAATATTAAGATTATTTCATATCTTTCAATACTTTTGTGATTAGTTTATTTTTCATATATAGCTTATCTCTATCATTTTCTTTCAATTGAATTTGGCGATATTTTCAATTTTCAAATTGCAACATCATAAGCATATTCAATAACTACACTGCTCCCAACAATTAGGGGAACGCATGGTTTAAACTCTTTCACCCCCAATGATTCCATTTGGATTTGGTATCATCAGCTTCCGATTTTTTTTTACTCACTAAGTTGAGCTCGCACTTATTTATCGTTAGATAGAAGAATCATGCCTTTTGAAGAGTTAAATAATGTTTGTTTTTAATTAAATGAAAATATGAAAAACATGGTAAAATAAAATTCACTCTAAAACAGTTTTATTAAATAAATTCACCCTAAATTCTTCATGTCTGCATTTTTAGATGTTTAAAAATTGATTTTAAAAATTAAAGTTTTGAAAAAGTAATGTTATAATTTATTCAAAAGTTACGATTCCAATTTCCCCTCATAAATTTTAGTTAAAAAAATTAAGATTTTCTCCCTGTTTTTTACTATTTCATTCTGGATGCATTATGAATCTATTTCACAAATTTTAGATTTTTAGACTAAAGTTGGAACTTACAGGTTTAACAAAAGCAAGCAAAGTGCTCCCCTAATTGTTTTGAGCAGTGTACATTGATATAAAAATGTAATAGAATTTATAAATCTAAAACCTACCAGTTTCTATGCGAAATGTTTTTTTATTCAAACAGACACTGATAAAAATTACTGTACCTTTCAGTATTACAAATTTGCAGGTACTGAGTTTGAAAAATACCAAAGTTTCTGCACTGATTTTTTAAGTTAACACTTAAATAAAAAAAATGTGTATCGATTTATATTTTATGATTTAAAACAAGTTCCTGAAATAATCATGTGGTGTTCTTTTTAAATCAGTTTATTTTTATTTGTTTCGCAGTTAAATATTTCCTAAAAATTAGAAATATCTATCAAATAAGTATGCAATTTCAAAACTATTTTATAGAATTCAAATATTTTTTTTATGATACTACTGTGAAGTAATGAAAGAAAAATTGGGATTCTTAAAACATGTAAACAGTTTAAATACAATTAATTGAAATTTCAATAAATTGTGCATTTATACAAAGTATAAACATTTTCAAAACTGTCCTTGGTTGTGTTTTGAAGATTTATTTTATTGCTGCAAAATGTCTTGCCATAAGTCAATACAAGTTAATTATTTTTAAATTGTTAAGATGAATTTAACAACTGAGCAGTGTCAAAACAATGAAGCAAAATAAAAATTATTTTAAAAAGTCAACTTTTGTTAGTTTGATAAAAAAAATCTTTCACTCTACTTTAAAAACTATTTTTTTTTGTCTGAATTTCATTTGTTTTGTTATTTAAGTCATTCCTACTAATAACATTATGTAGCTCTAGTGCGACGATAATCCACCTGAACCTACTTAAAACAAATGTAAATCAAGTACTTTGATTCAATTATCAGTGAAGACTAATATAGTCTGAATAGAAATACGGAATATTTTGAAAACACTTGAATTTTTTTAGAAATTAGTTATGCTGGCTTTCCATATAATAAAACAGCTTGACCATCTCGTAATATGAATTTTCACAAATTCGCGGTCAGCTATACTCCTCATGAATGCTACATTTTGCAATACCACTCCTTCCCATTCATAATTAATAATTCCCATTGAAAAGTGGAACTCTTAACTCTTTAAAAATGAAATCGGATTTTTTTTTCTTTATTTTAACAATGTTAAAGCACCATGAATTCGTGAAGAGTTACGTTTACCCATTGAAAGTTAATGTCAAACTAAATCTTGTGCTACACTCTTAAAACAAAAGAGTGAAATTCACTTCTATAGGAGAAGTGCATTTTCGGCACCGGAAAGGAGTGGAATCTAACTCAGACTGAGTTAAAACCGCTCGTTTTAAGAGTGTAGGACGCAGATTGTTTTCTTTTTATTTCTTTTAACCACTCCGAAAAAGAGTGAAATTCACTCCTATAGGAGAAGTGCATTTTCGGCACGGAAAGGAGTGGAAATTAACTCAGACTGAGTTAAAACCGCTCGTTTGTTTTAAGAGTGTACAAGGAACTATATTGATGTGTTGCCTTATTTTTAGGAAACCTTACAAGCATATAGTTCTATCACTAAAAAGTCGTTATTGAATAAATATAAAATAAATAATTTCTATAGAAAACTAAAAGAATTTTTCTATTAATAGAAACTACATTTACTTTACAATCAGATTATCATAATTTTTTCAATATTTTTGATTATCATTTGCATATTATAACGTTTTAAATAGTGAAACATAATGACTATACTTACTGTCTTAAAAATTTACATTTTGAAATATTTTTCTAAATAAACAAGTAGGTTTGTAACAGAATCTGTCACTTAACCCGCTTCCACACAACAGTTGTGTTTAACAGGTAAAAAGGCGACAAACACAGCATTATTTCTATATTAAACATTTACATGCTAAATTTGGCTAGTTTCATTTATTTTATTTCGAAAATTTAATAATTATTACTTATTGTTTGCAAAAATTTATATTTCAAAGAATAAATATGCAATATTCATCGCTTTTAAATAGAATTAAAACATTTCATATCAACGTACAAAGAATCTCGTAGTGAAATATATTTGACGTCATTTCAAACTGATCGATGTTGCAAAAATAAATTTATTTTAATTTATTGTCTAAAAGAATTAGTTTCTCGAGCGATTGTTGCGAATGGCAATGGTGATTTAATTCTAATAAAAATGGCTTTCTATGCTTTTTAAATGAGCATTAAATTATACAGTTTTTTAAATAATTGAAGTACTTCGAATTCTTCTCTAAAATTTTCAATGTATTCTAATTTCGATGCGCTGAATTTTTTGACGTATCACTTGTCCCGTAGCATTTGTAGTTTGGGCAATGAAAGTGGGTGACGGACAGACTGAACAATTATAATACCTTCCACTTTTTACGTTATAAAACGTAGTGTGGAAGCTAACAGCGGGATCTTAAGTGTTTGAATTGAACGGATCAATCTCCGATAGTTAAATAAAATGAAACTTTTGAATAGTTATCAACTTGGATGGTTAATTATTTTCCGGCATAAAGGGCTTATGTAATAAGGACTTCTTGCGTAGTTTATATTTTTGGTCTATCTACACTGTTAAAAATTGTTTCTCGATTTGAGAAGAAATATGGCGATGTAAATGTTGACTTCGTGTATAAAGTACCTACAGATTTTAGTTATTTTGATTATCTATTAAAAATACCTAGCATACAAAGCTTTTTTTAAAAAAAAAATGCCAATTTGTTTATAAATTGAAACGAAAAATTCCATTTTTCAAAACCTCATTTCATAAAAAGTAATTAAAATATTTAAATTTCCTTTTAACATGTTACTGTTCTAACTCTGTTTAACTCTGTGAGCAAAAATCTAAGATATTTTGAAATAGAAGGAAAGTATTGATAGTCCGAAACACAATACTCGGTATTTTCGTTTAAAAAAAATAGCATTTTTCAAATTGTTACGAAAACAGCTATAAATAAATTCACCATTGGAGTTCTTGGAGCACAATGGTAAAACAGTCTAATGAATGTGCAGCAAAAAGGGTTTTAAGATATGTTTAGCTTTTTGAGAAATCATGTTTTGAAAAGAGAAAAAAAATCAGAAAATATTCTTTTAAAAAATAATAATCGCCTTTTAAACTAGTTTTTTAAAAAAAATCTTGTTATATGCAACACAAATTAATAGAAACCTTCCTATTAAGCAAACGCGTCTTTTTTTAAGTCTTAATAAATTTCAAGTTTTAACGTTATTTTCTTTCGGGCAGCTTTATGGGCAAAACGAACATTTTAACGTAAGCGGATGCCTTACGTCTTCACAACGGGCAAATTACAATTTTCAGAATGAGGTTGTTTCAGATGATGTAACTCTTTTGTTTGCACCAGCGATTTCACTGGTTCTTGCAGTTTCGCTCAAAGAGTTCTATAGTAGGGTAGAGGAACGACTCGTACTGAGCTGCCATGGGCAGCCATGGCACACTACGGAGCCCGAATAGAGTGGCAAAAGTGCTAGCTAATTTATAATTTTGATACTGAGAAAGGAAGTACACCCAGGGCAAAGGCGGGAATCGAGCCCGCACCTGTTACAGCGCGCGGACTGCTAGCGTTATGGCCTGCGATCCAAACCACTCGGCCATCGGGCCCCACATGCCACCCTATATTGTCTCCGTGTTGGTCCATGGTGCTGTTGCCAGGTTCAGTCTCTACCCTACTATAGAACTCTTTGGTTTTGCTATATCATTGCACGTTTTTTATAAACCGCTCCTTTAACTTTATCGGTTTAAATTCGGTTAAATTTCAAGTAATGCAAAGCATTTTCAAAACATCTATGTTGTCGGAAAACTTCGGTTTAGATGAATTTTGTCTAATGCGGGAAAAAATGCAACGAAATTGTGGGACAGTAATTTAACGTGATTCACGAACAGAAAAAAGATTTAGTTGTACTAAAAGAAAAAGTTTACATAACATTCGTTTTAATAAGGTAAGAAAATATGGTATTGTTCAAAACAAATGTAATTCCAGAAATACCAAAAATGAAAACGATACCACTGGAACTGTTGCCACTCACGTCGTGAAACATGTCCCATTAAGTCTCCTCAAGTCATTGAGCTAGAAGAAACGTGGAGTGAGGTGTGTGATTCACTGAACAGGGCAGCAAACGAGCCGGTTCAATAACGAAACGCGGAGGAATACACGGCACTGCAGCAGAAACGAACCGGGCAGAAAACCTAGAAACTTGCCTATTTCGCTATTTGGTTCGTTTTCGCTGGTTCTTAGTTAGTGATCCACGTGGTTATTTCTTTAAAAAGTTGGAATTTAAAGTTAAAGAAAGTTAATTTCTTTCGAACTAAAAATGTTGAAATACATTTAGGAGCCCAAGTCAATATGATAGAGGGGTCTCATACAAGCATTGCATACAAGTGTAGGGAAAATAGTCCTTTTCTGCCCTGTTCGCTCAAAAGGGTGTGAGTGGGTTTTCGGCTCGCTGACACCTCACTCCAGTTTCCCTTCTAGCTCAATGCCTCAAGTAATGATTTTGCAAAAAGAACGCAAATTCAGCATCTTTGGTTCTCAGCTGCGAGACCTGCAGTGAACTGTGACGGAAGATAAGAGACCCATTGCGTTTCGATTTTCTTATTGCAAAAGTTGCAAGGGACGAAGTCGTGGGAAATAGGTGTTGGTTGAAATGTTCTTGTTTGATTTGGTTAAGATATTTTAACGGCGAATGAGACAGAATTACAGCAGATCTCCAAACCAAAGCGCCGAAGAACGATTTAAAGTTACACTTTTGGATTAAAAAAATTTTCTTGAAAAAGGTTTTGAAATTTAAAAACATTTCTTTTTACGGGTATTATTAATTGAAATTTGTTTTGCCGATAAAATTACTTGTTATTTCTGATATTTCAAGGAACTCTGATCATTAAAGACCAATATTTAAAAAAATGTAGCAAATTATTCTTGTACAGTACTTGCGTTAAAATATAAAGGACGAACAAAATAAAAAAAACGAAGTCAATCAAAAAGTATGGCTTTTATGAGAAATATATCTTTGACCATATAATAAGTTGCTCGTTTTCATTGGCGTACCTACATGTGGAAAAAGTTAACTAGAGTAAGACTAAGTATTGGGCATTTGTTAAGGGCGAATGAGACCGTATGACCGCCGATCTCCAAAGCAAAGCGCCTCTGTGTTAATCCAATGGGAAAATTATTTTCTAAGCCTCATTTACTCCGGCTGTATTGCATATTTTTACAAATGGTTTTTTTATCTGATAAATGTAGCTGACTTTACAGGGCTTTATGATCCCACTTTTTGAAATTGGTTCGAATATTTTGCTGTAAAATTATTTATGGAAAATTAAAAAACGAACTAATTTCAAAAAGTGAGATAGTAAAGCGCTATAAGTCAGCAACATCTATTTTTAAAAAATACGTTTGCAAAAATATTAAATGAAGCCGGAGAAATGTGGCTTAGAGAATAACTTTTTTCCATTGGTTTAACACAGAGGCATTTTGATTTGGAGATCGGCGGTCCTTCAGTCTCATTCGCCCTTATGCCCAATACTTAGTCTTACTCTAGTTAACTTTTTCCACATGTAGGTACGCCAATGAAAACGAGCAACTTATTATGGTCAAAGATATATTTCTCATAAAAGCCATACTTTTTGATTGACTTCGTTTTTTTTTCGTTCTTTATATTTTAACGCATGTGCTGTACAAGAATAATTTGCTACATTTTTTTTAAATATTGGTCTTTAATGATCAGAGTTCCTTGAAATATCAGAAATAACAAGTAATTTTATCGGCAAAACAAATTTCAATTAATAATACACGTAAAAAGAAATGTTTTTAAATTTCAAAGCCTTTTTTCAAGAATTTTTTTTAATCCAAAAGTGTAACTTTAAATCGCTCCAGCATTATTCATAAATAATTAAAAGGCATTATTTATGTAAAAGAATCCGTATATCATATAGTACAAAAACTAATGAAATTCAAAATTATTTCTAACATTTTTAATGATTTATAGCGATTCTAATTTTTTATTTGCTCAACCCTTTTTATCTGAATTTTCATTAACTGTTAAACTTAACTGTTTATTTATCAATCTTTATAGCTATTATGTAGTCTTAATGTGCATTAACCTTAAAATAATAAATTAATGATGCAATGTTTAAGGTAAAATTAATTTATATTCTAACCATTCGTCCGATGCATAAAAATGAAAAAAAATTATAAAGTAAATTTTTAATCAATTTGAAAATAACACATTTCTAGGGTAAGCGTATGTTATTTTTAGTTTGTCAATTTAATAATATGCGTTTTTGTAAAAAAAAATTAAACTATGTAATGGTGAGTTTACTATTTTTTTTAACTAATTTTATTTCTTTTCGTCAAAAACTAATTTTAGAAAATATAGTCATCATTAATTCTTTTATTTAGTAGATAAGTAATCTAAAAATGTATGAAAATGATGATGCTAGACCTTTATAACCGAGCCAAACCGGAACTAAAACACATTCTTAAAAACCCTTAGCAATGAATTTAGCACCGTATATGCAGATAAGCGATCAGATACATTTGTTTTAAGTTTGAGTTCAAAAGTTATAGATTGAAACAAGAAAGCTGACTCAAATCAAAAAGTGTTATTGACAGTTTCTATGACAACTTTTCAAAGAAAGGATCATTCTTATAACTGTCTTACTGATAACGGGATTTGATTTTTTTTATCTTCATTATTACATATAAGCCGAGAATCATTTCAATGTCAAATTCAAAAGAAACATTTTTGTTGAAGTTGTTTAATTATAATATTTTAATAATTAATATTTGTAATAAAAATTTTTTAAATTTGTTTCAATATGAATAAGTCTCGTGGTAATTTAATTATTTCTAGTTTTAAGTATAAATTATCTATGAATATATTAAAGTATAACAAGTATTACCAGTCTTTTACACATAGTTTTATTGGACTTGTCATTCTTTTACTAATATAACTTTGGGGCTGGGGAGCCCAGTCGGTTAGGCATTCGCCTAGTATGCGGAAGGTCCGAGGTTCGGGTCCGGGCATTGCCAAAATAACTGCCGACCTATAAACGGCCCGTGCAGCCAAAATGTCCGACAAATAATACCCCGTGTGGCGGGAGTGCACGTTAAATATCCTTCAAAGTCCTACCGCTGCGTACGATGTTGCGTTGGGTGCCTATTACTCAGGTGTCGGCTCGTCCCTTGACTGTGGTTCTAAAATATGACGCCCGTCGCCAATAGCCCTCGTGTAGCTCTAATGCGACGATAATTCAAACTAAAACAAACTAATAACTTTTTAATTATATTTATCATAATGTATTTGTTAAGGTAGAAATCGGATATCCACCATACGTACAAAATGTGTTTTTAATGCGTCTAATATTTAGGACAAATTGCCTTTTCTGGCATCAATGTTAACTCCTATCAGTTTCATAGATGACGTTTGTTTCACATTGCTTTTAAGAAGTATTTAGTTGAGTATATAAATTCGCTCAAATTATTTTGAAATATAGCTTATTTAGAAATATTTATGTATTTTTCCTACATTCTGTATACCACTAATTTAAAGGCATGGGTTATAAAATATATTTTTTAATCTTCTGGCTGAGATACCGGAGTTTTTTTTAAATAAAAAAAATTGTTTATTACAAACATATTTTCTAGTTCTGTTATAATTATCTGTCTTTAGTTAAGTGCATTAAACTGAAAAGCTAAAACTAAAAAAATATATTTTTTATACTATAACATTTTAAAGTAAAGTGTAGTTGTATTTATGTTTAAAAATTACAGAAATTTATAATTGTAGAAATTGTTCTTTTTAAATATTTTAAAAATTTCGCTTATTTCCCCACTTTTCACGCTCGTTACGCTAGTAATGTTGGATGAATATTTGTATTACTCTCGTGTTTTTTTACAAGTTAGTCCCTTTAAAAAGGGGTTGATAGCAAAACCTTATTTTTAATATCTTTTAATTGGTAATCTTAAAGTAAGGGGTTAGTCTTTAAGTTTGTCTTGATATACTTTCAGTGTTCACTTAAAATTTTAAACTACCCAACTGAAGAGGGATTGTCAGTCCCATAGAGCTAATGCATTAGTTTTCTAATCACAACTTCCGCAGAAGTATTGCTTTGTCATGTTAGCCCTTATTTCCCAGGTATGAGAATCAACATAACATCGAAATGAAACAAATTTTGAAACGAAAATGTTATCTAGTTATTTAATTATATATTTTTGAAGTTTTAAAATGCCAAAAATATACAGCAGATGGCGACACTATTTAAAAACTTTATCAATTAATAATTGAATAACCGGATGTTATTTTCTATTCAATTTTGTTTTAAATTGATGTTATGATGATTCCCATACCTGGTGAAAATTGGATAACATGGCAAAGCAATTCTTTTGCAAAAATTGTGATTTCAAAACTAATGCGTTATCTCTATAGGACTGACAGTCCCTCTGAACCAGTTAACACATCTTTTGAGTAAAAAAAAAACGATGATAGAAACTACTTTTGTCTTTCTAAATTTACACCATCTAATTTCACTTAGCTTAGTATTCAGGGCTGCGTTTCGAGGTGTGTTTCGTACAGAATTCCTCATGCCGAGCCGACTTGGAAAAGTTAAATCTACAAACAAATGTTTTTTAATAAAAATGTTCAATCATCTTGGTTAAAAAAAAACATGTCATAGTGATATAAAAATCAAAGAATATTAAATGGCTAACAAATCTAACACATTGTCTTCTATAAATTAACCCATTAAATTTAGTTTACAGGGTACTTTTGTTTTTAATTTTCTTTAAAGTTCTGTGGATATTTTTGTGCGTAAAAAGCATATACTCTCATACAAATAATTTTTTATTCAAATAATTATACACACAACAACAAATGCATTGGGTTAATTTATGCAAAAGGCTTCACAGATTCTATGAAAAACATATGAGTGTTGAATAAATTCTTTTTAAATGTTCCTTAAGTATAGGTAATTTTAACATTATCTAGATAAGGTCGTTAGTTCACGAACCTGTTTCCTTAACTATAAACCTCTGTAGTACAAAGAAGCGTTTTACGGGACTTGGTTCACTTGTATTCTGAGCCCGCCAAGTATCTTCAAATAGTAACGACGTTGTTAGGCTATGTCCTGACTACGCCACAAAGGCAACAAATGCCACAAAGGCAACAAAACTTGGCGACTTGGCAGAGTCAACCACCATGCTATTGCATTGCTTAGCGCGCTTGGCGGTCGCCAAATTTTGTTGCGTTTGTTGCCTTTGTGGCGTTTGATGTCGTAGTGAGGACAGAGCCTTAGGATGATTGATTCTTGTTTTGGCGATAAGCGTCATCTGACGACGGTTCTCATGTTTAGTTCAAGGCTGCTTCAGTCTCCAGAGTTCAAGACGCAAATCTCAGACAGCTGGGCGCCAAATACCCACCTGCTGCGGCTATCATAGAACTGAGATAACTTTAGACTAGTAAAGCAACAGAGTTAAGAACAAGATGGAGATGCTTTGGCGAGAAAACAAGTGAAGCCACCCGAAAGTCGCCAAGCAACCCTAGTAAGCCCAAACAAACCGCTCGCTCAATGTTAGTTCATGCTGAAACGCATCATTTTGATCCTAAAACGCGTTCATTAAAAATCAAAAACAACAGTTGTAGGCTGTAGTACGAGATCTGAATTTACGAAAGGTTGCAGAAGATTCCTTTACAGGTAAGAAAATAGCGTTGTAATAATAGTTTGTTTTAGAGAGTCAGCATCGCAGTGTTGTAGTGCTAAAAAATTTTTTCCCGGAACGCTGTTATACAGGCGTGTCCGAGGGGGGGGGGAAGGCACTTTTTATTGTTTAAATCAATTGTAAGGATTGGCTGCGAATTTTAGTAGGGGAAGGGGGCATGTTTTACTACTAGTTGTGCTTTAATTGCTAACATTTCCGTTTTGGTCCGATTTTTGTCTATATACTAGCCGACTTAAAATGCTTGTGCAAAGCTTCATAGTTTTGCCAGACTGCGGAAACAGTTCGGAAAGAACTGGTAACAAATCTAACCCCCAAAACACGACCGATTTTCTTAATTACGGTCTCGAGGCTAGCTGCACATTCTTTAATTTCCCGTTGGTTCTTGGGAGACCGACTATACAAAGAGTAAAGTTTGTCCATAAAAATTTGAAAATGACTTATGCCGTGGACCTCGTTTATTGCGTCTCCAACTGCAAGTTCCAGACGATGGTTCAAGCAGTGCCAAACAACTGTTGGGAAATTTCTGTGACAAACACTCCGCCACGCCCGAATTTTCCCCGAGCATAGTATTTGCTCCATCACTAGTGAATGCCACTAAATTTTCTTCGAGATATTTGTCATTAAATCCGTATTTGCCCAGACAATTTAACAAATATTCTGTTATAGTCTTGGCGTCTTGACTTGGAAGTTCAAGTAAATCTAAAAACGTGAAAATTGGTTCACATGATTTGTCGGTCTCACATTTCATATATACGATCAAAGTAGTTTTGCTGCTGAGAGTGGTAGATTCATCAATAAGTATCGAAATTTTACCATTTATTTCAATAATGCATGTTAATTAATTTTTTAATGAAAGAAATAGTAAAAAAAATAATCACGCATTAAAGTTCCGGAACGCCGTTCCGGCTCGTAAAAAAAGTACCGGAACGTCGTACCGGTGCGTTCCGGCCCCACTACACCGCTTACTACACTGCTCAAAACAATTAGGGGAACGCATGGTTTAAACCCTTTCACCACAATGATTCCATTTAGAATCATCAGCTTGCGATTCTCACTAAGTTGAGCTCGCATTTATTTATCGTTAGGTAGAAGAATCACGTCTTTTGAAGAATTAAATGAAGTTTGTTTTCACATTAAATGAAAATATGAAAAACATAGTAAAATAAAATGTACTCCCAAAAATGTTTATGAAATAAATTGACACTAAATTCTTCACGCTTGCATTCTTAGATGTTTAAAAATTGATTTGAACTTTTTTAACAAATAAAGTTATGAAAAATTTATTGTTATAATTTATTCCAAAGTTATGATTCCAATTTTTACCCCCTTAAATTTTATTTTAAAACATTTAGATTTTTCCCCCTAATTTTTACCATATCATTCTGGATGTGTAATGAATCTATTTCACAAATTTTAGATTTTTAGACTAAAAAATAAGAAGTTGGAACTGAAAGTGTCAACAAAAGTACGCAAAGTGCTCCCCTAATTGTTTTGAGCAGTGCACATTGACTTGTCGATTTCTTAACTCCACTGTAAAATATTTCGCAGAGAGCGCTTGTTTGGGCTTACTACAAAGCGATCAATGGCTTTACTTGGCAAACCAGTTTTTTTGCATATTTTTACCCGGCAGTATCTGCTTCTTCTTAGCTCTAAGTACACCTTATTCAAATCTTGCGAAAAAGAGTAGCAAAGATAAACCACTGTGGTGGGCAATAAGTGTCAGACTTAGCAACTTAGTGGCTTACTTTCCAAACAGTTTCCATTAAAAAAATAAAAAGATTAACCCTCTAGTGCATACTGTTGTTATTTGGCAACATATACTTTAATCCACTTTAATGGCTTTAAAATATTGTTGATGTTCGGCAGCTTTAGAAATTTGTCATATATTGGAAACTATATTAATGTTTTAGAATGAATAAGTTACTATTTAAAGAAAAAATGGATTTTAGGCTGCATCATACAATTAAAAGGATACAATTTCCCCAAATTTAATGCATCGTCTTCGATGCTAAGTCTAGGGGATTCCAATGTTTTAAAATTTATATAATTAAGTTTCAGGGCACAGATTAGTAATTGCATATATAGCTGTTAATGAGAAATGTAAACATGCACTCAAAATTTTGATTAGTAGTTCTAAGGATTTTGTATAAAGTAATGGGACCCATACTACATTTGGCCCATTACGACATGCATAGTTACTGCTTTACTGAAATTGTACTATTTCTGAGTTAAAATATATTCAATCATTGAAATTCCAGAGGGGGTCATATGCGATGTATTTTTAGTTAAGATACATTTGTAAAAAAAATTTGAATTAATATTTAATTTATGATATTAAGTTTTTTTTTTGTAAATTATTAGTATTTGAATTATATTGTTTAAAAGCAGTTTTTTTAGGATACGGACACCTTTTAAGGCCTTAAAGTGTTAAACTTCAAAGAACAGAAAGATCGAGTGCAAAAATAAGTCTCGACTCGTTTGACAAATATTTTGAAATAAGTCCGTTGTGACAATGTTTTCTTCTGTTAATTGTCCTGTAATCTCTGATCTCATAAAGATTAACTCGAAGAAAGGTCGGCGAAGTGCTTTCTTGTCATCTTGCTAATTATGTTACTATCAAGTGCAAGCTCCTTTTACGGAGTAGCTCTTCTGTTTCTTGTTTTTATTTAACCCTGTGCGTATTGGGGCTGTTGAGCCAAGTCGGTTAAAGCGTTCATTTTGCATGCGGAAGGTCCCACACTCTTAAAACAAACGAGCGGTTTTAACTCAGTCTGAGTTAATTTCCACTCCTTTCCGTGCCGAAAATGCACTTCTCCTATAGGAGTGAATTTCACTCTTTTTCGGAGTGGGTAAAAGAAATAAAAGAAAACAATCTGCGTCCTACACTCTTAAAACGAGCGGTTTTAACTCAGTCTGAGTTAATTTTCACTCCTTTCCGGTGCCGAAAATGCACTTCTCCTATAGGAGTGAATTTCACTCTTTTGTTTTAAGAGTGCAGATTCGGGTCCAGGCATCGTCAAAATAACTGCCGATCTATAAACGTTCCATGCAGCCAAAAAAAAATGTCCGACAAATAATGAACCGTGTAGAGGGAGTGCACGTTAAATATGCTCCAAAGTCCCAACGTTGCGTACTATGTCGCCCCTAAAGATTGCGTTGGGTGCCTACTCGGAGGGCGGCTCGTCACTTGACAGTGGTTCTAAATTACGACGCCCGTCACCAATAGCCTTCGTGTAGTTCTAGTGCGACGGTAATTCAAACTAACCTAACCTAACCATGTGCGAATGTCATCTCTCTGGTACATAACGCAACGTTGGGACTTTGGAGCATATTTAACGTGCACTCCCTCTACACGGTGCATTATTCGTCGGACATTTTTTTTTGGTTTTTACTAAAAAAACGTAATTCGATCTTTGATCGTCAGACATTAAGGGAAAAATATATTTGCACTGGCACTTAATATTTATAATTTAAAAACATTGTCAACGCCATATACTTAGCATTAAGGATGATGCAGGGCTGGGGAGCCCAGTCGGTTAGGCGCTCGCCTAGCATGCGAAAGGTCCTAGGTTCGGGTCCGGGCATCGCCAAAATTACTGCCGACCTATAAACGGCCCGTGCAGCTAAAAATGTCCGACGAATAAAACCCCGTGTAGAGGTAGTACTCGTTAAAATACGCTCCAAAGTCCTAACGCTGCGTACGATGTCGCCCTTAACGGTTGCGTTGGGTGCCTACTCGGGTGTCGGCTCGTCACTTGACTGTGGTTCTAAAAAATACGACGCCCGTCACCAATAGCCCTCGTGTAGCTCTAGTGCGACGATAATTCAAACTAAAACTAAGGATGACGCATTAAATTTAAGGAAATTGCATCATTTTAAATTGTATACCAAATAAAATTCTTTTCTTTTAAATAGTTAACTTTTTCATTATAATACATCAATATAGGTTCCAATAGATGACAAATTGCTAGAGTTGCCAAACATCAACAATATTTTGAAGTAAAAATGGGTGAATTCAAATATGTTGCCAAATGGCAACAGTATGCATTGGAAGGTTGAATTTCTTCCATCGCTCCTTCGTATTAACTTACTTGGTTTATTGTTAACTACGGGAAGCAATTTTGGCGTTACCTTCGTCGTATATTCCTGGTTAAAGTTACAGGTTTTTCTTTGTGGTTATTGACTAATTTAGCGTTGTGATTTGGTTGCTGCCAAAAAAATACAAAAATTCGATTCTAATATATTTTTTCTACAATACATTTAAAGTCTTTCTGGTTGTAATCTGGTTCTGGATTCTGCTTTTTTTTGGATCTGGTTTATTCAAGAGAAAAATATGCATGTAAGCAAAGTTGCAAGATATATGATAGATAAGTGTGGCAGTATTTATTCAGTCTGCTGCACATTAATTAGTAGCAAAAATTATACGAAAAAAGGTACTTCTATTATTCAAACCAAAATTTTTACTCTAACTTTAATTTAAAATACATGTATAAATAGTTTATTTCACTCAAACCATTTTATCAGTATCGGCAGATCGTTTAAATTATCATATTTTTCGTCACTTGATTACCCCTTTGATGAATAGCTCTGAGGGATACATTACATACACTCTTAAAACAAACGAGCGGTTTTAACTCAGTCTGAGTTAATTTCCACTCCTTTCCGGTGCCGAAAATGCACTTCGCCTATAGGAGTGGATTTCACTCTTTTGTTTTAAGAGTGTACGCATAAACCCGTAGCTGACTGCCAGGTTTTCCCAGCAACACAAGCATTTTTTTTTAATTCAATTTTACTCAATTTTAGTGTTTGAAGAAATCATTTAAATTCGTTTGATACAGAAACATAATTTAAAGAAATTAAATTTTTCAGCTAAAAATTTAAATTGCAATATGTAATGTGTGTAGTGAAAACAAGTTTCCACTCCATTCGCTTATCCCTCAGCGGGATAAGAAAGAACTGGTTTAAAACAACACAAAGTTATGTGTTTTGATGCTTGAAATTAATCAGTCTGAAATAAATCCCAACTTATTTCTTAAATCTAAATGTTCACGGAACACTTGGGCATTTAGACGTGAAGTTTCAGTGTAAACGGGCGCCTGTCGGGAAATTGACAAGTTCGAATTAGCGAGGGAGACTTAAGTGGTCTATTGGGCATTTCTCCGAAAAACAGAACATTTTGTAAGTGAGTAAGCGTTATCAAAAGGCTACTTTGGCTATGAGAATCCAGTCCAAATGGCCAAAGAAACCAGTGAAAATGGCGCTTATGTGTACTTGAATAGACAAAAAAGATTACTTATTGACCTTCGAGAGGTCAGTACTTATAGACTGCTCACAAGAATTAGGGGAGCACTTCGCGTACTTGTTTACCCTTTCAGTTCCAACTTCTTATTTTTTATTATAGAAATCTAAAATTTGTGAAATAGATTTATTATGCATGCAGAATGAAATACTAAAAAACAGGGGGAAAACTTAATTTTTTAACTAAAATTTAATGGGGAAAATATTGGAATCATAACTTTTGAATAAATTATTGCAATAATTTTTTCAAAACATTATTTGTAAAAAAAAGTAAAATCAATTTTTAACCATCTAAGAATGCAAGCGTGAAGAATTTAGGGTATTTTCATAATTTATTCATAATTATTTATAATTTTGTTTTATTATTTCATAAAATTTTTATTCACAAAATTTATTTCATAAAATTTTTGGAAGTGAATTTTATTTTACCATGCTTTTCATATTTTCATTTAATTAAACAAAAATTATTTAATTCTTCAAAAGACATTCTTCCATCTAACGAGAAATAAGTGCGCGCTCAACTTAGTGAGAAAAAAAATCGGAATTTCCGAACTTCTACGACACTATAGCAATTTTATGCTGTTAATCATTACAAATGAAGTTTTATATCTCTATCGATATAAAATACATTATAAAATGTTCTTGATCGAGAGTTCGCGATGAAAAAATTCCACACATTTAGTCCACATTTAATTTAGTCCACACATTTAGTCCACATTTAGTCATTAAACAAAAAAAACTGTTTCTAAATTTGAATAGCATTTAACTGTTAGAAGTGTCTTTATGCATCTATAGAATCGCATATCGGTATTTTACCGCTTTTGTACCAAATTGCACTTGCATGAAACTTTTACTCCAATCATACTATTTATAATATTTTGTGTTGGCTAAAACGAACTAAACAAATAATTAATATATTTGAACAAGAAAATTGGGCATGCAATTGCGCTGCTAACTCGAAAATGACAAACAGTGGACTTGGTACACCTGTATTCTGAACTCTCCATCCCAAGACAATTGAACTGAACCATTTATATTGGAAAATTGCCATGTGAAAATAAGCTTACCGCTTAAGTTTATTTAAATAAACAAAATATAAGATGGGGGGGGTTATTCTCAAAAGTGGATGATTTCAGTATATGCGATTTAGTGAAAAGTAAGTGCTATTCTTAATTGAAAATCGAATCTAAAACATTTACCACTTCCAGTTCATTTTTTCCAAATAGTTTTGGAAACAAAATATTAAAGTAAGAGCTTAAAAATGCAATAATAAATTCTTTTTTTAAATACTTTGGATATTTTCAAAAACAAGTAAATTAAATTATTAACTTGTGTGATGAGAAAAGCAAAAACATTAAAACCATTAAAACCTGTTTGAAATATTCCAAAACATTATTTAAAAACAATAATAGGTTTTAAACAATTTAAATGTAGTGGTTGACCACGTATTTAAAACAGCTGCTAAAACAAAATGTTTTAAACGTAACAGCGCTGAATAATTCTACACCTATTTCTTTCAAAAGGACCTTTGGCAAGAAAACCATTTTTGAAAGTTTCTAAAACAATAATGGTATTTACTGTCGAGACAAAGGGATTAGAAGACGTTTTAACCGATACACTTTTATAGACTTAAGCTGGCTTAAAAGAAAATGAAAAGATAAAAGTGCTTTGTTATCTTTCACCTGTTCTTTAGATGAAAAGAATATAGCACATATTCTGCAAAGATTGCGGGTCTTGGAAACGGCATGCAGTAGGATTTTTTTGTGAAATTTTTTTGGAAATTTGTTCTTTAACAACTAATTATTTCGTCCGACTGAAATTCAATATTTTGAGCAATTTTTATTTAGCTAAAGCTTTAATTTAAATGAATAAAACGTTTTAAAATCTCCACTTGCCGTTTTAATTTTGCATTTACTCTTAGAAGGCTTTTCCTTTGTTGTTTTTTTAATTAAATCGTTAAAACTATTTTTTGATCAATCTGTCGAACTGTTTTACATTTTAAAGTGTTAATATTAAAACATGTATCTGAAGCTTTAGCGTTTTATTTAATTCTAATTATATGAATAGAGTTTGATGAAATATATGCGTTAAATGAATTATGTAGTTATAAAATAATTACAATTTTACTATACCTTAATGCTCCAACAAATTAGAGTAAAAAAATTTAAGGTTGTCGTTTTTTGTGAAGAATAAAAAAAAAGTCAGTTATTTCGAAGCAATTTCGATGATTTGGAGGTTTAAGTCCACTTAAAATCTAACAGGACTAAGGTGCTGGGGAGCCCAGTCGGTTAGGCATTCGCCTAGCATGCGGAAGGTACCAGGTTCGGGTCCGGGCACCGCCAAAATAACTGCCGACCTATAAACGGCCCGTGCAGACAAAAATGTCCGACGAATAATACCCCGTGTAGAGGGAGAAATATGATCCTAAGTCCCAACGCTGCGTACGATGTCGCCCTTAACGGTTGCGTTGGGTGCCTATTCAGGTGTCGGCTCGTCACTTGACTGTGGTTCTAAAATACGACGCCCCGTCGCCAATAGCCCTCGTGTAGCTCTAGTGCGACGATAATTCAAACCTAACCTAACAGGACTAAATAAACAACTTTCTCAAAAAATAACTCTCTTTGGGCACTTCAAAAGAATACAACTGAATAATTTACCTTCGTTTCAGTTATTTTTAGCAAGACCAGGAGCCGAACCTCCCCAACCTGAATATCGGTTGGTTAGTCTATCGGCATCCTAAATTACCAATGTTCCGGAATTCCGTTGTTGCGTAGGTGTTATGACGTTGCTTAGTTCTCTCTGTTGGGAACTTTGGGACAGAAAGGTGTTAATAAGAAATCACTTCGTTTCCAAAATGACGCCAATGTTTTTGGATGACGCAGGCGCAACGCCTGTAAAGATCATCCGGATCATCGGTTTTGTTCCAATAGTGCAATTTTCACACTCTTAACAATTTTGTGCTTGGTTTCAGCATGATGTTGGTTCCTAGTAGCTGCAACGGCTGTGTGGTGAAATGTTTCACCTTTTATTCGGTGTTTGGCTGAACCATTTTTCTGGATTTGGAAACAAAAACCTGAGAAATGGTTCTAACGAATACCAAAAATATGGTTTAACGTTTCACCACACAGCCGTTGCAGCTACTAGGAACCATATTTTTGGTCAAACAAAGTGCATAATTTTTAACAGTGCATGTGCTGCTAAGAATAGGAACGAACGGATTAGGTTAATCCGAAAGAAAATAAGCCTTTATTTTGCAAACAATTTCAAACTGACAACTGGAGCAGAGCTTTCTGTTTTTGTACCAAAAATGTTTTTACTTTCAATTACATCAGATGTGAAGGTAATGAAAGTTTTGCAATCGGGTTGAAAAATCGAAAGTGGAGATTTTGTGTGGAGCGGGCTGGTTCTAAAATGTGGTTTTCGAACATTGGTTCGTCTGTCTGTCTGAAACCACTCTACTGTGCAAACTAAAAAGCATCAATCTTCAAATTTGGTACAAGTGGTTCCCAGTACCTGTCGAACGTCATAATTTGGTTTTCGCAAAAATTTCGCAGGTGCAAGGGATAGCTGCCATAGAACTTCTTAGGTTTTCAAGTTATAGAAATTTCCTTATAAGGCATATAACTACCTTTTAAATGTGTATTGATTTATTGAGTGGTAATTGAAAATCGTGTAGTGTTGCACACCCCTAATTTTCTCTCCAGAATGATGAAATGTCGCACCCTGCGCTAAACAGTGGCGCATCGGTAAAAATAGATTTTAAGAAAGTTTAGCGTTTCCCATTCAATTTCATTTAAGAAAAAATAAAGGATCTCTGCTAACAGTATCTTAAAATGTATTCCCATCAATTTAAAAATGGCTTCAATTGCTAGATCTTCAAATATTTGCGTATTTTTATTTCAAAAGTAATTTGTCCCATACGTCCCTTTTTTTTCCTCCGCGCACTGTGCGATATATTTGCCCAGTAAATAATTTTATATAGATGATAGTATTTTTTTTTTTGTTATGGAAAAAATGTACTTTGAAAAAAAAGTTATAAGTGGGGGGGGGGGGGGGTAATATGGGATGATCGGGTAATATGGAATAATTGTTTACAATTATTGAAAAGCTACTTATACTTCACAAAACAGTTAATTTTAACTAAAAAACAATATTTAAAAATTTGCGCTCAAATAGTTTTGTTTTGTAAGTCTATTTCAAAAATCCCAAACATAATCTTCTTTCTCTGCTCCAGTATATTCAAAATGAACCCATTAAGAAGGGCTAATGTGTTTAAATCCCAATTTCATTTATCTTCGGTAAATTTTCTGTTACAAAAGATACATTCAGCAACTTTGTTTACCGGTTCTGCAGTTGATGGCATGAAGGCAGTTTTAGATTATATGTTCCATATTACCCGACACACTTTTTTGGATTATGAGCCATTTTACTGACGGATAAAACATTGATGGCTAAAAAAACGACTACAGCATAACAAACTACTATTTTTTAGTATACATTATTCTTAACAAAAAAAATTAGTCATGATTACTGGTAGATTAAAATGTTTGAACACTTTTCCGACAAAAACTTTCAAAAATCCGAAAGCACACTTTGTTTTGCAGCGACTGTAACGACAGTAACAAGAAGTTAACTCTTTGTTCACTGCATCATGGGGGATTTCTCAAGTCTTTCATGGCATTTTCACGTAATGGCAGCACGAGAGGAGGCTGAAACTTCAGTATTCCATATTCCCCGACTATTCCATAATACCTCCTCTCTACTATCTATGCAATTTTTCGGTTATATCGCTGAAACCCTGCCAAATGTGATTTAGTTACATATGTATAGATCCATGAAAAGCACACTGCTCAAAAAATTAGGGGAACGCATGGTTTAAACCCTTTCACCCCCAATGATTCTATTTGGAATCATCAGCTTGCGATTTTTTTCTCACTAAGTTAAGGTCGCACTTATTTACCGTTAGATGGAAGAATCATGTCTTTTGAAGAATGAAATAATTTCTTTTAATTAAATGAAAATATGAAAAACATGGTAAAATAAAATTCACTCCCAAAAAATTTTATGAAATAAATTGACCCTAAATTCTTCACACTTGCATTCTTAGGTGTTTAAAAATTGATTTTAACTTTTTTTAAACAAATAAATTTTTGAAAAAATTATTGTTATAGTTTCTTTAAAAGTTAAGATTCCAATTTTTTTCCCCTGTTTTTTACCATTTCATTCTGGATGCATAATGAATCTATTTCACAAATTTTAGATTTTTAGAATAAAAATAAGAAGTTGGAACTGAAAGGGTAAACAAAAGTACGCAAAGTGCTCCCCTAATTTTTTTTAGCAGTGTAGAATACTTATTCATAATTTTCAGTTGAATTAGAGCTTCAGTACCAGCAAAATAATAATAAATATGACGTTAGGAAAAAAACTACAATTTTCGAACTTCTACGACAACTATAGCAAATTTTTTATGCTGTTAATCATTACAAATGAAGTTTTATATCTCTATCGATATAAAATACATTATAAAATGTTCTTGATCGAGAGTTCGCGATGAAAAAATTCCACACATTTAGTCCACATTTAATTTAGTCCACACATTTAGTCATTAAACAAAAAAAACTTTCTAAATTTGAATAGCATTTAACTGTTAGAAGTGTCTTTATGCATCTACAGAATCGCATATCGGTATTTTACCGCTTTTGTACCAAATTACACTTGCATGACACTTTTACTCAAATCATACTACACTGCTCAAAACAATTAGGGGAGCACTTTGCTTGCTTTTGTTAAACCTTTAAGTTCCAACTTTTTAGTCTAAAAATCTAGAATTTGTTAAATAGATTCATAATGCATCCAGAATGAAATGGTAAAAAACAGGTGATAATCTTAATTTTTTTAACTAAAATTTATGGGGGAAAATTGGAATCATAACTTTTGAATAAATTGTAACAATAATTTTTCAAAACTTTATTTGTTAAAAATGGTTAAAATCAATTTTTAAACATCTCAAAATGCAGACATGAAGAATTTAGGGTGAATTTATTTAATAAAACTGTTTTAGGGTGAATTTTATTTTACCATGTTTTTCATATTTTCATTTAATTAAAACAAACAATATTTAACTCTTCCAAAGGCATGATTCTTCTATCTAACAATAAATAAGTGCGAGCTCAACTTAGTGAGAAAAAAAATTGGAAGCTGATGATTCCAAATGGAATCATTAGGGGGTGAAAGAGTTTAAACCATGCGTTCCCCTAATTTTTGTGAGTAGTGTAGTATTTATAATATTTTGTGTTGGGCTAAAACAAACTAAACAAATAATTAATATTTTGAACAAGAAAATTGGGCATGCAATTGCGCTGCTAACTCAAAAATGACAAATAGTGGAATTGGTTCACATGTATTCTGAACTCTCCATCTCAAGACAATTGAACTAAACCATTTATATTGGAAAATTGCCATGTGAAAATAAGCTTACCGCTTAAGTTTATTTAAATAAACAAAATATAAGATATAAGAAGACCATGGAATAGAACGATTTATGCTGGACTATTGAAGTTACACTAAAACAAATTTTAAAAACTTAAAGTTAAGGTTTTTATTTGAAATGAAGTGGTTAAAGAAGTTCCCAAGTGACGTTAATGGTTAATATTATTTAGAAATACATATTCCTAAGAAATTGTTTAAAAGCGTAAATAAAGAATCGGAACTTATATGTTTAATGTAAATTTAAATCAAGATATTTTTATTTTCGACTTTACTATTTAATGAAGCCCTTTTATTCACAGTAATTTATCAAAGAATACTACTGAAATTTAATTAACGACAGGTCGATGTCAAAGTATAGCTGATATTCTATCTTCACTCTTAAAACAAACGAGCGGTTTTAACTCTGTATGAGTTAATTTCCACTCCTTTCCGTGCCGAAAATGCACTTCTCCTATAGGAGTGAATTTCACTCTTTTTCGGAGTGGGTAAAAGAAATAAAAGAAAACAATCTGCGTCCTACACTCTTAAAACGAGCGGTTTTAACTCAGTCTGAGTTAATTTCCACTCCTTTCCGGTGCCGAAAATGCACTTCTCCTATAGGAGTGAATTTCACTCTTTTTCGGAGTGGGTAAAAGAAATAAAAGAAAACAATCTGCGTCCTACACTCTTAAAACGAGCGGTTTTAACTCAGTCTGAGTTAATTTCCACTCCTTTCCGGTGCCGAAAATGCACTTCTCCTATAGGAGTGAATTTCACTCTTTTTCGGAGTGGGTGAAAGAAATAAAAGAAAACAATCTGCGTCCTACACTCTTAAAACGAGCGGTTTTAACTCAGTCTGAGTTAATTTCCACTCCTTTCCGGTGCCGAAAATGCACTTCTCCTATAGGAGTGAATTTCACTCTTTTGTTTTAAGAGTGTATGTATCAATGAGTTTTGATAGTTTTTCGTTGATTTCATTCAAAACATGCTTATTTACTTTCTCGTGCCGTAATATCTTCTAAAAAGGAAAGCCAAATACAGTGATGCTTTTTTAACATTGATTACATTTTAGTTTATTTTAATGAAGATTTTAATTAGTATTCGAGTAATAGCTACTTCATTAAAAAAGGATATTTTTAGAAGCTTTTAAGCGATTTCTGTTTACCATTTGCACTACATAATGCAGACTTAATCAATTAAAATATATTATGTTTAATTACTAAGTGATAAGATATATTTTTAATTTTTTTAATTTAGTTTCCGCGGTAGAAGCTGAACTTTTTTTAATGTGCGTTGCGTATATAAATTTGAGAGATCTGTCATTAAAGTTCAAATTCAAAATAATACTAAAATAAGATTTCAGGGTTAAATTTAATCTTTAGTCTAGAAACATTATACAAATTTAAACAAGGTATTTTTGCATTAAAACTAAATCATGAATAATACAAAATGAATATTTTAATTTCCGATTGTTAATTTGAAATCCAGAAAAACAATATCCTAGTATTGTAATCCACCGAAATCCACGTAATCTCTTTCCGAATTTTAACTAGTGAACAGAAAATGTTACTTAAAAAAAAATATATCAGCATACTAAAATTTTCAGCTTTTTGGGGGATCAGTTTTTAGAAATGTATATATGTATTTTAAATGAATAAAACTTGTAAATTATTTGCGTAGCCTAACAATCAATTACTTATTTTATCAATAGGCCTACATTATAATTAGGGTGACTAGACTAATTGCATTTCGCAGGAAACAGTTTAATTTGTTATTCAACCATTCAGCTATAAAAATTGTGCAAATAGTCTCAGTTTTAATTTTTTTTATAGTTTTACAAACAAAAACAACGTAAATAAAAGGATTTATGAAAAATTAATGATGGTTTTATAGCCGAAAACTAAATAACTTGAACAAACCTGGTCAGGTTAATTATTTTTTTATAATTATAATTCTTGTTTTAAGACCAATTGTGATCAAAATCAGTCATTTGAAACTTGCAAGTCTAACGCAACCAACAGTAAAAAAAACTTAATAAAATTAAAATGTAAATCAACGAACGATTAAAACGTAACGACGATTAAAACGTAAATCAACGAAGTTTTCTTAACTCGAAACAGTACTCCCTTCCAGAAACAGTCAATAAAGTGGACACCAAACCTCTTAGCAACATGAATATTCCAAGGTATTTTATATCGGTTATATTTCCTCTCTATTGCCGGCAATCTGTGCTCTTTTCTCCTGCTAAGTTCCCGAAGAAGAGTAATTTGCTGTCATATCTTGGGACATGCTGATGCCTACTCAAAGGGCATTCCGAGCCAGAGAGGATTTAGAGAAGCCGATTCCATATCTCTCCATTACGCAGAACATTTCGAGACATCCGCGTCTAGATATCAACAACTTTTCTCGTGTTATAGGATTAATATGTATAAATATACTCGTAACCAGTGTTCGAAATTGGATAAAGACATTTAGAAATCTGTGCTTCTAACTTAAAAAAGAGGAACAAATACACATTACCTAGGATAATTTTTTTTTAATTATGGAAAAAACTTTACAAATAAAACCTCCACTATGCTCTAAACCTTCAAAGTGCCCAACTGGGCGATTTTAAGATTGCTGGAGTTGCGTGATTATGGAATCACCAGAGTTTTGCAATTTTAAGAGATAACTGGAGCTCTCTCTCCAGAATTTAAGAAATCCCAATTTACGATAGCCGGATATGACGGTCGTCGAAGGTTTTTAAGTTTTTGGATGATCAGAGTTTCTAATTTTGAGAATCGTCGCAATCAAAGGATTTTACGGAGTTCGCCGACGTTTCGCAATTTATAGATAGTCGGAGTTGTGCGATTTTAGGACTACAAAGTTTTGCGATTTTATGATCACAGCAATTTTGAAAAGTTTAGGATCGGTGAGGATCTGTGATTTTAAGATGTTAAGATTATTTTTTTTTGGCGAAATTTTTGAAAAACACAATAAAAAAACTAGTATTGACGATTTTTAAAAACTAGTTGCGATAACTGTAACTAAATTTATTTTATTGTTGCAAAATTGAAAGATTATAAGTCGCATTTTACGACTAGCGACCGTTAATTTCGAACCTTGCTCGTAACCCTTATTTTAAGTGTTCACACATGTGAAAAAAACATTTCAAATTTTCTTATGTTTATTTTTCGTGCTGTACAGCAGCGTTAATATTTTACTGTTTGGCATGAACCTATCTGCTCCCCCCCCCCCCCCCCTTTGTAAGGTCTGGGGAGGCTAGTCAGTCAGACGCTTGACTTGCATGCGAATGGTCCCTGGTTCGGGTCCGGGCATGGCCGGGGGGTACTGCCGACCTATATACCGTCTTTTTCGATAAAAAAAAATCCCGGTAAATTATACCCGATGCTTTTGAGTATGTTCGATATTCGACATTTTTAACATGCAAAAATTGAAATGCATTAATATCAGGCCACTTTTTCAGTCTACTATCCTTTTTGGTTAATTAAAAAAAATAGAAATTTATTAACTACACTCTTAAAACAAGAGTGAAATCCACTCCTTTAAGGGAAGTGCATTTTCGGCACCGGAAAGGAGTGGAAATTAACTCAGACTGAGTTAAAACCGCTCGTTTGTTTTAAGTGTGTAGGTTATTGACGGGTTTCCCTCTGTTTATATGTCCGACCCCCTCCCCCCCTAACCCGGGAACAGGCGCGGGCTATTGACGTCACAATTTGATGGTGATTATTCTTTTAGGGGTATCTCTACCGTAGATAATTTAGGACGTAAGTTTCTAACCAATACTTAACGTTTGGAAAACTTTGAAAAAAAAATAAGTAACATAAGAATATTAGTTTTAAAAAATTATTTTGGGTTATAAAATACTCCCGCGCCTTTTCCGGGATGTTAACTATACTTCAATGCTAACTAAATTATGAAGACCGTCGCCAATAGCCCTCGTATAGCTCTAGTGCGACGATATCAACTTTAATTCTACCGTACTTTTTTGTTTTAAAGGTAATGATATCGGATAATTATCCTTTTCACTTTTGTCTGTCTGTCCGTACTATAAGAACGTTTGTGAGCAGGTTTTTTTCAAAGCTTCTTTTTTAAAAATTGCCGTCAAATATCTTCGATGTCTCAATTTTAAAAGTAAATAGCGATAAATCTAGAAAATGTTGTTTGGAGTACAATTATGGGAAATTATAGTACAGCTGGGGGGGAAAAAACACTCCACCCCTCGCTACTCGGCTGCTATTGATCAAGGGATTTTGTGAAAGGTGTCATTGTTCAGGGAATAGAGTAAGGAATTGATTACTGGCAACAAAAAATTTATAAAGGTTCGTCTACATATTAAAATGAGTACCAACTTTGAAAATTCCAATGGCAACGCCCATTTTTTTTTACATAAAAATGTTCAGCACCTTCAAAATACCCTAGATATAAAAAGAATTATTTATTTTGCATTATTTGCTGAGATATTACAGCTTTAATTTTGAACGCGTTTTAGGGGGAAATCTCCAAATTGAAAAAGGTAATATTTAGGTTGTGTCTTTTCAAAACGACAAGCTAACAAGCGTTAACATAATCTCGCCAATGTATGCTAGAATTAAACCTTCTTAACTAATATTGTTATTTTTTTTTGTTTTTTTTTATTTGGATTTTAAAATTCAGAAATAAAATAAAGGCTAGAAGATGAAAAAATTTTATTTTAAATTATAAGCCACATATATACGATTATTTATAACGAGCAGATTTTCAAATGCGATTAGTTACAATTAGATTGGCAAACATGATTATTACATTTGTTTTACATTTTCTGCAAATTTTTGTTTCATTCATATTGCTACAAAAAGTTTGTTTAAAATTCGGCGCACTTTATCGGTAATATAAACCACTTATTACTAATCGAGGGTAAACACGATATTTAAGGAAAGCAAAATAAAATTACGCAGAATGATTTGGCAATAATTTTTAACCAAGGCAGTGGGCACTAATCATTCTAAATAATCAATGTGATAACAATGAAATATACTAAAAACCGAATTTCAATAATATTTCAGGGTATTTAACTTTTTATATTAAACGTACTTTTTGAAACTGTATTGAAAACAACATACATTCAAAACATAGTAATCGATATAATTTAATGTTAGTTATACAAACAAAATACATTGTATGCACTTGAAAGAAGAAAAGATTTTCAGACATTTGACAGGCATCAATCATTTGAATAAACATTTACCAATAAACGCTTTTCAACCACCAAACGATAATGCAAGTTAGAATCAAATTTGCCAAGTAATTTTTTACACGGTCCCTAAAAATCTTTTTTTTTTTTCATTTTTTTTTTTTACAATAACTCGGCAAATAATTGTTGTTGAATTAAAAAAAAAATCGGGATTTTGGTTCTGCTTGATCTATTTCATCGATTTATGTAAAAAAAAATTCTGGGTTGCTATTCATGTTTTAATTTTTTATTTAAATTTAAATAAAAAATATAAAAAAAATGAAAAATTAATGAAAAAACTTGTGTGAATTGTTTTTGGAAGATTAAGAAGTAGACAATGAAAAAAATTCTTTGTTTAATTCTTTTTATTTGTGAAGGTATGAATAAAAGAGTGTGAAACTTGTATAACATTGTGGACGTTCAACTTTGAATGCTTATATCTCAACAAATAATGCAAACTAAATTTTGTTTTGGATTTAGAGTATTTTAAAAGTGATAAACATTTTAAAATAGAAAAAATTGGGTATTGCTATTGGAATTTTCGAAGTTGGTACTCATTTTAATATATAGACGAACCCTTATGCAATTTTTGTTGCCGGTAATCAATTCCTTATGCTATTTTCTGAAAAATGACACCATTCACAAATTCCTTGACCAATAGCAGCCAAAAAACGAAGGAGGGGGCCCCCCCCCCCCCCCACAGCTGTACTTAAGGCTTTTTTATGTGACAATGGTGTGGGCGTGTTCTATTCTTAGGTTTATTATCGTCTTGAATGGGGGCTTCATGAATCATCTCACGTTTCGTCCAACGAAACTAATATCAGGTTGTTCCTCATAGATATCATAGTTAAAGTATTAGATTGGCAGATCACGTGACCCCCAATGCTAACGACGGAACGCGCATGGAGACCAGAATAACAGGGCAATTTGGCCAGTGTTGCCACCAGTTTTAGGAGAAAATCACTACGAAAAAATACCATTTAATTCTAAAATTACAAAAAAATACCATAAAAATTTTAGCTGCATTTTGGAATCTTTTTAGTGACTTTTAAAAAACGTGAAACGCTTTGCTAGTATTTTTATGGTATGGTTTTGTAATTTTAGAATTAAATGGTATTTTTTCGTAGTGTTTTTCTCCTAAAACTGGTGGCAACACTGACCAAATTGCCCTCTTATTCTGGTCTCCATACGCGTCCCGTCGTTTGCATTGGGGGTCACGTGATCAGCCAATCTAATACTTGAACTATGATATCTATGATTTTGCTCACTATTTTGACCATATAGAAAGTATAGGAGTTTAGGCTCAGTAGTCCTATTCCACATGGACCAAGGGGCTGTGGTGCCCTGTTGGTAAGGCGCTTGCCTTACATGCGAAAGGTCTCAGGTTCGGGCCTGGGCATTTCTAAAACAACTGCCGACCAATAAACGGTCTGTGCAGCCAAAACGTCCGACGACCGTGGATAAATCGAGCAAAAGTAAATTATTTAAACCGTTGAAATGTTTACATTTTCTGCGTTACACTGAAAAAAGTTTAATTCTTCCAACAAAATATCGTACAATTGTTGAGGTTCTTAACCATAATTGAAAACATTAATTTTTTCTTTGTTTTTATAAATTGAGCAAAAGTTCCAGTTTTAAAACCAGGGGAGAACGTTTTATTTTTTTGAATACGCGCACTTTTAAGTAGCTCAGATCGGTTATGCACCCCAAGAAATCTGATATATTATTATATATTTATCAAATTATAGTTTTTGAAGGCGTGAAGAGAAGCCACGCGTGTGTTTTCGGTTTGCCAATACGAGGAATAAAAATATTTTTCTTATAAATTAGTCAGGTCGGTAACGTTTAGAAAATTTTGATTTGTTACCAAAAAATAAGATTCCCTTACATATTTTCGTAAATATGTGTTACTAGCGTAGTTTTTTTTCACTATATTTTGAATTTTTAATAGAGGATTGATATCATTATTTAGTTTTGTAGTCAGATCCGTAACGCCTCATCACATCTTTAAATTGGCACTTTTCATGATATTGGATCCAAAAATTCATGGTTGAAATAGTTTATGCTGTCAGCCCCATATTGTAAAAATCGTCTCTATACTGCTGTTCAAAATTTCGAAACCTGTTACCAATAGTCTTCTGTAGCTCTAATGCGACGTTATTTTTCCAAAACCAGGTGGTCTAAAGCCCATTTCACACCTTGTCACAACTACTTGCAACTCCCATAGGACACCATGTATTTAAAAGTTGCACTCAAGTCGTGAGATTTTTTCATGCGAGCACGAAAAAATCTCAAGTTGCATGTACCGTTAGCCAATCAGAATTCAGTATTTGTTTGGCTACATTGTGGCGAACTAGACTTCGCCAACTGGTTGTTTATTTACTTTTTAAGACTCCAACTTTCCTTGCTTGCAAAAATCTGCGCAAGTAAAAACGGGTAGTAAATGGACGGCACAAATGGAAATTGATCTTATTAATGAAGTTCGGAAACATAAATTTCTGTATGATGCAAGCGATGCCCTGCAAAAAGATGAAACTTGCCAAATTGTGAGATAAATAACTTTTTGCGGAAACCCGAAAAACCAGGTTACCACAAGTTACGAGTTGCAGTTGCAACGGAATTGCAAGTAGTTGTGCAGGTGTGAAATGGGCTTTAGAGTTGGTCTATGACCAACTACCGAACTCGTATAATTTTTTTTTTCTGTTTAAAAAATCAGAAAAGGAAAAAAAGGGAGGGGATGGGCTGGGGAGCCCAGTCGGTTTGGCATTCGCCTAGCATGTGGAAGGTCCCAGGTTCGGGTCCGGGCATCGCCGAAATAACTGCCAACCTATAAACGGCCCGTGCAACCAAAAATGTCCGACGAATAATACCCCGTGTAGAGGGAGTGCACGTTAAATACGCTCCAAAGTCCCAACGCTGCGTACGATGTCGCCCTTAACTGTTGCGTTGGGTGCCTACTCAGGTGTCGGCTCGTCACTTGACTGTGGTTCTAAATTACGACGCCCGTCGCCAATAGCCCTCGTGTAGCTCTAGTGCGACGATAATTCAAACCTACCTGTTTCAAAAATATTTAAGAAATGGCTTAAAATTCGAATTCTAGTTTTCAATATGCTCTATTTTTTTGCAGCCCTTCCTATGGTTATAACCAGTTCATCATTTCATCAGAACCACTTATCAAATGGAGTCATTCAACTCATCATTGAAGGTATGTTTTGTGTATATTTACATCTTAACTTCATATTTTATTGTTTCAAATTTTCGATTACAAAAAATATGGCTGGATCTTCTTTCAATTATTCTAATACGTTTGGTGTTTCAAATTTAATGGTTGGTCAAATTATTAGCTAATTTTCAAAATCATGGTTCATGTGGATAAACAGAAAAGAAAGAATTGTGAAAGCTCATATGTCTTATACGCTGCTCAAAACAATTAGAGGAGCACTTTACGTACTTTTGTTAACCTTCTCAGTTCCAACGTTTTATTTTTTATTCTAAAAATCTAAAATTTGTAGAATAGATTCATTATGCATTCAGAATGCTATGGTAAAAAATAGGGGGGAAAATCTTCATTTTTTAACTAACATTTAAGGGGGGGGATTTTGGAATCCTAACTTTTGAATAAATTTTAACAATTTTTCAAAACTTTATTTGTTAGAACATTTAAAATCAATCTTCAAACATCTAAGAATGCAAGCGTGAAAAATTTAGGGTCAATTTATTTCATAAAACTTTTTGGGAGTGGATTTTATTTTATTTTACCATGTTTTTCATATTTTCATTTAATTAAAACAATCATTATTTAATTCTTCAAAAGACATGATTCTTCCATCTAACAATAAACAAGTGCAAGCTTAACTTAATGGGAAAAAAATCGCAAGCGGATGATTCCAAATGGAATCATTGGGGGTGAAAGGGTTTAAACCATGAATTCCCCTAATTCTTTTGAGCAGTGTATATCACAGTATAAATATGTTAAAGAAATTATACTACTTTATACCGATACTTATCCTGCATATTACGTATTTCTCATCTGAGAAGAAGCTACAAAACGATTTTTTCATGTGATAGACTAGAAGTGATGGGACTCGCGCTTCCCACTCATTTTATTTAGGAGCAGTTTTCGGAGTTACTTATTGTAGCTTGCTATGGAATTACAATGTTTATGAAATTCAAAATCCAAAACAAATAGCTAATTTTAAAACTATGGCTTCAACAAAATGGCATTTATATCATAAAAAATTGCATCTATAGGTTTTTGAATGGCCTCTTATATTTTTGCATAAAGGTATTCTCAAGACTTTTTCGAAACTAATCTACTCTAGACCAGCCATCTAAGGAATAAGCAATATGAAGGTGAAAGGAAAATAAATTATCAATTTCTATATACTTTTGGATATTAAAGAACAAAACGCCATTTTTTTTAACCTCTTTTAGTCTGCATTTCATTTTTAAAAATTTCAATTATTTTATTAAAATTTAATTTGAAGATAGTCTCGATTCCAATTAAATGTTGAAATATAACTAATGCTTTAGAAGGTCAGTGTCGCACTATCAAAACGCCGATTAAAATTTTAATAGTTTAAATCTAATAAATAATATAAATTATTTTTTACTTTATTATTATAGCTGAAATAAGTAAATTTCAGTTTTAAAAAGTGAACTATTAAATAAAAATTATGCAGCTTCAAGCCTTATTAATTACATAACACTAAATACCTTTACAAAAAAATACACACTTCGGTTTTATACACTGTGTGTTCCTGTATTTTTTTACTCGAGATTGAAACGAAACATCGCTAATAGGGTACTTGACTGTATCGCTAAAATACCTTCCAATATTAAATTAATTTTAGTTTGAACCAAAAAATAACAAACGTACATATTTTTTTGCAAAATAAATCTTTAAATAATTCATAAAATCATTTTAAAATGGCTTTTTTTCATCGGTACGTCACGTGATCACAAACAGTCGATTTGGCTGAGTTATAGTAATATGAGTAATGATAAGTACTGAAATGAGTATACGAGTAATTAACTCAGTTAACAGTGCTGCATCTTTAGAGATTGGAGTTTTAAACCTGAATTATACATTTCATAACCATAGTTATAGGTGAATGACCGTATCTGAGTGGAGTTATCAAGTCACAAGCAAAAAAAAACATATTTGATTTTGTTGACTAGGGTTTGTAAAATCAATGAAACTGTAATCATTAAATCCAAAACCGGTGTGATGTTTTTTTGCTTGCAATTAAACTGGATTTAATCTGATTTTCTATTAAAATAAGAATTATATAGATAATGGAAGGAGGCTTTACAGAAGCAGATAGTTCAAATTTGCTTAAGTAGATTAAAAAATGGTGTTTCAAAATTTGTTTATAGTTACTACTGACGTCATAGATATCACGTGACAGCGTCATAGATAACACGTATTTGTCAAATACCATATTACTCAAAGCTTTATTAAAATGCAAATAAAAATTCTACATGCACAGGGATTTTTTATATATACTCTAACTCATCTAAACAGTAACAAATGGGGTTGTTTCACGGAGGATCTGGTAATAGCTCCGCGGTCTTGTTTTCCTGTTTCTTTTGTTTTGGTTGGTAGAGATAATCAGGTTTGTGTGCTGACCAAGCACACTAACCTGAATATAGGTCTACCAACCAACTTAACCAAAAAAACACAAGTAATTCGAAAGACAGGAAAACAAGACCGCGGAGCTATTGGCAGATCCTCCGTGAAACAACCCCATTTTATAGTGGTTTCTAATTTAATAGAAAAATAGTGGAGTATGCCAACAAAAAATTACATTTTAAGAACAGAAAATTTAAAGATTTTGTGATAAAAGAACGTGTAGCTACTGTAAAAGTTCGATTACCGTAAGTAGAAACGGTATCAAAAAAAGTTACTCTCCAAAAATAACGTGTTTAGCATCTCTAGTTTACTAAATAACGTTTTGTGTAAAAATAAGAAGACATAAAATGCATTTTCTAAATATTGCAGGAATAGAAGGCAAACCATTGTAAGTTGTGGCTATACAGTTTTTTAAAAAAAATCCTTGTTTCCATTAAATTAACTTTAAAGAAAAACTATAAGAAAAATTGTCATGTATTAAAAATGGCAAAAACTGTACAACTCCAACTATCGAAGCAATCGGTACCAAACCACATTCGGATAATCAGAAATTCGGATACTTGGAGTTATCTGAAAAAGGATATATTCAATTAATTAATCAATGATGTAGCTCTAGTGCGACGATAATTCAAAACCTAACCTAACCTAATTAATCAATGAACTGCTGGGTTGTGAGAACATGTAGTTCTAGTTTCGGTCGTCATCAACCCAACCAAAAGTGTAAGACGCTGTTTTGTCAGTTTGATTTAGTTTTTTTGTAATATTTTTTTATTCAACTTATGTTAGAATCTTAATTTCACAAAAGTTTATATGCGACACATAAACTTGTATACTGGGCCTATTTGTTACTGTTCGTCGCTGTTGGATGTCCCGTCTAGAAATTGTTATTTTCGGTCGGTAAAAAAAATTTCTAGGCATGACATCTAACAAAGACAAACTGTAACATATAGCCGAGTGGAATTTTTTTTCTGAAATTCGGATAATCAGGAACGCTTCGGATATAAATGGAGTTTTACTACAGTCAAAAATAGTTTACCTTTTAATGGAAAGTTATAGCTGGGTTGCGATACTTCTGTTTTATGTATTCAAACAGTCAGTTTTGTAATCCGTATCGTTTAATCTTTTTCCGACTACGTTTAAAATAAAATATAAAAATTGGGAAATTACAGAGAATATTTTTTATAGATATATTTTTTTTGCCCTCATTTTATTTCGTATATATATATAGTCTCCACATGCAAGACTTTGAATCACTCAGTACTCATAAAACAAGTAAACATATATTTTTCCATCTTGTAACGATACGCAAATATTTCTGTATAATATTTTTGCATTAATATGTTTACTGGCAAAAATTTGAAGCATGTGTCACAAATTGGCAAATATCGCAGGGACTCCATAATTGGATCATTTATAGTTTGTTATTGTTAATATTGAATATTACTAAGCTTTAAAAGTTTGCTCCATATTGTTGTTGTCTTTTTAAATTGGTATTTAAATATGTAGACGAGCAAATTGGTGTTACGAATCAACTCATAATATTGACAAATATGGTTGATCAACTAAAAGTTATGGACTAGGAGAAATAATAACTGCCGAAATAACATATAGGGATATTTTCTTCTTCACATACTAGTTGTATAAAATAATGTTAATAGGGTAGACTGACCAGTGAGTGAACAGGCCCCAGTGAATAAACAGTTGGAAAATACATTTAAAAAATAAGGATTGAAAATCATTCCACTGGATGAATTGGAGAAACCTTTTTTCTAGTTGTCAGTAAGACTTGTAAAATAAATACTGAACATGAAAATGTCAATGAATCTAGTTTTTAATTAAAATCCAACATGTTTATTGACTGGACATTTTTGTGTTCATTCACTGGTAAAGAACTGTTCATTCACTTGGCTTAAGCGTTCATTCACTGGTTAGTCTACCCTATAAGTAATTTTTTAAACATTAATATTACTTTCTTCATGGATGAAAATGAACTGCAACCATTTTAAGTAGGCTGTTCGTACTCATATAAATAATACATTAATTTTGAATTTCCCAACTATTGCTTTGCCAGTAAGTATTCTTTCACAAGAAATGCGAATCGTCATAACAACAAAATAAAACGAATTTGAAAGGAAAATATCTACTTATTTAGTAATTAACTCATAAAGTTTAAAAACAGTGCTGCCATCTTTAGAGTATTTTGGAGTTTTAAACCTGAATTATATCAATTTCATAACCATATGATATTTATAGGTGAATATGACCTGTATCCTGAAGTGGAGTGTTATAAGTTCACAAGCAAAAAAAACAATAATTTGATTTTGTTTGACCAGAGGGTTTTGTAAATATCAATGAAACTGTTAATCCATTAAATTTTCTGTAGAGTAGGAGAAATACATGATCCTGAAAAGCGTTGTAAATGACAATTGTGACTAATTTTTTGGACACTTTTTCAATCGATAAATTGTGTTCCTGTGTGGCCTATTTAAAGAAACCAAATAAATTTGTTATACAACTCAGAAACATTAGTATGACTATATACATTACAAACATTAAATCTTATATTAAAACATAAATTTGAGTTAAGTTAAAAGTATATCCACACGGTGGGTTGATTATTTGCGATGTTTTCAATTTAAAGTATCTTTAGAACTTGGCATACGTATGAGCCAAGGCCAGCTGTGCCTTTTTCAGCTCTGTTGCGCAAGTGCTCTAGGGTGAGCAGCATATATAGGTAGTCAACCTCACACAAACCTCATGTGACTAGTTTCCAAATTTGCCATGAAGAGTACATTTTATCATGTTTGTTCTAGTATTGCATTAAATGAATTATCATGATTAATTATACTCTAAAATAAAGTCCTGATATAGAAAAAGAAACAAAATAAAATTAGTCTAGAGTTCAAGGCATTTGGCTAAAATTTTATATCCCAAATTCTTTCAAATCACTTGACGGACAAGCAGAAAACGTATTCATTTTTGGACGCGTTACTGCGCCTCTACATAATGAGGAAGTTACGTGAATTTCAAATTCTTGTTGTTCTCAGATGTTAAAAATGTATTTTTTTAGCAAAAAATGGTATTCTAAATTCCAATTATTTTCATCAAACTTAGATCTAGAAAGGATTGATCCAACAATTGACTTTGTCTGAAATAGCTACCTCGCGCTCTTGTAGGATTTTAAACTAAACAAATTATATAGAAACAGACTGCCCAAACTTATTTCCGAAAACTGGTTCAAATTAGCAGTTTCTTTTCGACAGAACGTTATGTAAAGGTGGCATGTTTATTTTGATGAAGTGTTCGCCAATTGTATCTTTAGAAAGCCATCTAGCCATCTTTAGAAAAATCACGAAGGCCAAGAATTTCGTCAGACTCCGGTTTCGGTCGCTTGAGTTTTATGAAGTTTAGAGTGTGCATATTTTGAGTGAAATAAGCCATTTTTGTTGATTTTTAAGCTGATATTCGGAATCTACTGCTTCTAATGCAACAGAAAGTGGTACAAGTTCGTCATTTCAGACAGGATGCAAAATCCTCATTCCTCTCTATGGAATAAACCAGGGATCGGAGTAACGCATTACTTGTAACAATATTTTCTAGGTAGCGCCGTTATATTTTTCAGAAAGAAACTGTAACTTGGTTACTTTTAGCGGTAACGAAAAATTTCGTTACTTTTCCGCTACTTCACACACCGCTCTTCAAGGCTTCAGGAAAGTTGTCAAATGCCAATTTTGAAATGCAAATCCTTTTAAAATTCAATACAAATTTGTTAATTCTAATTGCAGTGTTTTGTTTTTCTTATGTTTCTTTAATCTTGGTTTGAAGAACAGTAAGATAGTTACATTGTAATTTTTTTTATAACTTGAAATTTTTAAAAACTGTAATTAGTTACTTTTCGTTATTTAGTAACTGTAACTAGTTTTCATGTTAACCCTCTGATGTATAAACAAATTGGCTGAAGTGGAAACTTGTTTTCACTGCATGAGATTTAAATTAAAAAATTTAACTGAAAATTTAATTTATTAAATTTTTTGAAAATTATGTTTCTGATAGATGATTATAAAAATGGTTCCTTCATACGCTTTAAATTTTATTATTCAATTAAATTATTAAATTTCGACTTTTTTAAAATTGTGTTGCTGTAAAACCTGACAATAAGGTGACACGTCTCTCAGAGGGTTAAGTAACTGTAATAGTTTCTTTTTAAAAGTAACTATCCAATCCCTGATATAAAATCGCTTTGAATCTTGCAGCCTACACCGAAGAGATGCTTCGTGAATTGGAGTCCGTTGCCGAGTTCCAGCTGAGTGCTTCCCAGTCCAGCCTCTTGCGCCAGCGCATGAAGTCTCTGTACGACCACATCCGCCAGCACCCCGCCTTGCACCAAAGATACCTCTGGGTGGGCAAGGGACGGCCGGACATTGACCCTGACATTAGAACCCCTCCCAAGAAGGTAAGGAAGGCTTTTAATTGAACGCATTTAAGAAAGACTGTTAGTCCCATAGAGCTAATGCATTAGTTTTGGAATCACAACTTCCACAGAAATATTTCTTTGCCAAGTTCCCCAGGGTATTCTTTGTAATATTTCTGTCATTTTCCCCCAGGTATGGGAATCAACATAACATCGAAATGAAACAAATTTGAAACGAAAATGTTATCTAGTTATTTAATTGTATATTTTCCAAGTTTCAAAATGCCAAAAATATACAACAGATGGCGACACCATTTTAAAACTCAATTAATAATTAAATAACTGGATGCTATTTTCTTTTCAATTTTGCTTTAAATTGGTGTTATGGTGATTTCCATACTTGCTGAAAATGGGATAACATGGCAAAGCAATTCTTTGGCAAAACTTGTGATTTCAAAACTAATGCATTAGCTCTATAGGAATGACAGTCCCTCTTAATACTTTCGCTCCGCAGGATTTTTGTTTCCTCGTAATATGTGATAGGAATATCATTATCCAATCCTTAGTTGTACGACCGCCTTGGCCTGTTTTAGGAGTGAAAGGGTTAATGGGAAAATGGACGCGGGTCTCCAAACCGCGAAGTGCCTCAATGGGAGAACCAAGGGTGTGTAACACTACACGACTTTCGATAATCGCTCAATTAATCAATACTCACAATGGTAATTAAATACCTTTATAAGGTAATTTCAATAATTTTAAACCTAAAAAGTTCTTTGGGAGCTACCCCTTGCACATACGCAATTTTTTAGAAAATCTTATTATGGCGTCCGACAGTTAGGTACCAGGTATAGGACCAAATTTGAAGTTGGTAGTTCTTTTAGTCTGACCTGTAGAGTGGTTTCAGACAGACAGACGGACCAATGTTCAAAAACCTTTTTTTAGAATCGGCACCCTTCAAAACGTGCAGACACACAATCTCAATTTTGGACATTCGACCCCATAGCAATGCTTTCATTATACATATTAGGGAATTGAAGGTAAAAATTTATTTCCAAGCCACATTTCTGTATTGAATATTTTTATAGACTGTTTTATAGTATCGTAAATGAAGCTGACTTACAGAGTTCTATAATCCGACTTTTTGAAATGGGTTCAAATATTTTTGTAGTAATTTTTAATAAATAATTTTACAACCAACTAGTGGATCCAATTCCAAAAAGTGGGATTATAGAGCCCTGTAAGTCAGTTACATTTATCATTAAAAAACCGTTTGTAAAACAATTCTATAAAGACGGGGTAATGTGGCTCAGAAAACTACTTTTTCCCCCCATTGAGTTAGCACAGAGGCAATTTGGTTGGGAGACCCTCATCCATTCCCCCTTAGACCTTTTTGTTTAAAAAGTATAACGTCGATTTTTTAATTAGCGGGAGTGGATTGTTGTCACTAAGTATAAAAACTAATCCCAAATTATCAAGAAAAAAATGAGCTAAATGTTTGTATTAAGGTGATTAATAGTATATTTAATGTCATGTTCTGGATATAAATTTCTAAAATTAAAATTTAATTTTGTGACATCTACTAGGCTTCACATAGCTTCATTTTTAATTCTTTTATCTTATTATCTTGGACTCGCATGTTGATTATGTCAGAATTTAAGTTTTTACTCCTTATTGCAATCCTTAGCACACATTTTCACTCCTTACTACACTTTATAGCTATTTTTAAATTACAATATAGATTAACAATCTTATTTCTGTCACAAATGGACCCTGATCGTAAAATACGTCATTCTTATTCAAAGGCACCAATTCCTTTCTTTTGCAGAGCCGCGCCACTTCGAAGCGCAAGCGTTACCTGAGCGAAGACGACTCTGAGCCGGCGACGAGCCATGAGAGCCAGGCGAGCCCTGCAAGCCAGCCTGCGAAGAAGGCGGCCGCCTTTCCTGCTGAGGAGATCTGCAAGACGAATCGACAATGGGAGCAGATCAACAGCACACATGACTTCTACGACAACGAGGTAGAGGTGATTCAAGACAGTGTACAACAGTATGTCTTCTCCTACAGATGCGTTGCTGAGACAGGGCCCTGTATTGGGATATCCCCCTTGTGAGTACCAGAAAGCTTGCATTAGATTTATCTAGAAAGCCTAAATAAAAGAACGAACTAGTACTTCGTACAAGTATATAAGAGTGCCGCCAACTTCGAGAGACTGGTAACCGATTCAATAAGCTTCTTCCCGGTTTGTGCAAACAGTAAGTTATCACTCAACGGCGCCTTATCTAAAGTGGAAATGAAGCTAATATTTAGCCGAGCTACTGGTCGGACAGGGGCCCGGATGGCCGAGTGGTTTGCATCGCAGACCATTACGCTAGCAGTCTGCGCGCTGTAACGGGTGCGGGTTCGATTCCCGCCTTTGCCCTGGGTGTACTTCCTTTCTCTGTGACAGTAAAAATTCTTTCTGTGTCTGTCTTACTTGACGAAGGCTTATAAGCGGGTCTCTGATCAAGCACACAAGCCGGAATATATATGTACCTACCCTACCCTACTGGTCGGAGAAAAATCGTTTGCAAATACGTTTTGAAATACAAAAATAAAAATTGCGATTCCATAGACCATAACTGAGTGACACTCAATGCCTTTAAGTTTTTTTTATACCTTTCAGCTATACCGCTACCGATCGAACTCTGGGTTGGGACCTCTCTGCGACGCTCTACCCATCAGTTCTAATAACTGCCGTTTGTTTCAGATACGAAAGCGAATGCACTGAGCGCTATGGCTGGATGTACATGTACTACCGTCGGACGGACGACCCGTTCAGGACCCCGCAGTGGGGCTTTGTGGCCGCCCCCCACCACTGCGCCTGCAAGATCACCCCCAAGTACATTCCGGACTCGTGATTCCGACGCCGAGTGCCGCGTCATTCCACTCAACAAGTTGACGGACTCAATCTGTAGAGAGTTTGGGCAAGGGCAGCTCTTTGTGGTATCTCCCCTGAACGGAAAGTAGTTGTACTCTGTGCAGGGCCTGTTCTTCCATAAGGCCCAAAATTTTAGGGGCCCCCTAAATTTCTATTATGCTAAATGCTGTAAATCCCCAAAATATCAGTAAACTAAAAAAAAATTCACTACTTTGTTTTTTGCTCGATTTTGACTGAGAAATTCACCTAACGTGATTGTTTTGATCGATGTTTATAAGGAAGCCCATAAAATTGTAGCAAAAATTTGATACATAGGTCATATATCACCATCATTACTGGAAATTATACATAACATATTCCGTAAAGGGGCCCCCAAAATAGGTTGTGCCTATAGTCTGGGTTTTCCTAGAACAGGCCCTGACTCTGTGACGATGAAATCGGCGTCTCAAGGACACCGATTTCTCCTCAGACTCGAACTCAACCCTGAAAAAGTAACTTCTCCGAGTCTACTTGGTTTGGCTTGCTGAAATAGTGCTATCCAAAGTAAACTTAAATCGGGTTATTTTCTTGCTGTGTCGTTTCTGAGCCTACCAGTGAAAGAGGAAAAGCTACTTGAACTTGAGGCGGCTGTTTTATTGGAACAGAGTATAAAGATGGTTAACGAATCAAGAATTTTTTTGTTTGTTTAAAGTAATAGTGAAAGCTGCAAAATTGTCCACAATTAAAATTTAAAATCAAATTTATATATAAAATTTTGCCAATAGATAAATGAGTCCGGCTTCTGTAGCAAAACGTTTTAATTACTTCTATTTGGAAGTATTCTCTTTTGTGGACATGGATTTTCTGAAAATGAAATGAACTCCCCCAATGTGAACTTATGTAGAAATTGGATAGCTTTTCGTGACTATAGCACCCACATTTTTTTTCCTATTTCCGAATTGTTGCTATGCTTACGTATTTAAAAGCCCAACGTTTGTGTAGCAAAATCTTTGATATCGTTTTTGAAAATTATTTTAACTCATTGTACGGCTTTGTTTTGCTTGTTAGTTTATAAAAAAACGTTCTGATTAACTCAAAGACAATTTTAAAAAGCATAAACGAGGCGTATCAATATCTAAGCGTACCAATAAGTTCGGAAAAAGTAGGTAAAAAATTGTAGGTGTCAGTCATGAAAAACTATACAGTTTCTCCATAAGTTAACATTAGGAGAGATCAGTTATCAGGAATTCATGTCCCTAAAGCCTTTGGAGGCCATTATATGTATTAGTTACCCCTGCCAAGCAATTTTTTTATAGTAAATAAAGCTCAAATGACGTGTCTTTCCTATAATTTTTAAAAAAATGAATCCAAATAGAAATGTAACAAGTGATAAATTTATTTTCGAAATATATTTCGATTTCTTTATTTTAGAATTGATCACTAAATAAGCGTTTCATTATTGATTGGTGTTGAAGCCATTTAAACGAATTTTTTTGTAAATATGTACTTTTAAGAATTAAAGGAAGGGTATCCAGGTAGTGTTGAGTGTTGATATTGTTTTAAGGGCATGAAGTTTTGTGTTGTTAACGTGTATATTTATGCAATATTTATGTTAATCTAGAGTCTTTTACGTATTACTTAGTTTTAAATTTTACCTTTTTTTATTGTTAATTATATTTTTAGATTCTTTTTCCTTCATGAATATTAAACTAATTTTTCCCAGTATTTTTTTTTTATAAGAGCGTGCCTATTACAAGATAAACCGATTTTTAACCAAGATCTGAATCGTACTGGTAGGACGTAGTGGTAATAAAGTTATTAGGTTTAACACATTGAATATTGGCTCTGCTCTCTCTCAGATTAACAATGCTATGCTATAAATATTCTATATTCGAATCTATTGAATTTCTCTTTTCCATATCTAACTAGGATTATTTTTACTGTAGACTTATACAATAGATTTCCGGCTATCCGAATTCCAATACTACATCATTCTGCTACATAGGTCATTCTCGAAAAACAAAATTTACAATTTCAACTTTCAAATTGTTAAAAAAATAGTTAGTTTTTATTTCAAATATTAGTTGCTATATTACCTAAATAAGTTCTATTTATTGAAATTCGACAAAATAAATGTACATTTATTATTCTTAGTGTTTCAATTCAGCTTCGATTTAGACAAAGCTCTAATTCCTTACATTGTACACGTTTAACGACGCTTTCCTAATACATAGGGGAGAGTGGGGGCTAATGGGACATTTTTTTTGAACTTCTGTATTTCAGCAAAAATACAAGAATTTTAATTTCTTCTTTTATAAGCTCATAAACTGAACATTAGTTTACTTAAAAAGTCATTCGACAGATGTTAAAACATTACCATATTTTAGTTTCTAAGCATTTTAAACAAACATGTAATGTCCCATTAGCCCCCATATGTGGGGTCTAATGGGACAGGGTGCAGGGCTAATGGGACATGGCAAATGTTGCCTTAATTAAAATTTTAAAAAGTGTAAGGAATTAGAAAATGACCTGAAATATAATTTTAAAGCAAACACAATTTACATAATGTATAAATGATGAAATTTTATTTTTTTAAAACAACTTTTTCCCATTGAAAGGTGAAATATCAAAGTTAAAACTCAAAATCGAAGATGCTGCTATAATTGTTATTGAATCACTGGAAAGGATAGTTTTATAACTAAATCTTCTAAAATTTATCCCAAACTTGTTCTTTTTTTCTGGGTACGAACGATTTTGGTTTAGGCAAGAGTTATTATATTTGGCGATTCATTGCTTTTGATTGCGCATATTTCTTTAAGGTGTATAAACAATTTCTCAACCAAGGGGCAGTTCGAACTTGCATCGGGTTCACTATTATTGCATAGCTATATTTTGACTTATAGCGTTCCCCGAGGTGATACTAAATGTGTTAAATATTACATAATACAGATGATGCAAATCTATTGCCGATCAAGTCAAGATATAAAAGAAATGCACGTGCAAATGATAACGACCATCAGGAATTAACTAAAATCCTCCTGTCACAAATAACCCATGCGTAGTTTTAGTATGACACATTATTTCCAACCAAACTATCCCAATAATCCCCTATGTTCGCCAATGGGATTGGCAACCCTGCCTCCTTTAGGATACCTGTTGTCAAAGTGTAATCTTCCACAATCAAAATATTTGGAATGCTAAGGAGTGACAGCCGGACTATACTTGTTCTAGTAAACAACTTTATTTAGGTTATCAAACTTCACTTGAGTTAGGATAAAGTTAACATAGTGGACACATTTTTTTTTTCAATTCTGTAAAACAAATTAAGTCACAAAGAAAAGCATTTTTTTTCTTCAACTAAAAGATAGTTTAAAGCTTATTTTAAAGGCAAAGATGCCTAGCTGTCGTTATAGGCATTCCTAATTACTGATTATTTCAAGTTATAATTATCTTGTTCTTTCATCTTATTTGAAGAGTACAGGGGAAGAACCGCTTTATTTATTAGGAGTAGTGCCGTAATTGCATCTGCTTGGCGGACATTGGCGACAGAAAACCGGTTTTCCTTTCGGTTCTTCTTTCGCGGTACAAACGTGTAACTCGTGTCCGCTGATCTCTGGTGTAAATCAGGGTTGCCGCGAGAGAAAAACTAAGTGAGTAACCGATTTCCTCACACCAGTTTAGGCGATAACTCGCTCTCATCGCCAAAGAGGCCTGAGAGGAAAGTTTTCAACGAAATTAAGCGTTTTTTTCCCTGTACTCTTCATTTGTGATAGAATATGTGAATTTTAAGTACTATAGTTTTATATAAATTTCTAACTATTGTATTTCCTCATTTCTAAAATACTAGCTGTAAAATTAAAGACAAGTGCAATCAAACCTGATGAACACCATTTATAAAGGTTTTTTTTATTTGAATGACTCGCAAAAAATTTATCCTTTTATATGCGTAACATGTGGAAGTGTTGTCTTTTCATATAATTAGGCCTTTTTTTCCCCTTCTAAAATAATTTTTTTTGCGTTTTCAGCATACAAGCAATAATTAAAATACCTTTTTTCTTTTTTTCTGAAATTCCATTTATCCGAATTTTTAATATTTTCGGATATTTTGAGTTCTACTCTATTTCATTTATTTCCTTTGCTTCTTCATGCATATCATAATTTAGAAGGGCTTCCTTAAGTTCAAAAGGAAGTATGTTTTAAACTCAATTGAGTAGGTAAACAAGCTTTCTTAATTTGAAATAACTATTTTAAACATTATAAGAATGTAAAAATTTCCTAGAATTAATAGCTATAACTGTTGGTTTCTCACGATTTAAAAAAATGCAATCTTAATAATTTTTAATCACATAAACAATAATTCAATAAGTTTTGTATTTTATAATCATATAGTATGTGTGTATATATAATCAGTGTCTAATATATCTAGTCGTAAAGGGATTCCCGATTGTTTCAAGTTTACCTGTGATTTGGAATTTTATTTATCATAAAATTCATGGTGTTATGACTTTATTCTTGTATGTGGTCTGATGAGTAAAAGCATGTTGTGCTATATATTAAAAAAATGTCTCAATCGAGCTTGTCTCTAAGTTATTAAAACGTTTGTTCTTTTTCATTCTTAGAAATTAGTAACAGGTTGCATTTAATAAAACAAATCATTTGTTATAAGAGTTATATTTTTTTTATCTAAGATTACAAAGGCCACTACACACATATTTGTCCTTTTCATCAGCAACACATGTCCCAGCTATAGAGATTATTTGAAGATGAACAGAAGTTTTCAAGATGTTTTTTCAGTTCTTTTATTTAGTTTTTATGTTTATGTGTCACCATACTTTACTATTAGAGAAAATATTATTACAAATAATATCTAATATATATAAAGTCTTCAAATATATTTTAGGATGCATTTTAACAAAATTCTAATTTTGGTTCTAAGAACTATCCGATATAAAACTGGGATTTTTTGCAAAATTTTTACAGCCAAATAGCTGAATAACAAACTAAAATGTATTGCGAAATGCAATACGTCTAGTCTGGTCACTAAATAAAATAATTGATTTCATTTGTTATAAATATGTTGATTTTTTCTAATCTCAATTAGTGTGAATGCAATACAAATAATGATCGTGGATTACTGAATGAGCGACGATGACGACAGAGCTCAAACAAGAAAGCAAGGTTGGTTGGTTGGTAGACATATATATTCAGGTTTGTGTGCTTGGTCAGAGACCCGCTTATAAACCTTCGTCAAGTTAGACAGACACAACAGACAACACACACATAAGTGGATCCATCTAATTTTTAGAGACAGAGGCCAACTAGAGGATCCCCAGAATTGGCTTGTCACCCCCAGAGGTATTGATTTGGTATGGGAACTTAGAGGACTTTCGGACCCAACAGATTTAACGAGCACATACTCCGAATATACTCGGTAGGTCTTCAGTGGTACAGGGACTATATCGCAGGACCGACCGAGACGCTGACCACTAGGCTCACTACGGCCCTTAAAGCAAGGTATATACGTACATAGATAGAAAAACCGTGCGCTTTCGCACACTTTTTCTATAGGACACACGGGGGGTTAAAATCTGTTTTCTTTCTCCCGCCAAGTTAAGGTCGGCTTAGGGGAATTGCGTAGGAGAAAACAGTACTAAAATTAAATTTTTTTAGTCGTTCATAGTACTTTTGTGATTCCTAAACCAGGATGTTTTTTTGGATAATTCTATTTCTATTCAGCGAAGGGGCTGGGGAGCCCAGTCGTTTAGGCATCCGCCTAGCATGCGAAAGGTCCCAGGTTCGGGTCCGGGCATCGCCAAAATAACTGCCGACCTATAAACGGCCCGTGCAGCCAAAAATTTCCGACGAATAATACCCCGTGTAGAGGGAGTGCACGTTAAATATCCTACAAAGCCCTAACGCTGCGTACGATGTCACCCTTAACGGTTGCGTTGGGTGCCTACTCGGGTGTCGACTCTTCACTTGACTGTGGTTCTAAAATACAACGCCCGTCGCCAATAGCCCTCGTGTAGCTCTAGTGCGACGATATTTCAAACTAAACTAAACTATTCAGCGAATGTTTTGTTTAATGTTAAATTAAATTTGTTTCAATAAACACTTATAAATGACCCGTTATTTAACTATCATTTTTTTTCCACATGGCTTTGAAAAGATAAGTTATTGAGTTGAATAATATTCGTATTTCATCTTCATATACTAGATTATTAATTAAATATTAATTTTAGATATTTTTTTATTAAGAAATACAGTAATGTTGTGATTTTTGAATTAAATATAATACTTATTAAAAATGTAATGTTATGTTATTTTAATTGCGTTTCATTATTTTAAACTAATACTTAATTGCGGCTATTTATAAGCGTTTATTTAAAAAATTGAGTTTGCCACAAAAATTATTCGCTGAACAGAAATGGAACTACCCAAAAAATGATCCAAATTCATGAATCGCAAAATTACAATCAACGGCTAAGAAAATTTTCAAAGAGCTAATAGCCATAAACTCCGGTATAAAAATTTCTAAAACACAATTGTTGGTACTAATTTATTCTACACTACTCCTCGAGCAAACCTCAACCACAGAGATAGTAAATACGTGCGCTCTCGCACACTTTCTAAAGTTACGACTACTCTTCAGAAGGCTGTAGTTAAAAAAAATATTTGAAACATGCACGGGAAATATTAGTATATGTTATTTTTAAAAGTATATACTTTTGAAATATGCCGCACAAAAAATTTATGTTGCTCAAAATCTCACACTATGTGTACCCCTTATTAACAAGTGTTTATTCCACCAAATAACATAAAATATTCTTTAACACCAGACGATAGTTTACGAAGTGTTTTTGCATTGCCGTTAGAATTGGCTTGTTTCAGAAACGTAGTTCCTTCCAGCTTTTACTCATGAATTCCTTCGATAAGTACTTTTATTGGTGCTCTGTCCCAGCGTGACATTGATTCGTCAATCAATGCTCGAGAAAGAATTTATATTTTCATTCAGCATTTCTGTTGCCTCTCAAGACCTGAAACATGCCCAATAAAGATATACATATTTATCCCAGAATTTTCGCTGGATGAAGATTTGGTAATGTAATCATTTCCGACTGCCAATTTCTAGCCTCCTTAAGAGCTTTAACACAGTCAATTACGCCTCGTAATTTATAACCCTAGTGACAAGGTCGACACCTGAGCGGGCACCCAACAGAACTTCGAGCGACATCGTACGCTAACGCCGTCGGGACTTACGACTCCACAGATTTAACGAGCACGTATATATATCGCAGTGTACTCGAGCACCCCGGTGATTTTTTAGAGGATTTATTTTCCACTAGTACGAATACGTCTATAGTATGGATAGGATAAGGACAGAACCAAGAACCTTCTCGGTGAGAGGCTCGTCGCTTACAACTCTCGGCCACCGGGAAGCCTGAAGATTGTGGTAGAATATAATTCAGGTTGTGCTTGGTCAACGCCCGCTTATACTGTCAGTAACGACACAACAGACAACACACAAAGTGGATCTCTAATTTAGGACAGGCAACTAGAGATCCCAGAATTGGCGTCACCCAGAGGTATTGATTTGTATGAACTGAGACTTTCGGACCAAAGATTAACGGCACGTACTCGCTATCTCGTAGTCTTCAGGGTACCGGGCTCGATCGCAGCTTCCGATCCCGAGACGCTGACCCTAGGCTCACTACGGCCCAAGATTTGTTCCCAAGCTTTGTTTCAGGTCTTGAATGCACAGTTTCAGCGGATTTTTCATTTTGTCTGGAATACTTTTGTTGTATTCGAAAATCAGTTTCTTAAGAATATTTTTCTTATTAATTTTTTTAAATTCCAACTTCGTGTTTTTTGTTCAAATCATTTGTTAAAGAAAGCTTGCGTAGAAAGAAAAGTTTCTTTTCATCTATGACGATCATTTTGAGAGGGAAACCCAAAGAACCAAATGAAATAGCAGGACCTGGAAAAATGAAAACAAGAGCATCCCACCATCTGAAACATTCCCATAGTATTAAAAAATATTTAGCTTAAACAAATATTTTTTTTAGCTGTAATAGGTTTTTTTTAAGTAAAACAAACGTTTATTTAATCGAGATTCTATGCATAGAAAAAAAAATCGTGCAGTTAAGAAATAAGTATTTTTTTCTTTCTTCAAAATAAATTTAGAAAATAGATCCATGCATTAAAAAACATAAAAATAAAAACAGCATAAAAATTTTTTTAGAAGTAACATAACATAGTTTAGTTTGAATTATCATCGCACTAGCTACACGAGGGTTATTGGCGACGGGCGTCGTATTTTAGAAACACAGTCAAGTGACGAGCCGACACCTGAGTTGGGCACCCAACGCAACCATTAAGGGCGACATTGTACGCAGCTTTAGGACTTTGAAGGATATTTAACGTGTACTCCCTCTACACGGGGTATTATTCGTCAGACATTTTTTGGCTGAACAGGCCGTTTATAGGTCGGCAGTTATTTTGGCGATACGCGGGCCCGAACTGTGACCTTTTGCATGCTTAGCGAAAGCCTAACCGACTGGGCTCCCCATCCCCCGAAACATAACATAAAAATAAAAACAAATATAGTTCTACCATAAACGAGAGAGACTTGACGTTGATCGAGTTTACTTCTAAATAGGAGTGTTAGAAAAATCCACTTCACTCAAAAAATTCGGCAACTCATAATCTCTCGAAATTTCTCTTGCCAAATTAGCGACTTCTAAAAATAGGCTGGTTTTGAAACTCTATGTCGCACTAGAACTACACAATGGGCTATCCTCTTTAACCCTTTTTGTGTATCGGCAAAAAAACAGCAATGATATAAGATAAATCATAATACAATATTATTACACGTACACAATAAGAAACCAGAAACTGCAAACATAAAATTATGTACTACGTTAATGAAATAAAAGTGGGTTATATTTGTCCCACTGTCACATCCAAAGAATTTTCACAAAGTGGGTTATATTTATCGAATTAAAAGTTTATGCAACCTTGATTTTTTTTAGTAGTTCTAATGTGATGCTAATCCACTCCAACCTATGCAAAACAGGTTTTCCATGTGAAGCCATGCACCGCTTGAATAATCTTTTATTTCGACTTGGATAGGCTTTCAGACGGCTTCAATAGTTTTTCTCGCCAAGCATCTCAATGCATTCTTATCTCTACGCCGGGGCCACTTTTATTTGCGCCACTCTGTACTACTAGCATTTTTTTTATGTCAGACATTTGAGCTTCAAATTAACTCATCTTTGGACAAACATTTGTTCATCTGTTGCGTAGCGGCCCGCCACAACCTCGAATATTATTTAAGCTAGATAGATGGCGCTGATTTACCACTGTAATGCTAGATTACAACAAATATGTTAGTAAACAACCCGAAGCTACTTGTTTTTCACCTTAAGTACCTTTTGGTAGACCACGGGTTGTTCTAATATCTTCAGTAACGCTACATGATTGATGTTGAATGCAAGGCTTATATTTCACTGAAAACAAGGCTAAATTATGAACGAAAAATAGAGTAATTTATGTATAAATACACTAGAGAACGCAATAAAAAATGTATACAAGCAATCGTTTAAATGCGTTTATGAATATATGTTTATTACATCGGCAGATGACGCACATTAAGTGACAAGAAAAGATTCCAAACGCTGTACGTAACACACTCTAAACTTATCTAAAGATCTATTACCGAAGCATAAAATAAAGGCTGGTTGTAAAACAAATAAGAGTTAAATATATTAACAGTTTTTTCTGTGTATATTCCAATAAACATTGTATGTAGTACCGTCTCTATCAGTTAGTTATCAAGTTAGCTATTAATAAAAGCGCGCCCTCTAGTGACTGCTATGAAACGCCACTTTTGTTTTTCTAACATTTGTGTTACGTTTTTTCAATTATTTTTCAAGAACATTTTATTTTTTCTACATAATGGTTCTATCGTTTAATTTTCCTACAGGTTTTGACCCTCTATTTAAATGCACTTTCAAAAGGTGGTATTGCGGTAACGTTTCTTGGTGACAAGACACAACAAACGATCATGCTATAAACTCGGGGGAGAACAAAACGAAAACTTGTATATGGACTTCTGAAATGAAGCAATTAATGAAGTTTATTTTCAAATGTTTAGCTTGGCCCATTGTTAAATTCGAATTTGAGTTTTGATTCAAATGCTGATAGAGGCATTCCGTAGAGAATTCAAATTCGGAAAAAACAACGAATTATATTAAAATCTACTGGCACATAGCTGTGAATCATAAAAATGCATAATTCTTAAGCAAAAAAAAAAGTTTTTTTTTGACATAATAGGCGTTGACAATCTAAATGATTATATCCAAAATGGTTAATATTAGCCGGATCTACCCAACCTGCCAACGAAAAATAAATGTAGGATTTGCTTGGGGAAGACTAGCTTATATTTGTATCCGATTTAATTTGAAACAGTTAAGCTGTTCTATTTAAATTTAATATAAAAAAACAACAGCAACTCCTCACCGCTTATTTAAAATTAATTGAAGGACTTAACTACCACTATGATATTTTCCATCAAAAACATTACTTTATAAACCAAAGACATCTTGATAATTGCATTGTTCCCTCACACTAGTCAATAGTTGCGTGATGACCGTTTCAATCGACGGCAATTATTCAAGTCCGCTTTCAATAAATGATTGGCGGCAACCGAAAATATGTATCATCACTTGTGTGTAAAAACAGAAAAAATAATAATAATAAAAAAAAAAAGACAAGCAGCTGACTGTGTGGCGGAACAATTTTGTTCTTAAGTGATATAATGTTTTATTATTAAATGTTAAAAACAGTGCGACTCATTAGAGATAAAGACTATTAGCAAAATAACGTTCATGCTAAATAAGATTTCTAGTTCAGTTAAAATTTATCTTTTCATATTAAATACGAATTTTAAAAGTTAAATTGAAATTCATTAACGATTCATTTAATTCTCGAATTAATGAATCGTTAATTGGTTAACTACAGTAAATAAATAATCCAGCAGAAATTGAACTAATTAACAAAATGAATTAAAATTAATTGTCATTTATACAGGGTGCGCCATACATTCATGTAAACTTTAAAAATTCATAAAAACTTAAGTATTCCATAAAAAGATTTAGGGTTTGCGGGAATAGGATACGTTGTTATTTGTATATTAATATATTGTTAATTATTATTTCTTATATATAATCTCTGGAAAAATCGTCAGTGGTGGCGATTTTTATTATTTTATTTAAAATGTATTACTTTATTGTTTGTTTATTAGTTATTATTTTAAAACTGGCTCACTTTTTTTTAAATGTGTCATGCTAAGTTTTTATTAAAAAAAAAAGAAATAAACGTAAAAACATAAATTACCAACTACAATTAAAAATAATATAATTGGAAATATGAAAACAGTTTTCGCTATTATTTGGATTTGGTGACCTTGAAGTTTCTGCACTGCCAATTAAATATTAAAAACGTCACGCAATTTGATATGTTAATGTTAGATTTTTTTTATCAGGTAGTAAATATTCATAGAAAGTAAGCTTTTGAATTCATATAAAGTTTAAAATAAAACATGCACATTGCACGTATGCACCGTAACGCAATCGTCAAAATACTATTTGCGGAGTTTTGAGACTGACCGGTAACGTCTATGGGGGAAGACTAAAACGAGATTCGCCAAATTTGACGAAAAATTAGAGCCTCAAAGTGAGATGGGAAAAAACATATTTAGACATAGATATGATTTTTTCCAACAATTTACAGTGCAAGTATGGTTGCTTTAAACAACAACAAAAAATTGTCGTTATTTTTTTAAATACGCAAATTTCCCAGAGAACTCCGTTGTAAGACAGACAGTTTTGAGGTTGACCTGAGAGAAGTGGTAGAAGTGAAGAGGAAAAAAGTGGGTGTACCCACAATTCGTTGCAAGTGCATCCCCCTACTTAATGTTCTCTTTTCCTAAACAAGTTACTAAATATCATAAGTAACACAAATATCAATTCATATAAAGAGAAGGTTGGATCATTATATGTTACATTTAGAGTTATGCACGCAAACAAGCTGTAACAAAAAGTTTAGTTAAATAAGGAGAATAACTAAAATTATAAATAGGTTACAATTGTTCTTGTTATCGTTTGTGTAATGTTGAAAATAGCTAACTAAATGGGGGGGGGGGATGGGGGAAAGTGGGGGATAGAAATTTAGTGTCACAAGAAGTGAGGGGCGCATGACCATTTTCTTAAAAAGTGGAGAGATACGTCACCCCGCGTCTACCCACACTTCTAGCACTATCTGAGAGAAATATAGGACTTCAAAACCCTCGGCGAGCGGGAGGAATTCTCTGCAATCTATTAACCCTAGAGACCAATATGTATCATAAAGATATCTTTAATCATCCATAAAATCACCTATAAAACAAATCTTTAATAAGAAAACTTAATGTTAGATATCTTAAAACCAAAGGATTTCTCAAGTTAATTTATAATAGTGGCTCTCAAAATGATATTATAAAAATAACTATACTTTATACCCCTTTAATGCCGGATCCACAAAATCCTGTGGGATTGTCATGAAATCAGTAACAGGGGATTTCTAATAGAAATCTTAGTAAATATGTCGTGTGGCTCTAAATTACGACGCCCGGGTCTCCGATAATGATCTTGTAGCTCTAATGCGACGATAATTCAAAACTAACCTTAACTTAATAAAGATCGTTCTGCAATATTTTCGTGGGTCACTCATGGTGTCTTTTCGTAGCTCTCGTGTAGCTCTAGTGCGACGATAATTCAAACAAAACTAAACTAAGCTGGATCTTTTCGATAAAACACCTTGCAAACGTAAATCAGCGTCACCTATAGTGTAGTGTTTTATTTTAATTTAAAATCCTAAAATGTATTATTTTTTAATTTAAAATGCTCCCGATTGAAATGACGATCGGGAAGAAATTGTTTTTCGAAGCTTGCATTTTAATTGTAAGGGCTATAGCTGACAGAAGTGTCATCCTAAAAAAAATTACGATGTCGTGTTATCGGCTCTTAATTCTGGATAGACTTTCAGCCACTGCAAATAAAGGCAGCAGATAGCTCAGGCCCCTTAGTTAATCAAACCAAACTTTTAAAAGAAAAATATATATGAATTTTGGTATGGCAACAGCCTAAAATATAAGAACAGAATGAACATATACGGCATAGTAAAAATTTGAAAGAAAACAAAATTTAGAAAAAATCTAAATAGTTTCTTCGCAATTTTATCAACGAAATTATATATAATTAGACAGTAAAAATTCCCTTGATTAAAGATTCGGGGATTGCCCCCTCCTTTTGTTGACATTAGTTGAAAACTTTCAACATTTAAATAAAAAATGGATGAAACACCTGAAGAAACTGCAAAAATTAAAGTGGACCGTTATATTGGAGAAGTTCTGGTAAAATAATTTAAATAATATTTACGAAATTTATTATTTAAAATTTTTTTTGGCACAGTTATCTGTTGCTCTTCACCGCTAAGAAGGTTGTCAGCATATGTGCAACCTGAAACAAAACTAAATAGCATTTTGCTGTGTCAAACCTTATATTTTCCCAAAAGGAAGTTGTCAAGCAAAACAGTTTTTATTTGCATGCTTTCAAAAAAATTAATCAAACCCTTAATACCAAATAAATGCTGATTCAATATAGTATATATTGCCAAAGAAATAATTAAATGCCAAGGGGTCTCTTTTTGTGTGGTCTTGTACTAGTATGGCGAGTAAAAAAGTGATATAAGGAAACCTAAAAATATCCATAGTCAAGGGAAATTTTATGTGTTACATTGCCGTAAGCGAAAGGTTAAATAGAAGTAAAGATTAAAGGGGGGTCGGACGGGTGTTTGGGTCAAAAACGTTGATTTTCTGTTTTTCCTTTTCTTCTGCCTATCTTTAGCTTTAATTTAAGACCAAGAGTATCGATTTCTGTTTAGTGGTTTTCTTTTTATAAGCATTTTTGAAAAACTCTTAATATCAGTTCTTACCTTAACCTTACTTTTCTTTTGCGTTTCCTGAAATATAAGGTTTTTCAACAGTTAGGAACATTTTTCTCAAGAACTATAAAAGATATCAACATATTTTGTTTTGTTATTTCTTCCCCATAATTAGCTTTTTGATTTAAACTGGGAAATTTTAAATATCTCTGATTACAAAACTGGGTTAATTTTAAGTTGACGGTGCTTCTGTCGCCAAGGGATTTGGCGCTTTTGTTGGGAGCGATAAACAATTTTTTTTGGTGATGCGGCATTTTCTGGTGAAATACGTTGTGGAACCTTTGTTGTGGCTAGGTGGCGCTGGTTATACTTGAGCGGATGTTAGGCGCGTGGGATTTTTTGTTCTAAATTAATTATTGTCCAAGTCCAATCGCTGGCGCTGGTGATATTTGCGCGGAATTTAGGTTGCGCGGATGATATGCGCGTGAGATTTATTTGTATTCTATAAATTACTTTTTGTTCTATCGTCATTTCGTGAGGTTTCGTTTGCGTTTGGCTTTTGAACATCCGATTATTATGGATGGTGCTTATTTAAATTCGGAATTTTTTGCAAAACTAAATAAATTTACTTTTGATTTACTTTGTAAATTAAAAATTGCCCGGGGCCCCAAACGAGTGTTTAGGCTTTCAATGGGCCCTACAGTACTGCCCCATGTAGGATACTGATGTTTTTTTAGAGAAAAAAACATTGCCCGGAGCCCCGAACGCGTGCGTACTGGATTTCCTCTCACTCTTGTAGCTCTAGTGCGACGATAATTTAAACTAAACTAAATTGCCCGTAGCCCAAACGCGTGCGTACTGGATAACCATTCCTGTAGCCTTAGTGCGACGATTTTTCAAACGATATTAAACTGGAATCCCACTCGTGTAGCTCTAGTGCGAAAATTTTCAAACAAAACTAAACTGGATTGCCACTCGTGTAACTCTAGTGCGACGAAAATTCAAACAAAACTAAACTGGATTGCAAGTACTAGCCCATTGTGTAGAATAAAGTTTGTTTTGTGTTGCCCAAAGCAAACCAAAACCCCGAGTCTGGTTTATTTTTTCGAAAGTAACTAGGGTTACTGCATCAGCGTAAAGGAATCTGGCAATGGGGAAACACGCGAGTTTCGCCAAGTTGTTGTTGTTTTTTAGGCCAAATCCCTTGGCGACAGAAGCACCGTCAACTTATTATTTACCCAAAACTGCTAAACACTTATATTTTTGATGGTTTTTACTTACATTTTGTTATGTTGGATATTATGCTAATATTGCTTTATCAACCTAAAATGTTGTTAAACTTGTTTTGAAGCATTATTAGGGCAAAAGCTTTCCAATGTCATTTCACATTGGTAACAAGTGGATGGGACATAAGACTGCAAAAAAATTCTTAGATTCTATTAATGCTCTCTGTCTTGTCCATTTGACTGTCTTTCCAATTGACAAAGTCTGTCACAAAAGCCATCTCTAGTGTGACTTTAATTAACTTAAACCTACACTCTTTTAAAGTAATATTTCGCTAGTAACTGTTTTATGGTCTACATTTTACAAAGATGAAACCACTATATGCGTTATTTGTGCGTTTTAAACGGAAAGTGTATAAATTCCTATTCGATTGATCATATTTTAATTGTTATTCTCCAGATACTTATTGATGTTTTTTAATTATACTCCGTGTCTTAAATTCATCCCCAAAGTTCAAACAAAGTAACATTTCTTAAGTTTTTGAACGAAAATGTATTTTCTGAATCTTATGGATAATCGTCAATCAATGAAAAATTGGCAAAAAGTCTAATGGAAAAGAAATTGCTGCTTAGGAATTCCTATGAAACATCTCTTGAATGCTATTTTTTTTCTTTTCAGTATGAAAATGAACTTATTCAAGCATTTCACGGATACATCACAATTACTGCTGATGAAATGAGGCAGAAACATGAAGAGTATAAAGAAGGCTTGCAGTTGATGTTCACGTCATTTACAGAGGTATTAATTTGTTATAAAATGTTATCAACTTTTCTCTAAACTATTATTAGTAGACTTCATTTGTTTTTGTTTCCAGACTAACTATCTTAACTCGAATTTTTTTAAACATAACACATAGGTTTTTATTTTTTTCTTTCAATATTTTCGTGCACATCATTAAGGCTGAATGAGACCAACAATCTTCTTTTCTAGCAAGAGGTCCTCTCTGTGTTAATCCAATCGGGAAAAATAATTTTACTAAGCCAAATTACTCTGACTGTATTGAATCTTTTTACTAACAGTTGTTTTATATGATAAATGTAGCTGGCTTGCAGGGCTCTATGATTTTTTTCTTTTTCAAATTGTTTAAAATAATTTTTGATTATCAAAATATAATTGTACGATTGAAAACTAGGTCTAAATTTGAAAAACAAAGATTGTAAATATGTGAAATTCCAATTTTTCTTCACATTGGGAAAAAAGTGTAGAAAGTTTTTTCATTTTAAGGGTTAAAAAGTGGCGTTAAAGGGTACTGCTAGCGTATTCAGGCCGTTCTCGATTTGGCGGCTTAACTTTTGCAGCCAAGTAGCGAAAACGTACTTAATTTGGTAAACATTCCAGTTCAACTTTCAACTCAATGGATGTTTACATCAATCTTGTTGCCAAATCTTGTAAACTAATTTACTTTTAAGTTGGTTTGGTTGAAAATACAGCGTACAAGAATTATGTAAACAATAGTAAAGCGTGAAATGGGTTTATTTTGAAAATTCCGTTTTTTGTGCAAGTGAGTATTTGTTCGAAAGGTATGTAAGGTTTGGTTTGGATTTTATTATAATCGGCCGCAAGCCAATAATAATTTAACTTATTAACAACTTTTGATTAAATAAATTATAATCACAACGTAGTTTCACATGTCTAGTTGCCACAATCGACACCAGCGGTTTTTTGAAGGATATAACGGCTCGAGTGGCCACAATCGACGGCTTGGAGGATTGCCGAGTAGCCACAATCAACGGCACGGAGGGGGTACCAGCGGTTTTTTTAAGGATATCACAGTTCGAGTGGCCACAATCGACGGCCCGGAGGATTGCCGAGTAGCCATAATCGACGGCCCGGAGGGGGTACCAGCGTTTTTTTTAAGGATATCACAGCTCGAGTGGCCACAATCGACGGCCCGGAGGATTGCCGAGTAGCCATAATCGACGGCTCGAAGGGGGTACCAGCGGTTTTTTTAAGGATATCACGCCGAGTGCCCAATCGACGGCCGAGTTTGCCGAGTGGCCACAATCGACGGCCCGGAGGGAGGCGAAAGATTTCTGAGTTTCACAACTTGCGGCGCAGACGGGATAATTTCGTAACGTATATGGCGTACAACATTTTAAGTTTCGATCATTAAAACATTACTAGGCTTTCAAGACATGATAAAAACAAAACATCATGTGAAGCTATTCCCTCACGCTACCGACACCATTCCGTGAGCAGAAGCAGCGGAAGGATTTCAAGAAATGCAACCGAGAGAATACGTCACGGGAAAAAAAGCCATACTACAATGACGGGAATAAGCCGCATCTGGAGCTATGAACCAGCTATGAAATAAAACAAGTAACGAGCTACGTAATTATTATTCTAAATTAACTAATCTTAATAGTTGTTCAACGTTTGGAACCAAATATTGATGTTAAAAATTGAAATAAAAAATTTTTTAAAGTGAATTTACTTATGCCGTACCGGAATTAATATAAATATTTCGTAAAATACTACTAACTATAGCAACCCTGTGTTTACTTTTTTACGAACGCCAAAAGTTGCCAAATAGCTTTCCGGCCTGAATACGCTAGGTGTTCCCGTTAAAGTTATAAAAATTATACTTATAATATTACTTTAAAGCAGGCAAAAATGTTCATAAATCCTTTGTGTGTTTATGTACTCTTAATTGACATTTATGACCTTCCCACTTACAACCCTCAAGAAGTACGTCGAAGTAGCTCCCCTTTTAAATTTAACTGATATTCCATTAGATCATTTTAAAGTTAATAAAATTATTATTTTTATTTATTTTAGACAAAATTAGTTAAATTTATGCATCCTTATTTTCTGCCTTATTAAGTTAACGATACTATTTTGAATTATGCTACTAAGTTGAAGTAACCAAGGACTAGTCGCATCAAGCAGTGTTAGTTGCCTTAACAGGTTCTGTCTTTGTCCAACCATCCTACTATAAAATCTTTGGCTGTTCAATATTTGGTACTTTGAAACCACATAGAATGAAACTTCAATCCAACAGAATCAAATTTTAATCAACTTCAATTAGTTAATTTGAGTTTTTATTGACACAATTTTTAAATGATCTAAACATCAACTATCAAAGGTCTGGAATGTAAATAAACAGGGGAGCAACTACGCCCTTTTCTACTGAGCAGGCAAAATTCTGTTTCCCTAATTGCAGTAGATCAGCACCGACAATTTCCCCTCACTGATTTCCGATCCGAGAAGACTTTTTTTATTGGAATATCTTTCAAAAGTGATAATTTTTTAGAAAACCAAACAAGCAGATTGCTCAGCCAGGGTTGTCTTAATAGGTTTCTGCTAAAATAAAACAATCAGTTTGATAAAATATATTAAAATTTTCATTGTTTTATATTTTAGGAAGAACTAGCTCCTGGCTTAACATACTTTGTGCTGCGTATAAGTGATGTACACATGCCAAAGTTAAAATTACTTATTTGTTTGCTCGCTTATGGAGTAGAAAAAAACTATGTATCACCAAAGTAAGTCTAAAAAAATTAATAAACAATATGTAAGTTATTACGTTAGAATCTGTAGTATATACATTCAAACATTCACAGGGTGATTACTATAACTTTTTTATCTTAAAAACATAATTTTGGTTCATGTTTAGCAAAAATTTAATTTGTTCTTTGTAATGGGATTTTTTTTTACAGTATAACCTGGTTATATTGTCATTCAAGTGACCACAATTTTTATGACGTTTTAAACGAGTAGCAAACAAGGTTGATTATTAAGTGTAGTAAATCATGTTAAATACGTATTACAGTCATACTATTGATTAAAGTTATAAAATAAGGTCTATTGAATGTAAAAAATTTTACCATATGTGCTATTAGTGGTACAGTAAAGGGTCAGCGATGTACAGTAACAGCGGAAAATCTAGACTTTCTTTTTGGAAAAGTGACCCCCGAATGAGACTTTAAATCTAGTCCTCACCAGAGGGTGGTGTAGATCGTTTGATGGGTATTTTAAACACTAAGTATATATGGAGGAAAATTGGTGCTTTGAAAAATTAGCCTTTTGCAGAGATGGTCGCTTAGTCAGTTGTAGAATTTTTACTGTAGTTGATTTTCTCCTTCTCGGGTCAATAATTCTTTTTAGAAAATATATATCAAATTTTGCGACTTTTCGCATCATTTGGCAAATAAAATACTATTTTAATAGTAAAAACATTTTTTTTTCTTTTAGCAGGCATTTTGGAAATAATTTAACCATATTTTTTTGCGTTATTACGTAGGATACTTGTCGTTATTAGTATGATATTATAATATTAAGGAATATGGGCAATTCAAGGGACCAAACATTTGTGGCATCATAAACAAGTTGTCGTTGGGTAAACATGGTCGCTGTAGCCAAGTTTGACTGTATAATATTTTGAGTTTTTTGGTGTAAATAACTTTTTTCAAATTACCTTCCAGACTTGTTTGCGAAACTCTACTGAAGTGTGAAAATTTAAATTACCTTACTCATGAACATTTCTGGATATTAAGCTTCACGCTAATTGACAAAGTAATTTCTAGCATTGACTACAAAGTAAGTATTGGTGATAAGTTGCATGTTTGTTTTAAAATACATATTTTTAATCAATATTTAAAGGTATTTAATTTATTAAAGTTATTTAATAATGCATTACTTGTTCTCAGGGTGTAAGGGATCTTCTTAAAGTAATACTTGAAAAAGCTCATGCTATAAAATCTTCAAATAACGTCAATGTAATGGACAGCCTTCGTGCAATGGAAAGGGTAATTTTTTTAATTGCTTTATAAATTTGCTAATAAGTTTTTATTTTTTATTAGAAAGGAAATTGTATCGATATATGCAATAAGTGAAAATGCTTTTTGATAATTTAAAACTAGCTTTTTCAACAATTAACCTTTTTATATATAACATTTTGCCTACAAGAAATGGACATCTAGTATAGAGTACTAGCTGGGCTTATAGCTATGTGAAAAACAAATATATTGTACTTATAAGATGCATACATATACTAACAAAATGTTGTACATGTTTATTCAATTTAAAAAGAAACAATTGTTTGTATAATGATTCATTTAAGGACTAGGCTGTCGATCCCATATTATAGGGTCCCTTGAGAACCCTGTATTGGGATGGTATATTGGAACCCTGTATGAGTTGCTGTAATACTCTATTACCAGGTTGCTAAATGTAGTTGAAACTATGATACTAACTCGTTTTTAACTCTCCAGCAAAGTTCTCTAAAAAGAGGTTACGAAAAGGTGTTTGAATATGCTCCAAATATTTTCTGCATCATTTTGTACTAAATATTATTTCGGAACTGCATCTAAGAATGTATTTATGAGTACTATCATATAATAGTGGAAAATCAACACAGCATAAAAATAGATCCATTTGTACTCAACTCGAGCTTAATGTGTGTATCTGTCAATGTCTACACAAATTTACAAAAAAAATGCATTTTCTTGTCAAACTAATCAAAACTCCCTTCAAAATAATATTTTTTTATTGTATCCTTTTTATTGACTTCTGAACTAAAATATGAAAAATAATACTGCATCACAAACCTAGCTTTATCCTCCTGAGACCTGACATCCATTTAAATAGATATTTTGTTTTTCGCTTCTGTCATAACACAATTTATTTTTAACTTCATGAGTTGAAACTTTTTGACAAAAAAGATTTGAAAATCACTTTTCATCCTTTGATTGCAGGTATTAGTAATTTATTTGTATGAAAAATGATATAGGGCAATGATAAACATGATTTCAGAGTTCTTGTAAAAGTTATTGCATGTGTTTTCTACAGTCAATTTTAAAGGCATATTTACATTTAAAAAGATGTTAGAATGCTATTAATTGCAATAAACTAACAAAGCTTGTTTGTGCAAAAGTAATGTATATTTTAAAAACTTAAGACCTCAAATTTCATTCAATTAATGTGCCTCTCAGTCAATATTAACTTTCATTTGAATTAAAAATTTTAATTAAACTAATTTTTTTTAAATACTTGCACATGGAATTTATTATATGGTTGCTTGAAATATGTTTGTCTAAAGAATATATAGGTAGGGTTTTGCTAAGGGTCTCAGAAGGGTATATGGAACTTTATAATTTGGAAAACAGGAAATTTCAGATGTATCAGCAAAACTCCTGCAAAGATGTAATAGAATTCCTGCAAAATAACAAAAAAAAATTGTTTTCTAGGTGTTGAATACAATATTTGACCGTAATAACTGTCTACTCCCCAGTTATTTGATTTTAGATGAACTTCAGAAAAAGATGCCTAAAAAGGGTATCTATCCCCATTGGGTATGTATTGAAAACATTTTAGGCCACCTAACCTCTTCTGCACTAGAACTTATCCAATGTATCACATTTCATTTATATTGTTTTCATGTGCTCTGGGGTTTAAGGATTTCGTTTATAAAAATTTTGATCAAAGTTTGCATTGCAAAAAAAATGTTTGTCTTGTTTATTTATATGTTACTAGCAATATCTTTTCTGCCTGTAGATTTATAATGCTGTAAGCTTTATTATAATTGTATTTTATTACCCTTCCTCCTTTTTTTGTAACTTTTACTGAATATAAGTTGCTTTTAAAAAATTATGTTTTCTAACACATAGTTTCAGCCTGCCAAAACAGTATTGATTCATAGCAAATGTTGTACTAGAGAAATACATAGGATGATTTTCTTATCTGTTCCACAACTAGATGATGATATATCTTAGAATCAACCCTATCATTGATCTATTGAGTACTTTAGTGCAACTGCCATTGTACTTAAGTTCTACAGTGCCACAGACGTATATATAAATCAAGCACACAGTTAAACAATTTTTTTTATTTCTCACCCATTTAACTACATAAGTAAAATGAAAATCTAGGCAGCCTAACCACAATGTTTGTTCGGTCATTCAAATGAAACCATAACAGAGCTGTGTTCGTTGCTGTAGCAATTTCAAGTAGTGGTTTCCATTTTGTCAACCATGTCATAAAAAGATGAATTTCTGGAATGGTGTTAGTGTGATTTAGTGAAAGGGCAACTAAGTATTTCATTATGAGCGTGGTTCGTCACATTGCCCTATCAGTTACAGTTTGAGTTATTACACTTTCACCAAATGCCAAGTCTTCTAATTTTTGACCATCCTCCCTTCTACCTGCTTTACTTTATTTCTCTCAGTTTTTTTAGTCATGATGTTAAAGAAATTCTATAAATTTAACTTTTATGCGTAAGCCCCACAGCAAAAAATCAACATGTTAATAAATCATTGAACCAACAAGTCTAAATAAGTGTCACATTACTATAGAAAAGTCTTTCTATCGCAGCCATGATGTAACGGTTGCGAAAGAGACAACATCATCTCAATCTTTCAATGAGCAATATGTTCGGATTGGGATTTGGGCATGCTTTAAGTGCTTGCTTATTTTATTTTGAAATCACCCAACGGATTAAGAAAAGTAAAGGGATTAGAAGTATGTTGCAAGAGAAGGTTGAATATGATTCATCTTCAAAAAACTTAACCACTGCCTCTGATTGGTTTTGTTGGGTTAAAGTCGCACTGATTACCCAAGTTATTGGTTAAAAATCCTGTAATTTGGAAGCGTGGTCAAATAAAAAGGCCAATACCTGAGAGGGCAATCAATGAAGTGACATCTTACAAGGGGTCAGAAAGATTTTTATTTTGTTTTTAAAATGCACCAGCCCTTTGAACTCTGTAGCATCAGGTAAAACTGTTTGTCCCTAAGTGACACTTCTTTTCACTCGTGCCACTTACTTTGAATGTTAAAATATGCTGATCCAGAGGTACGAAATAATTGTAAAAAAAGTACTTGTGACCAACAGTGGGACGATTTTCTATGGGAACAATTCACATCAAAGAAGTTGAAGTAGAAATTAGCAAAGTTTTTAGGATTTGTTGCTATCCATATAAAATATTTGATTCCAGAATGTATGGACTGTATCAAGCATATATGCTTTCCAAGCAACTAACAAAGGAAGTTAAATTACCATTGCTCAATTTTTTCCCTTCCATCACCTATGTTATTATAGAAATTATTATAACCAAGTTTCCCTAATTTTTCTGTACTGTCTCAAGATACAGCTAAAGTGCAATGTTATTGGCCCAACTATGATTGTTTTTATTTTGAACTTGTTATAGCAACCCTTGATTTTATTTCTACTTTCACCAAAACAAGGTTACAAGAGTTTTTTTTAATTGTGGTTCCAATCTAACAGCTTTAACTGTCTGGCGCCTAACCAGTTGAAAACACCCAAATTGAAGTGACACCCAATTTGTATGTAAACATTATTTGCCTTAAAAGCAATATTTAAAAAGTGTAGAAGTGGAAAAGGGTGCTTAGAGACAAAGTGGTGAACCCTCTTTGTGACTGGCTTACATCAATTTTTTTATAAGCACACCAATTCAACCCCAACAATGCCCTTTTCCCAACATTTCAGCTTACTCATACAATCATGTGGGTATTGCTAGTACCCCCTACACTCCTTAAACAGTACTACAGTCTATTTCAAAGATTATTAATATATAAAACCTCACAAAACATATTTCTTTCCCTCCCCTTTCCCATTATTTACTCTTTCAAATTTAACAAGATTATTTAGATTTATCATGAGTTATTAACATATGCACATAGTTAATTTAAAAAAGAAAAAATGTAAACTCAAATGCCTAGTAAATTTTTATTGTACACCTATTTCATATATATTTTCCTGTTTCAGAAATTTTCTGGATTGGTAGCTAACTTCATTGACAGCTTTAGACCCACTGCTCAAATGTGCTCAAACTCATGTAATTACTTTTTATTAGTTGAAATTTGAATTACAGTTTTCTTAGCTAAGAATTTTGTGACTTTTTGAGCCGCTTACAAACTAACTTGCCTAACTTTTAGCCCTGTTGTTTATCCAATTATTTTTGTGTTTTAATTTTTTTAAATTCCAATTTGATTGTTGAAAAATGTTTTGTTTAGATTTAATATTTTACTCATTATATTATGTATCCCCTCATAAACTTCTATGTAATATTTATACTTGTGATGACTTTGGTGATTTGATCAGGTGCGGACTCTCTAAGTTTGGCCCACTTCATAAAATCATAATCTTGGCCCATCAGTTAGTTGGACTAATGTTGCACTAGAGCAGTGCACATGTTTTTGCTGACAAAAACTGTCAAGTAACAATGCTAACACCTAATTGAGCATCCCACACAAACTCGGAGGTGACAGGAAATCGAAATAAGACTGATTTAATGTGCACCAACTCTCTCGACCCTAAGTATTTTTAAATTGAGGCATCTGTCTTGTAGAAAGCGTTAGTTCACTTTTCCAATGAGCGCCACTGAGCCATTCAGGGCCATCAAGGTTTTACCTTAATGAAAAATTACAAATTTTAATGTTGTATTCTTTAAAAATTGATGTTGAACATTGAAATTGAACTCAACTTATAGTGCAGCAAATTTTCAATGAAAAACGATTGTTTTTGCTTTATATTTATGTTCGTTTGAACATGATAAAGTTGGTTTCACTTATTTTAGATGTGCCGATTCATTTTCAATTACTGAAGTGGGATTTGATTATTTTTTTAACCAAAATTTTACAGAAAACCCCTCAATTAAAATAGTATGTGTTTTGCTTCAACATATGTTAAAATTGTTGCATTTGGCCCACTCCACAATTGCGACCAGTAGTGTGGACCACACACACACACACAATCCACCCCTGTATTTAATCACCCTACTCAAATAATGGCTCTGAGAAGACTTTCATTTCAGGCAACGAAAAATTTGCAAACAAGGAGTTAAAAGTTATTCAAGTTTATAGGCAAATTTACTAAGCACAGATAAATTTATAATATTTTAATAAAAATGCAAATAAAAAAAACAATCTTACAAAGTCATTTTCAAAGGGTTTTGGAAGACGGACGTGTGTGTCCGTGCTAGAAAGTGTGTGTTCGATCATTCCGAATTCCTTTGAAAAAAACTTAAAATAATTTTTTTTCACAATGTTATTAAATGCATAACAATATAGTGAAATGTAAAACAAAACTTTGTCATTTTATGACATTGTAAATTATTGCTCTTCTACTTCTAAAAAAACAATCCTTAATGAATTTCAAGAAAGTTTTACTTTGAGAAAACTGTGATTTCTTTTTCTTAAAATGTTGCCTTGTTGCTGAAACATTAATGTTGGTTAATGTTAACTCACAAATGCTTTAAAAGAATTGATTGATATAATATGGTTCAGCAAAAGAATAATTTTTCTCCTAATAATTATGTCTGCCATAAAAATATTATTTTGATTTTCCCACTTAAGCCGTTTTTTGAAATTTGCAATATAGTTATAAACGACAGATCATTTCAAAATAATAAGTTCTTTTTTAGTCTAGTTTTTTTTATTTTATATAGTTTTTTGTTTTAGTGTTTAAAGAAATTAGAGGAGAAGAACCATTATACAAACTTGTGCCAATAGTTGGAATTTCCTCCACTTTGGGGAATGTTTGGAAATTAGATCCTAATACTGTAAAAGCTCCTCTAAAAGGACTGCTTCCTTACAATACGGTAAGATAGGTTAAAAATTGACTCTCTGTATGTAATTTTACTTAATTCACTTCCATGACCAGTTTAGATATATGGAAGAAGTTTTACTGTTATGTAATATGATTTGTATGTGATAAAATGAATTTTTTATTCAATCGAACAGTGACATGCATATTATTCTTATATTACTGCTATAAATTGGGTTAATTGTAACGAATATTAAACATGCCAAAAGATTGGCAATTTTGAGTTGGTGAAAAGGTGATAACTGAATCAAATTTGATCAAACAAAGATATTGATTTAAGCCGAAATTGGAGAGTATGAGCTTTTGGTTTTAATGTTTTGAATACATAAAAATAATAGGCTGTAGTCCCGTCTGTAATCGGGGCAGTCGCACTGGTTGCTGTTTAAGAAAGGGCACCAAATTCCTATATTGGAACCAAACAATTTTTAGTTGCTAAATTAAAACTGTCATTTATAATTGCTTTGTTAGCTTCAGAAATTAAAAAATAAAATTATTGTTTTATGAAACAATTACCAAATAAAATTTTATGCTAGTAAAAGAAAGAATTCTATCAGCAAAATATTGTATAGCAGCCCCTTCAGAGAAGCCTTTCTCAGGAAAGGGAGACTGTCTGTTTAGAAATTCCTTATATTGTCAACTTTAGCCTAGACCACTGTAGAAGGAAGTTGCAGAGTTCTAAGAAATAAAAGGAATTGGGTTTATTTTACGACCGATTGGAAAGTGACAACAATAAAGCTTTCTTTGAAAGGCCTATTTTTATCAAACTTGCAAATGGAACTATTTTTGGGGGGTTGGGGCTTTGTTCATCAACATTGTGCATGCTTCACATCCAAAATATTTTTAAGTTTCTTGTTTGCATTATCACACCATTCGCCGCATCTAACTTATCTCATAAAACTTCTGGATAGACTGTTAGTCTCTGTTGAGGTATTCCACGTGTAATGGTCCAGCTCAAAATCTTCATGTTATAGAATTCGATCTTGATTTTTTTTCCCAAGCACTAGAGACAAATTTATTACACCTGTACTTTTTAGTTTTTCCAAATATTAAGGAATTTATGAATTTTTAAAACGAAAAGTTAAGCCTAACTTTTTCGCATTTGGCATTACGGTCTATGGGATTTTTTGAACAGGTATAACTAAAAAGGGCAAGTTTGAAAACATAAACCAATTTCATCATTGCATACTATTACTAATGATAACATTTTAGCATATGTGCGAAGTTGTTCCCAAAACTCTTTCTACTAAAATTACTTTTTGCTAAGTCAGAGGGGGCGACCCATAAGTAACATTAGTTCCAATTTAGAAATTGGTTGCAATAGGAATGTGTATATTTTGAAAGGACTATGTGTAAACAATTATAATTTTTTTCATTAAATACTTATGTAAAATATTATCATTTTGAAATATTTAAGAAGTTTCTCCCATAAATCTTTCTTTGAAAAAAGGCATTTATTAAATGTGAGAGCATAATTCAAATTGATAAGATTATCCTCATTAGAAATGTACCTGCTTTTTAAAAAGAACTTATAATTCAAATTGGATATATAGCAGCGGTATTATGTTTTTTTTTTTTGTTGTTGAATACTATTGAATTCTATTTTTTATGTTGTTGGAATAAGGCAACGAACGTTTTAGGAAGTTTGTTGCAAACAAAATCATTTGCAAGGCATTTAAAACTTCAAATATAATGAACATGCATTTAAAACACTTGGTATGTAAGAAAAACATCGTCTTTTCTGTCTTTAAAAATTGAATTTAATAAATAAATCATACTTTTTAATATATAAAACCTCACAAAACATATTTCTTTCCCTCCCCTTTCCCATAAAATGATCAATCAAATTATTGCACACAGTTTGTAACAGTAGGTGGTTTTTTAGATAAAATTATCAAATACAGGTTTATTTTGAACAAATTATGAACTTCAATGCACCTACGATTTAGCGAGTCGAAATGGCCTACAATATAATGGGTAATTGAAGAATGTACATTAAAAGACTATTGGCACAATTAGCTATACCAGTCACACCCATCATTTCTCTTTTACCTAATATTTATGGGTTGCCTCCTCTAACTTCGAAATAAATTACAGTAGAACCTTGATTATCTCTCTGTTATCTGAAACTCTCTGTTAACTGACCATTCGTGAGTCCACAAGAAAAATATTTTCTAACAAAGTCATTCTCGGTTGTTTTCTAACGATACCAATCTCACAAATCAGTGGTGGTTCTTTGATGAGGAACCTTCAGTGATACTGAAATCGGCAAAAATACGGGATTCAAAAATAAGAATTCCAATGATCCTGAAATTAGGAAACTTAATTTGTTTTGAGATAGCAAAACTCTTTAAAAATTAAAAGCACATTTCTGGCAATTCTAAAATTATCATTTTTTTTAAGGTTTATTTTAAACTTTGTTAATCAGTCTACTTTTAATTGCATGGAAAACAATGGTAAAATTTTTGGCTTAATTCCTGAGCTAACAATTCTTGAACAACAAAGAAATACTTTTAAAAAATCTCTGTGAACCCTTATTAATAGTTTTGACGAGGTAAGGGGGGAAGCCAAAGTGAAGATTTACCTACCCTGAAAACGTACTAGGTTTGTTGATGATAGGCAGTAACGAGAAATCATCAGATTTAGCTTCATCTTCTTTTTTGCTAACGCAATGCAGTTTCTGTTTTCATTATTAAGTTATTATTACTAATCAACTCGGCATTTTCAAATAATGCTATGCTTGAGTAAGGTACTTTTAGTCTGACTCAATACTTCTAGTTACTTATAACAGTAATATATTATCAACAGTGATATTTTTAAAATGTTTTAGGAATTGTTTTTACCACAGACATCCCTTTTGAGATATGTTCTAGAGCAATCATATTCAAGGGAATTGGTCTGCAACATGCTAGGATTTAGTAAACAGGTAAGTAGGAATTGCTTTAAACTTACTTTACTTACTTTTTTGAAATGTAAATAATTTTAGAAATCATCCTCTGTTATAAATAAGGGTTTTTGGATATAGGTGACAAGTGTTTATTTATATTCATTTTAAAACCCTTGAAACTGTACAATATATATCCTTATTATACAAGCATTGAATCCATGGACATGTTATTCTGCAATGTTGTTACAAAAATACTTTTCTCCGTATTCAATCGGTTGTTTTTACATGGTAGTGTGAGCATTTTTTTCAAGCTCTGGCCTAAAATAAAAAATTTCAGTTAATAAAGCTTGAACATTGTGGTAACCGAACTGGGAAATCAGGGAACTTTTTAATTATAGAAATATCAGGGGATTTTTCAAATTTCTTAAAATATCAGGTTATTTTTCGATTACTTAAACAGCAGGTTTAGGTTGTTCTTGCGATCGCTGCTAACAGACACTTGATCAAAAGAAAATATTCTGGTTGGTCCGATTGGCCTGAACTGGAGCTACAAAAGTAAACGATTGCACTGGCCGTTAACTGATATTTGAAGACATTTTAGTGAAATTGAATCTTAATTTATCTTCAAATTTTAATTAAATTGTTTATCTTAATCATTAAAATTCATCATTTAAACTTGTTTTTTATTGAAATTTAAGCTTAGTTTTCATTGATATGGACCGGGAGGGTGGAAGAATGAAGGAAACGAATTATGCAGGAAAGTAGAACTCCAATTATCCGAAGCAATGGGACCTAACCACATTTGTATAAGCGGAAATTCAGATAATTGTAGTTAATCGGAGAAAAGGTATATTTTAGTCAAATCAACCCAGCCACATCCAAATTGTAAGATGTCGTTTTCCAGTTTGATTTATAGCTTTTTGTAATAGTTCTTTCTATTCAACTTATGTTGGGATCTTGGTTTCACAAAAGTTTAGATGCAACCTGAACTTAAGTATTGAACTTTAAGGAATAATTTGTAAGCATTTTTGCTCAATTTTATATAATTAAAGAAAATTGTGTTATTTTAAAAATGTACGACACAGTTAGAATCCAGTGTAGTAACTTTGGCCCAAGTATGAAATATGTAAGATTGAAACATACCTTTTACCATCTTTAAGGGCTGCATTACAAAATTAAATAATATTATTAAAATTTTTAAACATAAAAATTTCAAATTTATATAAGTTACAAACTTATTAAAAATGGTTTATAACATTTACCTTACACTGCATCGTACAATGGCATTATACTATGAATAACACTATTGATCGCCAATTACATATTTTAAAAATGCAAACTTTAATTTTAATAAGGGAAAATAATATATTTAGAAGCAAAATTTAGTAACAAATATCTTCATATAAAAAAGATTTTAAAAAGGCAATGATTAAACAAAGCAAACAATAATACATTTGGAATTTGAAAATGTTCATATTTAGGCTTTAGCTATTTTGAATGTTGTACTTTTCTCAAATCTTATCTTTATCTTATTATTTTTTACAAATCATCTCAAATATAGATAATCATACAAGTAAAGCTTCTTCAAAAATAGTTAAACAGAATACTCTTTCATACTCTTTGCAAGTTTGTAGTTCCATAAGGAAATCCTTACATCTTGGCCCAAAGTTACCCTGATTCATAGTCAAAAGTTTCTTGGTGACCAAATGAAATATAGCTTTAAAAATATTCCACTTAGATTAAAACAAATGGTGTAATATTCATCCTGATAGATAAAAGAATAGTATAGAGTGTTTTTTTTAAAGATATTTTCAATATTTTTATTTCAGGGTACTTTTTAAAAATTTTGTAACCACCCTGTTGAATCCAAACCATTTTCTTATTTTGTGTGATGTCCTTAAAGTGAAAACAGGATTATAAGTACCACTCAAACATTTTTGTAAATCACTAAATTTGGATTACATACTTGTTATATAAACTGGCAAATGTTTGATGGTAATCAGAATTTGTTTTAATTGTGGAAGTTGAACTAAAATAATTCTTAAAATTCAAAAAATAACATTTTCTAATCTTTAGTAAAATTTAGCTTATACATTCTAGAATTTATATTCTGCAAAGCATTTTCTTACAGTCAAAGACGCGTTGCCCAGCATTGGAAGAGCAACTTGTTGAATTGTTAGTATCTGCAATGCACAAATCTGAAAATGATCCTGACAACATGGAAGAAGGAGGTCCCACTCAATTATTATGGCAACACCTGTCAAGCCAATTGATATACTTTGTTCTCTTCCAGTTTGTCAGCTTTCCACATTTAATTGAACTTTTGTATTCTAAGGTAAGAACATTATTCATTGTATTTCAATCGTGGACAATATTTAAATTTGTTTGGTCTTAAAATAATGGATTTAATAATTTATAGTCTTGAGGTGACTTTTAAGTAACAAAATATATAAAATGGTACAAAAACTAAAATCAACTATTTTCATTAATTTTCTTTCTCAAATAAAATTCATATTCTTTATCATCTGCTTAATTCATTTGTTGTTGGGAAAAATACTTAAGTATTTATTAATAACAGAAAACATTAAAATCTACTCCATACTGCACATAAAAAATAAGAAATGTAAATTAAACAGAATTTTATGCATAAAATATGTCTTGTCACTTTTTTAGTAAACAAATAATGAACAATCAAACAATAACATTGTGCTATATTTTATGATGTCATTCCAAACTGATTTATGGAAAAAATAAAAGTTTCTCATGCCATTGTTAAAGTGGCAACAGCGATTTCAATGACTTACAATTTAATTCCAATGCTAATTCAATGGGGAATTGGCCAACAAACAGTAGACAGATGTCTGTCCTGACATACGGACAAAAAGTTTGATAGTTGGGTCTCGGCAGTCATACCATACTTGGTTTTTTCCAAGAAAAAAGAATTTTTAGAACCAATTTTGGAAGGTGTTCTGGACAGACAGACATTGTCAACATGCCAACACCCTATACTATTTTTAAATAAAGTTTCTCGTGACATTGTAACAACAGAGATATCAATGACTTAAAATTAAATTGCAATGCTAATTCTATAGGAAGTTCGTCAGCAAACAGTAGATAGATGTCCATCTGAACGTATAAACAGACGGACAAAAAGTATGGAAGTTGGATCTCTGAGGTCATACCTTTCTAACAAAAAAATAATTTTTAAGATCCGACTGATAGAACCATTAGGAAGAGGAGTGCAGACATAGCGAGCATGTCTATACCTACTTTTTTTTTTTAAATTTTAGTTCTTTCGAATTAAAAAAAAGAAAAGTAGGCTAAAAACCTGAACAACCTGAAAATGTATCGACACAGCCAGGACTTAAGCATGAAATCTTGGAAGGCGAGGCGGGCATGTTACTGAATGGTTATATATAAAATATTTAGAGGTTCTGTGGTTTTTCTGAGAACTGATGTTTTGCAGATAGTGCTAATCACACAAGGTACTCGCTCTCTTGTGTTAGCAGACAGACATTGTTTATGGCATTACTGTAAACTTTTTTTTATGATTTTTTGGTTTTAAGTTTTTAAGTAGTCCATAACTTGATCTTAAACTGGCCAAGAGGGTACATTTAAATTATTTAAAAAAAATACTGTAATTGTACAGTGTACATAATTATTATTTTCACAGTTAACACATGCATTTTAAATATGTATCAATTATTTTTTTCTTAAACTAAAAATACCTCGATTTTTTTTTCTATTAATAAAATTTCTCCTACCTCCCTAAATTGTCACATAATTTATGGATGCCCCCTTGAATGGGACAAAAGAAACCTTAAAATATGCCTATTATATATAGTTGGCTTAGGACGAAAAATTTTCAAATGCATAAAAGGTGTTTTGTTAAAAATAAAAATTAAATGGGTGATTACTTTTAACTGTAGAAACCTAATGTTGCAACCTTTATATTTATTTACTATGTCTAATAGGGTGGGCCAAATGGTCTCAAACTGAGGTATGTAAAATTATATTGCATTCAGGTAAGTCTTTTTGCCTCCAAATTGAATTTGCAATTCTGAAAATTTGTTTAAATATGCATAATTTTCTGAAAATTACTGAAAATCAAAAATTTCTTTAATTGAATGGCAATAATACAAAATTTATATATCTTTATGAAAACAGTACCTCTGCAAAATTTTAGACTATTAGGTTGACCTATGATCTTGAAGGGGCATAATCTGTGATAATTGGGCTATAAATGTTGCACTTTTTAAAATGTACCAAACAACATAAAACATTTGTATTTGATAAAGGTGCACCCAAATTGTTCTTTTTTTTTGTAGAAGCATCTATGCCCAATTTTTCACTTATTGGTGCTTTAGAAGAAAAAAAAGTGACATTAATATCTCTCCTGTTTGGTCACTGTGCTCTGCCCACACAACAGCCCTGTTTTTAAATTGTTTCTCAACTCTTTGTGAAGAAGTACTAACTGCACCGCATCAATATCAGAAGCAACATCGATAAATTATTATTATAGAATGGTAGTAAAGGTAAATTCATCTATGAATACGAAAACAGGGCCCTCAAGTAGGTAGAAGAGCCACTGAAGGCATGGGATGATTATTGTTTTAGAAAACCAAGTACCCTGCATACTCGTGTATAAGCCGAGAAATTTTGGACAAATTTAGTGCCGTAAAAATTGCGGTCGACTTATACACGTGACATCAAATTTCCGAAAAAAACCAATACTTAAAATAAAACTAAATTTCAATGAAACTTAAGGTTTAAATACTATCTATTACAAATTAAGACGCAAAAGCAGTTAAATTCTCAAGATTAAATAAGATTGGTATCTATTCACTCTCTCCACCATAATGATGCTTAATTGTTAGTTCTCGGCATGATGCGTATTTTGCACGTGTAGCTTTGGCACAAGGTAGTTCAGTCAACCAGTCTTCAAGGTGTAAAGTAAACAATGTTGATCCGTGGCCTTCACGCTTCACTGAACATAGCTTCAACTTAGCTTCTCCATTCAGAGTCAGCAATGTCAAGGACACTCAGAAACCCGTTTTATTTTCATTGAAGTTGAAATCTTGCTTGCAAAAAATATTGTGGTCCTGTCATGAACCGGTTCCTTCTTATTTTCTTCAGTAGGCTCTGGCCTTATTTCCTGCCTCAACTAATACACAGTTTACCGATTTTGGAAAGATATTTGGTTTAAAAATGGGGGGGGGTCGACTTGTACACAAAGTCGGGTTATACACAAGTATATACGGTAGTCTTTGTAATAATCTGGGATTACATCATTTAATGCCAAAATTAAACTTTTTTATGCAATTTCTATTTTTCAGCATTTTTTTTTTCAACCTCCAATGGGCTGTAACAAAAAGACTGGTCAAGATACAAAAAAGATTTTTTTACCAAATTTAAAGAACAATACTGCTTATTTCTCCATATAATCACCTTGACGATTAAAGCATTTGTCATATCTGTAAACAAGCTTTGAAATACCCTCTTCATAAAATGTAGCCTCCAATGATTTGAAGTGAGTTGTGATGGTTTCTTTGAGCTCCACGTCAACTTGAAAGCGCTACAATCCAAGCCACTATGCTTATCAATAATTCACTTATGGTAAACCTTTGAGTTTTCCTAAACACTTGGTCAACTCGCTGAACAATACTGATGTTCATGAAGAAGGGGACCAAGGAAGCAAGTCTGTCGCTACAGACGGTATTGTTCAGCAAGTTGACCAAGTGTTTAGGGTAACTCAAAGGTTCACCATAAGTGAATTATGGACTAGCAGTGGCTTGGAGGACAGAAAAAAAATGCCTTTATCGCCAAGATGATTATATGGAGAAATAAGCAGTATTGTACATTACTTTAGGTAAAAAAAACTTTTGTATTTTGACCCGTCTTTTTGTTACAGCCCATCGGAGGTTGAAAAAAAACAGCCCTCGTACTTGAGCTACTTAAAATAAGAACAAAGTAACAAAGAAGAAAGGTTAAGCATTCTGCTTCAAAGCATTCCTATCTGAATTTCATTAAAACAAACTGTGGCTACTTTTAATTAAAGTGATGTAAAATTCTATGTTGTGTTCTTATAAGTATACATTCACAGTGAAGGTATAAGGCCACCTAAAATGTTTACTATCAATAATAATATGGTACGAAACTGTAGAAAATAGGCAGCTTTAGTTGGTATTTCCCCAATCCTAATAAAGTTCAAAAAACAGTTTTCCCTTTTCTCTGTTTGTGCAAGATGTTTTAAATAGTCTTTTCTCTTTGGAATTATAAATCCAAGTTCAAAATATTCTTGTTAACATAAATTCATTACCTAAAAAAGTATTGATTGTTAAACAAAGGCTTCCCGTACGCTCTGTCCATTTAACAGCCCGGTTTTATTGTTTGGATGAATATTTTCTTCCGTAGTGATGTTAGGTTTCATATTTAAGGATTTCTTGTTGTATTTATTTGGGCAATGTTAAAACAGGGCCGTTGTAAGGGTGGAGCATGGCCACTAATAAGGTGAAAATTATGTGTGACAATATTAAGTACCTATACGTAAAAGATTACTAAAGGTGTTTTTGTTGGGAAATCAATCAATGTATTCACACCGCAATGAAATACGAACATTTTATGACTTTGGATATACATTGAAGATTGCAGCATTTGTAGCCCAATTATCACAAATTACAACCTGCCAAGATGATAGAAGGTGTCAACCTCAGATTCTAAAATTTTGCAAACAGATGTATTGTTTTCTTAAAGATATAGCAAATTTGTATTATTGCTATTTACTTAAAAAAAATTTTGATTTTCAGTAATTTTTTTTAATATTATGCATATTTAGACTAATATTCAAATTTCATATCCAATTCGAAGGCAAAAAGAATTACCTGAATCCTGAATACAATAACATTTTACATACAACAGTTTGAGACCATTTGGCAACTTTTTATCTTTGTGCCCCTAAACATTTTACAAAAAAGTGTTTTTTTGGCCTACCCTAATGTCTAACTTGGTAAACATGGAATTGTAGTTGAAAGTTACAGACAAATATTGATAAAAGTTAAAAACCTTTTTGAAAGACCACTGTTTTCTAGTTTTTAGCTATTACACCCTGTCACAAATGCCTTGTAAGTTTATAATATAAATAATCCTCCATCTGGGACTTGTTCATCCATAATTAGGTTAAAGAGGAGCGCATTACAGTGTTGTTTTTTTTAAATTTTTAAATTAATGAATTTTTAATCCCCTTCTCCCTTACCTGTAAAATACTTTAAGTATGAGTTACAAAAAAAGACCTTAGCACTTCTCAAACAAATAGAAAATGTTATATTAAGTAGGTGGTCAGTGTACCAACTTTGATATCTTCAGTCTATTATCATCATATACTGTTGCTGAATTTCAATCTGTGCAAACAATAATTTAGATTTTAATTGCAAGTATACATTACGACTGTGAGATAGTAGGAATTTTTAATGTTACAAAAAGTTAAGTTTCTGTTCTATAAAAGCTAAATTACTACTTAAGATAGCTTTATTATTAAGAAAACAAGTCATAGATTTGAGTCATCTTCTGCTTTACCCTACTATTTTGTAAATATGTATTCTTGTAAATAGTTCCTGTTACAAAGAAATAAAATTCTATTTTGAAGGATAATAACACCAAAGATATTTTAACAATTGATTTGCTGTTTGAAGTTATTCTTATTAATAGTTTATGTTAGCATACAATTAAATAATTTCAACATTTTATCATGAGTCTTATCAACTTTTACTTAGATACATAATTTGTTTTGTTTTCCTAACCAGTTTTACAATTTCATATTTATTGTTATTTTGCAGTTGGTGGGTCAAAACTTAAGAAAAGGTAGAGACCATCTGATGTGGGTTTTGTTACAATTCATTTCAGGAAGCATACAAAAAAATCATGTATGTTTAAATATTCATATATTGTATACTTTACATAATTATTTTTAATTTCATTTAAATATTTGTTTTATGAATTACTAATACGCAAATTACTGATAAACATAGCATTATTTATCTATCCAATTATTATCTTCTATATATCTATGCATTTGCTTTTTAAAAACATTTCACCTTGTATTTATTGATCTACTAATTTAATCCTCACCCTCTGAGGGATGCAGATGTATAAACCTGTCCCCAATTTTTATTAATTTATACACTTCAAATTTTATCAAATTTAAAATTTTAAAGTAGGTAGAAGTCATTGAGTCATCTGCCACAAGTATATAATTGTTAAATATTTAACAAAATTGAATTTTTAGTTAAAATTTTCATCTCACTCAATAAATACAAGTTTACACTTGGGATTGCTCAGCTTGGCAATTGTTTAATTCTTTAATAAACTTTGAATTAAGTAAAGGACATTTGGACAATCCTGTGTTTTATAAATTATTTTTTTTACTCTTTATTTTTGATTGATCAAACTGAATTATTTCTTTCAGTTAAATGACTTTCGTCCATTTATGAAGCTATACGATTTGCTTTACCCAGAGAAAGAAGCTTTGCCTGTCCCAGATATCACAAAAACTAGCTGTACTCATGCCTTTGCCCCTGTCTGCATATGGATACATTTGATAAAGAAAGCACATGTGGACAAAGCCAATCTATACAGAAAGCTTCCTAATGCTCTTAGTTTACATTTAGAGTATGTTGCACTTATATGCCTTGATAAATAAGAAGAGATACTAAAATACCTTTGAAATTCCAACATGAAAATATGTACTTCAAAAAATTTAAAATTAAAATTAACTCTTTTAAATAGTATAAGTGGTATAGTACACTATTTTTATTTTGTATTTTAGGTATTTGCAAAATAATGCAAATGAAACAGAGTTAGCTAGCCATTTAAATACAGACTATCTTGTTTCACTATTGTGTAATGCATGTAAGTTTAATTTTTCATACTATCTCAATGTGTAATGTTTCCGTATTGTTTAAAAATCAAGTGTGCGTGCATGCTCAGAAGAGTGGATTTTATTTGCTACTTTGATATGTTGGAGCAATGTCATAGTCTTTTGCTATATCATTCATTATTTTATCAGAATATTTGTGATTTTTTATGTTATGATTAAAACTATATTTTATTAAAAGGCTTTTAGATCCATCATGATTACTAGTGGGAGAAAGGATTTTGGTGAAATAAGTCCATTTAAACATAAACTGTTGCATTTGTTATTTTTTTCAAGCACTCATCCAAAAAAAATCCATCCTCTTTTGCTAAATACAGACAACAAATGATAAGCATTAATTTAACTGAAGTCGTCAAATTTCTTTAACCAGAAATAGTGTGTAGTAAATTTAATTTATTTTACATGTGTTGATGAATTGGTTTTAACTCCTTGTAAATTCTTCAATTTTTATTAAGAAATGACTTGTTGCTAATAGTGAAACTGTTGTTGTTGCTAATTCCCATCTGGTCTGACTCCGTCAGACCAGATCAATAAATCTGTTGACATTTAGGAAGTCCGAAACCAAAAGGGGAGATGAATGTATGTCGTCCCAGTCCAGTCCTAGGCAGTTTAGGATATGATCAGGTGATGCCTGGTTTTGCTGGCACTTAGGGCAAGGAGGGAAGATCTTTCGATTAGCAGAAAACTTAAGACTTTTCAGGTGTCCGCTGGCTAGTCTGGACAAGCAGGTGTTGGTCTGTCACCAGGAAGAGAAAGATAGTCCTGGCCTTTTTGCTTTGTACCAGTAGTGAGTAGGAGGTTGAAGCCAATTTTGTTTGTTTTGGGCCTTTTGCCTTGCGAATAATTCAAGGTATGTGAGCTCTGAGGTGGAGGGGACTGAGTTGTCAAGTCCCTGCTTTGCTATAGTGTCTGCCAACTCATTACCGTGGATGTCGACATGGGATGGGATCCATTGGAAGTGGACATCATGCTGTTGGGAAAGGTGTACAACTTTTTGCAAGATCGAAAAACTGGTTTTATCTCCAAAGTGAAACTGATAGTGATATCGAGTGATCATAACATTCCAGCTAGTCTAAATATCTCCAGGACAAAAACTGGTGTTCTTATAAAGTCCTCTCACACTAAGTTGACACATTTCATAGGATATTGGGAAGTAGCTTCTTCAAAATTGCATTTGGTGCAAACGGCGAAGGTCTTAATACTTTTGGAATACCTGAGGGATTTTAATCTGGTGATCAGTCGAGCCAGTTTGATTTCTCTTGTTACCAACTAAACCTATTAAAGCAGCAGGATCCTAACTTAAGTGCTATTGATTTGCTGAGAGTTTCTTCTAAGAATTGTTTATAGAAGCTTTACTTCTTGAGTATAAATTAAGATACATGAGACGATTTCTTAATTCTAGGTCAAGAAAGATCCCTCTTCTCCAATCTATCCACTAGATCGATATATAATTGTGGTTTCCAACAACCTCACAAAAAATAATTCTTAAAATCACAAACCTTCACTGATCCTAAATTTGTAAAACCATTGCTGCAGTCATAAAATGTCAAAAATTCTATCCTAAAATCGCACAACTTTGGCGATCTATAAAAAGCAAAACTTCGGTATAAACTGTGTATAAAATCCCCAAATTGAGACTACTGTAAGATCTCAAAATTGTGATGATTGTCAAATTTAAAAACTCTGGCGATCCAAAAACTTAAAACTCAGACAACCATATTATTCAGAAACTTTTGCTGTATTGAATTGTGATTTTCAATTTTTTTAATAGAATAAAAATGCTCCAAGAAAATTTGTATTTGCTCCTAGTTTTTTAAAATAGTAAGCACAGATTGCTCCTAAATTTCTTAATCCATTTTTGAATACTGCTTGGGATGGAAGGTATTGTAGGTTATATTAGTTTGTGGTGGATTTCATTAATTGCATTCATACCAATTTTGCATAAGCACCAAATAAAACTAAATGTTTTTGCAGATAGCACTAACCAGGAATATTTTACAAAACCAATGGGAGTGCTTGTCGAAGCTCTTTATGGAACACCAAAGCAACCAGCTACATCTTCAGGACCAACAGTACCATTATCAATGACTTTGTTAGACTCTATTACAGTACATACGAAAATGAGGTATATTATAAACCTTTTATGTAAATACTATATTTGTTAAAGTGATATCTATTACAGACATATAAATTAGTAAAAAAAATACTTGTGTTTTGTTGCTAGTTGCTAAGCTCTTTATACTTTTCATAAATGTCTAAACTTTTATTTTATAATGCATTATTATTTCTAAACTTTTAATTACAAAAAAAATTAATTTATTCTAGTGTTTCAGTTCATTACTTTTTTTTTAATAAAAAAAAAGGTATGATCTTGGAATTACGAATGAACATAAAGGAACTATAATTTTTCCCACTCTACTGCCATCAAAATTTCATAATTAAAACACATTTACCGTATATACTCGTGTATAAGCCGAGAAATTTTGGACAATTTCAGTGCCGTAAAAATCAGGGTTGACTTATACACGAGACATCAAATTTCCAAAAAAAAATCCCATGTCCTTAAAATAAAACAAAATTTCAATCAAACTTAAGGTTTAGATACAGAGATAAGATTTAGATATATCTATTAAAAATAAGGACCCAAAAGTGGTTAAATCTTGAAGATGAAATAAGATTGGTATCTATTCACGGTATCCACCATAATGATGTTTAATTGTTAGTTCTCGACGTGATGCGTATTTTGCACGTGTAACTCTGGCACAGGGCAGTTTTGTCAACCAGTCTTTAAGGTGTAAAGAAAACAACATCGGTCCGTGACCTTGGCAGCATAATCTTCACGCTTCACTTAACTTAGTTTCAACTAAGATTCTCCATTCAGGGTCGGCAATGTCAAGGACACTCGGAGATGAAACCCCTTTTAATTTTCATTGGGGGTTGAAATTTAGCTTGCAAAATAAATAAAAATTACGATCCCGTTATGAACCGGTTTCTTCTTATTTTCTTCAGAAGGCTGGCCTTATTTCCTTCCTCGACTTATACACGGGTTACCAATTTTGGAAGGATATTTGGTTTAAAAATGGGGGGTCGGGTTATACACGAGTATATACGGTAGCTTATGTTAAATATCAATGCAATGAAATAAAGCCAAAAGTTTCCTGAAACTCAGTTTGTAGCACAGCTGCTGCTATATTTTTATTGTTCATTTGATTTCTTTATAGCATTTAATAAATAAAAGTGCATATTTAAAATTATTTAATCTTTGGTTATCAAGAATTACATTGCTCAGTTACTATTTTTATCATAAAATTAAACACTTTTTATGAGGTTGAATTTAAATAAAAAGTGTGTACCCTAACTTGAACATGGTATGCTTCTTGTAATTAAAACCTTAATTTCTGAAGTGATTCTTTATTGAAATTTTAAGATATATTTTGATTTATGTCATCCTTAGTTTGATACACAATATCGTCAGTTATGTTTTGGGCCTTGCACAGAATGTGTCAAAGTGCTCAACTGATGCAAACGCCCAGCCAAAACTTTCTCAGTCGAACCATGGTTTGTCACCTGCACTTGTTGAAACTTACAGCAGGCTCTTGGTTTATAGTGAAATTGAATCTCTAGGCATCAAGTCCTTTATAAGTAAGTTATTTTTGTTGCTCATGTTATTTATAAACCATGTAAATGTTTTTCAATAAGTCCTGCTCACTATGTGTTATGAGGTTTTAAATTTTATATAAATTTAAGCATTAGATGACAGTTTCATCTGATGTCAACTTTGTCATTCAACCATGGTTCTAAATTATGAGGAGTACATGGAGGTTATTGTTGATCACCAATTTTGTGGCCTCATATAATGTCAAGTGAGGTCCTGTATTGGAAAATGACAAGTGTTCATTTAACTAAAAATTTTGGTGGCTGGCATCTAACATTTTATGAAATGTTTTTATATGGATCGACCTCAACCATTGCAAACTAAATCCTTCAAATACTTACACCACTCGTACAAGAATATAAATTCATTTCTTAAACTATTAAGGCAATATTTGATAGTTTTGCTTAGTTGTGGGCTTCGTCACTTAACCAGGCCTATTATGAGAAGGGTACATAGGAGATAATGTTAGTTACCAATTTGATGCCCGCCTTCCCTTATAATAAAATAGCCATCAAGCAAGGCCTTGTATTAAATAATGACAATATATTTTGTTCCCCGCCCTTATAAAAAATATATCCAAAATTTTATTAGAATTTTTTTTTTCTGTATTGTCTTCAACCATAGTGAACTAACTCCCTGAAACGCTTTTTACCACTCTTACAAAAATATTAAATGAATTTGAAAACTATTCAGTTGTTTTTGAACTGGTTTCATAGCATTAAGAGTGGTATAAACATTTGAGTTAGTGGTTTTGAGTCTTTATGGTTGAAAATGATCCATATAGGTACAATAAGCTTTACCATTCACACAACTGAATAACCTTACTTTTAAACCCGTAAATGTACTTTTAAATGTTTTTGGTTTGTTTTTAATTTACCTTATTAAATTACTTAAATTCAAATTTTAAATGTTTCTAGTTTAAATATTAAATCTGATGTAAAGTATATTTTTCTATTAAAAAAATATTGTGTAACATAATTACTATCTCACAGTGCATGCTATATCTGAGTCTTGGTACCTGGGTTTGTTAAATTTTCGTCACTGCATAAAGATATTGAATAATTATATTGTGTTTTTTATTCGTAATGTTAACGCCATTTCTTTTTACTCTTTTTTAAAAATATATCATTTTGTCGATCAAATGATATTTAAAGTCTTACATAGTCGGCAGTTTCTCTATAAATTCAAGGTTTAAAAGATCTCCTTATCAATAGATAACTCCCTGAGCGCAGATCTTTTAAATCTGCATAGATAACTGTTAAGTATGTGATTTGAACTTAAAACTTGCATTTATTCAAAAATATTTTTTAGCTCATTTATTACCAGTGGTGTTTCGCAGTCATGCTTGGGGTATTCTACATACATTGCTGGAAATGTTCAGTTATCGCTTGCACCACTTTCAACCCAATTATAGAGTACAGCTTTTGATTCATTTACACAGTTTAGCTGGTGTTACTCAAACAAATCAAACTCAACTGCATATATGGTAAGTTTATATCATGGGCTTAGCAAAAATTTTAGTGTTCATAAGTATTATTACTATTGCATGAATTAGAGTGCATTTTCTTAGCAAGTTAGATCCTGTTTTGGAAGGGGTTATATTTTTACATTACTTGCTTTAATATTAGAACTGATATTTGTACTTCAATTTATAATATACGAAATGCTTTAATAGGGTCATTCCACATGAAATTAACCAAAAAAAGTTCGATTTCAACCCAACCACCTCCGATTTAAAAAAAACCTTCATGGATACTTTTTGACCTTCTGAGTTACGATTTAATTTTTTTAAATTATTTTTCTCTAGTCCAAGAAAAAGTTTAAAAAATCAATTTTTTATGGTGACTTTATGAGTTTAAAAAATTGTCATAAAGTGATTTTATTGGGTTTGCAGGTGCTTTGTAAGGTACCACTAAAAAGAAACTAGTGTGAACTTTAGCATGAAGTTTTTTTTAAAAAATGCTTAAGATTGTATTTGTTTTTTTAATTTTATTTATGTATACAGTAAAACTTCGATGTCAAACTTTTATTCGAAACTGTTAACCGACCAAACTTAAGCCAACCTTAAAAAAAATTTGATACCACGGTCATTGTCGGTTGTTTTCAAATGAAATAAGTCTTGGAAATCTATGGCAGCTCTAAAGTGAGGAATCTCCGTCAATACAGAAATCGGCCAACTTCCACGATTAAAAAATCGGAATTCTCTGATTGTGGGTTTGGGATTCTGCATCGATTCTAAAATCTAATACTGAAATATGATTCTTTTACCGTTATTTTCTAACATGTGCTAAGACGTTATAGCCATAGAAATAGAAATACACTTTGTACACTTTCTAATAGGTATTCTCCGATTGTTAACAATTTTTACCATCGCCGGCCGATGATACTTTAGGGGAAAATCGGTCCATCGGCCTAAAAAAGCATTGGTAAGCCGGTGTAAAACGATGTTTTTCACAAAAAAAAATCCTGTATCAAAACCCTAGTAATAATTAGCAGTCCAAATCCTGGTATCAAAACAATTACATCTGGACTGGGGCTCGTTTCAAGCACATCCATCAACCCTGGGGAAAGTTAGCCTTCATCAGTAGCTTTTTTGGACCTTCGCTAATCTAAACTTGAAAGCAGAGGAATTCGCCTCCAGTCCAATTTCCCCTTATCTCTCTTTGCCGAATCGGCGACCACTAGAGTGCCTACCACTGTTCTTTTGTGTAAATCGAGCACCTGTTTTGCCATCCGGCCAACTGACACCTGGGTTTCTAGTTAAATGTGTGTCAACATATTTTTTTTCTTTTATTTTGTCTGCTGCTGATTCCTTGAAACTTTCTTGCAACAACATTCTTTGTTTTTTAAGGGAGTGAATACTCCATGCTCCACTTTTTTAAATTATTATTTTTACTAGACACCAAAAGATAAGCAGCTACGTACAGCTTAGTTTTTTGTAGTTCAGGAAATGCGTTATTGGTAGAAAAGATAGTTTAAGTGAAAGATAGTTTGTAAATGGATTGATGATGGCTAAAGCTAAGAAGAATACTAGGTGTTGGATGTGAAGTTTCAGACTACATCAAAATTGTCTTAATTCAGTTTTAAAAATTTAACAGAAGAACAAACTGTTTATTTTCGAGGTTTTGTTGCGAATGAACAAATAATTTTTTTCTTTTTCTGAGGCCCATTTTTAATTTATCTAGTCTAAGGTTAGGGTTTTTAATTCTGGCATGATTGAAATGAATGGTACTAAGTGATAGCAATGAATAAAATATTTTGATTATCAAAACCTCATAACGGAAGACTAAAATAAGTTACTGTGTTACATTATAATATAGTTTTAGTTCAGGATGGATGCCAAACTTCAACGCCTCGTAATATTTGCTAGTTCATTGCGAAAGTCATAGTAGAAGCATCCTGTTGTATTAAGGGCAACTTCGATAAAATGAAAAAAAATTGTAATTTTTACAAATTAATTTTTAAAATATATTCCAAGTTTTCAAATTGTGTTTTAAGAAAGCAGGACGATAAAGGACATGTATTCACATTAACCGAAAAAGAAGATCGATGCCTAGTGCACAAAAGATTTGTTGGCTCTGCAAGTTCAGCCCGCATTTCAACTAGTTGGAAATCGTCCTTGTTATGTGTCTGAAAACCTTTCACATGTTAATAAAAGCATATAATGTAATATTTAATATCTTATGAGTATTCTAGATAATAAAAAAATATTCAATTTATTATTTTACACACTTTTAATTTAATATATGTTTATGAAACTTTTAGTCATTCTGTCACGTCAAATGACAGTTAATAACTTAAGTCATGTTACAGGTAGGTTGCTCTAAATTATAATTTTACATAGCTTATATATCATATTTAAGATACGCATTAGTTTAAAAACTCATTGTATTGTTAATTCACCGAAGTTTCCATTTTTAAGTACAGTAAACTGCCGTCGGGAATGTCGAAAATGTCATTCTGTAACAAAGTTTAGTAAAAAAGTCAATAAAATAGGGTTTAAAAAATGCAACTTGATTTTTTAAATTAAACAGAATAATGACTGGACATTTTTATTGCAAATAGCTCATGTTTATTTATAATTTTAAAAAAATAGATACTCACAAATGTTGCCTTTTTTTCATTTAATTTTGAGAATTAGCAACAAAAACACTCAATTTTTTAATTGTTAAAATTCAAATACAATAAAACGGGCCAATTAAAATTCTAAAAAAGTAATATTTTAAAATGATACAGCTAATGTCAGAAAAACGAATTTTTAATTACAGCAATTGGATTGAAGAAAAATAACTTCATCGGCGATTTTTTTACAATGCAATCGATCGTCAATCCAAACTATTTTAAAGTTGAATCAAAAACGTTTTCTTGTTCTATGAGATTGCTTGATTGTGTAAATAAAGTCTGAAATATCGTTTAAGTTATGTGTTAAATTTAGAATTTTTTAATGTTAATTATACTTTTGTGACTACATAACAAAGACAATCGGAAAAGTTTGTTAGATATTTAAACGGTCAAAAGACTTGCGCAAACTTAATTCTTTTGAAAGACAATTTATGGCGATTAACTCTCATGTTGGTAAAGTTTTCAAAATAAGTAATTGAGTTATGTAAAAATTGTATTTTGTCTTTGCACTAAAGATTAATTATATAATTATACAGCTTTTTTTAATTATGGAAATTACAGAAAATTTGGACTTAATGAGATCCCTCATAATCTCTATAATGTTGTAAACATACATTGCTTGACGTGAAAAAAACTGCTTTGAAAAGAAACACGAATGACGCATTTGGGTTTGCATTTCCAAAGTCATTAACTTTTAATTCTTTATATAAAGCTATGCTTGATCTTGACTATAAAATTTCTAAATTAATTAAACTTGAAGGACTGTTTATTTCCTTCTTAGACGAGCTTCAACATGGCTGCCATGTCTGTAATAACTCTATCTTCATTAGGGCTTTCTAAAAGGTGTGCATTTACTTCTTGATTGTTTGCAAATTTTTGTATTTTAGTTTTAATGCATCGATGGATAAATTTAATTTGTCCGACTGTAATCCTAACACGTTGGGTTTTTAAATTATAGTTACAAATTCTTAACTAACTTAAACTCAGTATCATGGTAATGAAATATTAAATTGAAAATAAAAAAAAATTTGAATCATGACAGGCAACGAACAATCTTTCAAATGTATTCTTAAATTTATCTTCAATTGAGAAACTAATTCCAATTTAAGTTTATTTATTTGTTTTTAATCCAACTTTTATGTAAATTTTTAAGATTTGAAAACCAATATTAAACTAAAACATTTTGCGTTGTATAACTATATCGTTATTTAAGAAAAGTGAATAATATTTGAATAAAGATTTTGTATTGTTGTGGTGTAGGCTTTTTCGTTAACCCTATAGTTTTATCCGGAATTTAATTTATCTTTGTCCGGACTACTACCGATGTCGTTCTAAGGCTGCGCTGGGTGCCAGCTCATATGTCTGCTTCGTCACTTGACTACGGTTCCAAATTACGAGGCCCGATGCCAATAATCCTCATGTAGTTCTAGAGCGAAACCAGGAATGCTACCGGAATTTAAATTTTAGTTCTATGCGGAATTTAATTTTCGATTTAACCGAAAGCGATTTTCAATTATCCGGAATATAGTTTCGGATCGACTTCGTTTTATCGTAAAGTCTTTTCGGATAAAACGTGATTGAAATGCTGATAGTATTCTAAATGATTTTTCAAAAATTGGAACTTAAAGCCATAATTGACCTGCGTTTAAAATTGCGCTCAAGTAATAAAAAACTTAAATTTAAACATTACCGGATAACCTAAAGATGCACGAAGGTTGAAACCTTAACCTGGAAGGACACGCAGAATATTGGCGACAGGTTTAATTTTTTTAAAAATTTCTTACGGGTAAATACATTCAGAATTTATTTAAGCATTAAGTTATTCTAAATGTACTGTTTTTTGAGCTCAGCTTGAAAAATGATGTATGTTACAGTTTTGCTCGCGATCGTTTATGTAATCAGCCTCGTAATCTTTTTGCAGTTCTGGTTCAAACCCAGCAATTCGACCTTGGAATTTGTTCTGTTGAAAAGATTTTGTGATTCGCGGCAACTATTTTGACCTAAAGGGTTTTATTGTAAGTTGGATAAATTACCGTTTCACTAGAGCTACAGAAGGGATATTGCCGAATAGCCACATAATTTTAAACCGAGTATAGGCCGAAAATTGGTCTGGCATCCAACGAAACTTATAGTGACAACGGCAGATTTAACGTGCACCAGTCCCATACACTCGGCATTATTTATTGCTTCTTTATTGTCTAGCACGATCCGTTTATGACTAAGATGAGGATAGAACTTGCGGAGGTATCCATCGTGGCATGATGCCTTAAACCACCGCGCCCTCCCAATTCTTTAACAGTCTTCAAAAAACATGCTTTAACATTAAAAAATTCGCAGCAAATTAGTTAAAAAGCATTCATTGATTTATTCCGGATTACAGTAAAATGCTTTGGTTAAAACTAGATTTAAATTACGGATAGAACATAGAATTAAAATTTAAATTCAGGTAGAATTCTTAAAATGAATTTACGTCGCACACTAAAACTAAATGAGGATTTTCGACGCTGCGCCTTGTAATTTGGAACTGCGACCAAGTGATGATACCGACTTCAGAGCTGGCACCCAGCGCAACCTCAGAGCGACATCGGTACAGTCCGAATAAAGTTAAATTAAATAAAATTTATCTCGAATAAAACTAAAGTTAAACATGCCGGATAACGGAAAATCACTTTCAGTTAAAATAAATTCCGGATAGAATATATTGAACTAAAATTAAAATTCCGGTAACATTCTGGGATGAATTTACGTCACACTAAAGCTAAATGAGGATTTTCCGCGCCTCGTAATTTGGAACTGCGATCAATTGATGAGGCCGACATCAGAGCTGGCACCCAGTGCAACATCAAATAGCAGTCCGGATGAATAAAGCTAAATTAAATAAAATTTATTTCGAATAAAACTAGAATTACATTTCGGATAAAGGAAAATTGCTTTCGATTAAAAATAGAATTAATTACGCTTAAAATATATAGATCAAAAATTTAAATTCCGGGATGAATTTATGCATCGCACCAAAGCTAAATGATGATATTTGGCGCCGGGCCTCGTAATTTAGAAAAGCGATCAAGTAACGAGGCCGACAGAGCTGGCACCCAGAGCTACCTTATATAACAACATCGGTAGCAGTCCGGATAAAGCTAAAATAAAATCCTGTTAGCAATATATGGTTAGCGAAAATGCTTGCAAACGAGATTAAAAATATTTTTATTTATTCTGGGTAGAAGTAGAATTAAACTTCCAATTTCAATCCGGATAAATAAACTATAATTCAGTTCTTGATAATATGTCAATTCTGAAAATGTTAAAACCGATAAAATAAATTACTTATTAATTTATTCGTTACGTTTCGATGTAGAATTGTTAACCGGATTCCCTAATTTAATTCCAGTTAACACTCGGATTTCGTATAGTGGAAACACGTAAATAAAATGCAACATAAAAAAGGCTGAAATAGCGCCATACCTGGCGTTAAATCAGACTTTCAGTTCCAAAAACACTTTTCGCGCCACCAAAGTTGTCACCAAACGAAATATTTTCTTGGAAAAAAAATCTGAAAAGTTTTTACTATATTTGGCAAGAAATCGCAATTTTGGCGAGAATATTCAATTTTATCGCCAAATCGGAATTTGAAATTTTCCGGATATTTGAGCTTTCCGGTTAATCGGGAGCCGGATAAACGGGCTTTTACTGTACCAGCATGCAGTCGTGGTTGCAAAAATGTCATTCTGTAACACAAAAAGTAGTTAGTCAAAAATATAGTAATAAAATACTTTTTAAAACATGTCAACTTTTGTTATTATCTTTTAATCATTAACAGTAATATATAAACTGGAAAACCAATTTTCAATTGAAAATAGCTTCATGGTAATTATTTTACTTCAATTCTACAATTCAAAATGTCATTCCGTCACAAATGGGATTGCCCTTTTTTTCGTTTTAGTTTGTGACGAATTTGTCAACCAAACTTCAACACCTCTTAATTTTTGGTTATTTGTTAAACTTTCCAATTACAACTAACACACGAGTCCTAAATTAAAAAAATATAAAAAATTAATATTTATAAAATATATTATCATGTCTCTTTTGGTTGTTTTTGCATGATATAACCGAATTTTGTATTTGATTTATTTTCCATCGGCAATTGGCCGATTGAAAGAAAAAATAATCGTTCCATCGGCCGATTTGCCTTTGGAGTTGTGTAGAATAGAACAGTACTGAAATGAGTCTTTCAAGGTCTATGACTAGTAGCTTTTTTTTAGAATTTTTTAGATGTTAATTATACTTTTGTGATACATAACAAAAGATAATCTTTTGGATAGTTTTTCGATATTTAGTATAAAAAATTGTATGTCAAACTTAATTTTTTTTAATAAACACTTATATTATGGCCTTGTAATTCAACTCTATCACTGTTTTTATTATGTTTTTCAAAATAGAAATTGAGTATATTAAAAATTGTATTTTGTCTTTGCACTAAATGATTAATTAAATATTAATTATAACTATTTTTTATTAATAATTAAAATTACAGTAAAATTTTACTTTTTAAATGAAAAATACATATTAAAATACGTTACATATAATTTGATTGTGTTTATTTAACAAAAATTGAGCTTGACATAAAAAAAATCTCTTAAGTGAAATAAAACTACCCAAAGAAGGATAATTATTAATGAATTACAAAAGTTTAATCAATGTCTTTAAAAAATATCAAAAAGCTACTAGCCTTAGACTTGAATATAAAATCTTCTAAATAAAGTTTAACTTTAGTGCTGTTTTATTTTGCACTACTCTTTGAGACGACTTCAACATGGCTGCCATGTGCTGTCAAAATCCTGTCTAGTTCTTCATTATGTGTCTCTTCTAGAAAGTGTGTGCATAGTTTTACTATCTTGATTGTTATGGCAAAGTTTTTTGCTATATTTGAAGTTTTAATCACAGATGGATATAATTTAATTTAGTCGTCAGACCTGTAACTCCCTATCACATCTGTAAATTGGTACTTTTCATAATATTGACCTTTAAAGTTCACACAATATTCTTTCCAATGCTACCTTACACAACTCGTATCCCTATGGAACTGAAATACTTAAATGAATAAATTAAAAAAAAACATTTGCAGATAAGAACAGGCAACAACTATACTCTTTAAATGTATTTCACATTCTTGATAATATATTTATCTTTCCAAAGTTGTTATGAAATCTGTAACTTCTCTAATTTTAAGATTTCCATTCTATCTCCTGCTTTTTTTAACTAAACATTTTTATTGTAAATTTTTTAAAGAATTTAAATCTGCAATAATTAAAGCTACAAAAAGTTTTATGGCAAAGGAATGTGTGATAAACATACTCTGTTGATTGTAAGATAAAGTGCAAAGAAATAACTTGTAATTTAGGTGGGGTATTTCAATGTTTGTAATGTACAGGTTTGATTGTTTGCTTAAGAATATTGAAATGTAAATTCCTTTAAATTTGTAAAATTGCACATAGATATTAATATTAATTTTTTTACTCTATTTAGTGTTGAAAGTACAGCATTAAAGCTAATCGCTGGCATGGGGAATTCAGAAGTTCAGCCTCAGTTATCAAGACTACCAACTGAACCGAAAACATTGCTTTCCAATGATTCAGAAGAACTTAACAAAGTCTTAGTTCTAACCATTGCAAGGGCAATTCATATTACTGGTAGGTATTTTTAAAGAGTATTCTAATAAGTATAGTGAGAATGTGTCTTAAACACTTGATTCTTGATATTTTGGTTGTCATTGAAATTAGTTTTTACTAATTGGATAAAGCTCTTAAATGACATCTGAAAAAATGTCCCTTTTCAAAAGACAATTAATATGGAAATTTAAGAATTAGTATAACTAAAATTAGTGAAAGTGTATCTTTACCTAAGAATAAATTTTTGTATTGCATATGTAGCCCTATATTTAACTTTTTCAAGCTATTCATTGTCTTTTTTGTAAAAACGTCAATTAAAACTTAGCTGCATACTTCAGATGTAGCCTTCAGTCTCCTAAACAGTGGAACATTTAAAATCCTGAGTTCTATCATCTGGAAACACCACCAGTGTTCTAAATTGGATAAAGAAATTAAGGAGCAGTCTGTGCGACTAAATTTAAAAACTAGTCCCAAATGCTCATTACCTAGGAGCATTTTTTTTAATTATGAAAAAAAAAATCTTGAAAAATTTCTCTGCCATTTTTGAAGTCCACAGTACCCAAATGGACGACTTTAAGATCGCCGGAGTTAGTGTTAGTGTTGTGTAAAAGTTAGTGTTGAAGATATTTTAAAAAAACTGTAGTCTCGATATCTGTGACTAAATTTATTGTGCTATCTCAAAATCGAAAAAATTGGTCGCATTTTGAATTTGAAGCGACTGTGAATTTTGTACCCTGAGCACCACTAATTCAGACTAAATTGGATTTTTTAATTTATTTATTGAAAATAAGTTTTTAAATTTTTCTGGAATAAATCTGGAAATTGGGTGAAAGATTTTAGAGCCGAAACTTCCAATTCAACTTTTATAGTCTGAAATATAATATAATGTCCAAATATTTTCCGACTTTTTTTTATGAATTTATAAACCCAAAATTACCTATATTTTCTTTTCATAATAACACATTGTGGTTGCTAGAATAGTAGGCATAATATTAAAATAGTTTGTAGGTTGGAAATATTCATATTGCTATTAGATGCAGGGGGATTGAAATTTGCATTCCGCTGTTGCAATTTCTTGGGTTGCCGGGAAAACATCGCCATGCTTTTTTATAACAAAAATTCTTTTAATCTAAGAAAATTCAAATGTTACAAAAATGGCTTTTGGTTCATTTCATTTGTGACAGACATGACATCAGAGATGCAATGGAGCACATTTCATATAGAAAATATTATTTAATTTTTTTTAATTGTCTTTGTGTGAGCTATTATTTACTAAAGTTTAAAAATTTTAAGTTAACTGTTTTAACAAAAAAATTAAAACTCACTTTGACAGAGAATGGACAAATATTTTTGCAGCCTCTACATAACTTCAAAACTCTCTGAATTTTCTTAATATTTATAAATGGGATTTTTTTTTATTTGATTAGTAAGGGTTTCATCTATCGCCATTTATTTTTATATAAGAATAGAAATATAACTTTTTTGTGTGTAATTTTTTTATCGTGTGACAGACATGACAGCTCTGAATATTCTAATATAAAATAAAAATAAATAAACTTAAGAATAGTGAATACTTAAGAACTCATTATATGAAGAGTACAGGGGAAGAACCGCTTGATTTATTAGGAGTCGTCCCGTAATTGGGTCTGCTTGGCGGACATTGGCGGCAGGAAACTGGTTTCTCTCTTCTTCGCTTGGTCCAAGCGTCGGAATCCTGCATCGCGGGAATCTCGGTAGGTAGAAAAGTCGTGGTTTAGGACTTTTCAATTAATTTGCGAATCTTAAAATTTCTCTTAATTGTTTTAGAAAAATTCTTTTCAATCAATCGTACTTTATTTTTAAAGCTTAACATGATGAACACAGTCTTTTGAATAAAACGCGGAACTGAATTTCAGGGTTGCAGTGAGAGAAGATGCACAAGAAAGTGAGAAACTGTTTCCTTACACCAGTTGGAATTGTAAAAATTTTTGAGAATGACCCATATCAATCATTTATTGAAATTTAAATGTATTTACATGAATTATAATTTGTAATAACCCCGTGAATTTAGCAATGTGGGTACAAAGTCAATATTTTGAATAATTTTGTCTGTAGTATACCATACAGCATCACTCATTTTTAAATTTAAACTGTCCTTCATTTGATATTGGAATTAAGCATTTTATACGATACTGACCGCTACAACTGTCTAAGATTATGCCATGAAATTTTTCTCCATCATAGGTTACTTGGACCCATTGTCCAATGCCCCCACTTGATGTAGTTGCTATAGGTTGTGCAGAGTTATTTTCATTACGGACATCTTTTAATATACCTATGTAAAAATTGAACTCTTTTATTTCTTGGCTACCGCTCGTCATACTGCATAGTACAATGCCTGATCGGAGTGATTGAAAACAGTGAAGTTTTCTGGTGCCTGGAATACTGTGAATTTCTCCATTTGTTATCTCCAAAGTGTCATCCAGTATTTGTTTCTTATTTTCCACATCTTTGGAAGCAGCTTGTAAAATATGTTGGACATTTTAGTTGCCTCAGTGGCAAAACTCAAGGATGTTGAATCTATTTTTCTGGCTTTTATTGCACACATCTCTGATTCTTCTTTTAACTGTACCACCTATGCCATCAATACAACCTTTGCCATGGGATGTTGCTGAGAAATTCCACTTGGTAGGTATGCCACTCAGTGTCATATCAAATAGTGTAAATTTTTGCTTGAAGTGTTGTGATGTGCTATCGGAATGATTGATTTTGAAGAAATCAACTATCATTTTGTTGAACATTACAACTGCATATTTATCATGGTGTAAGTAATCAGAAACTATTACATATGGTTCTGATTTAATCATTTTCTGGGATGTTTCCTCATAATAACAATAGTAGATCATTGCAGTGTATAATGTGACACTTTTGTTCTCCCAGTGAGCAGATTGAATGTCATCTTCGTAAGTGTGGGTTAGTTTTCGCTGAAGTCAATCTGAATTAATAGTGTTTCCAGTGGAAGATTTGTTTTTAAAGTATGCAGCTTGTGTTCTTTTAATGTAGACATGTCACGAGAAATACACTAATTGGCTTTTCAAAACATCTAAAGCTTCATTTAGAACTCCTTCTTTGAATTCTTGAGAATGCGATTGTCTTCCGATTTGGACCACTGCTTGTAATATACCTCTTCATCTAAACTTTCAGGGGATATTGATTCAACCATTTTCTTGAACAGTTTCAAATCTCCACATGCACAACATTTTTGTAGCATGCAGGTTTCATTTTCATCACTGCAGACTATTTTTGTTATTAATTCTGTACTGCTTCTTGGTAAAAGAGCCACGGATTGAAGAATCAATCTAACATTTTCGTGGTATATGCACAAGCATAGATTGTTAGGAGTTTCATTTCGCTAGCAAACATGCTGAGGCCGCAATTCTGTGAATTTTGTGAATCCAATTTTTTCTGTTGGATATTCTTTTAAGAATATTTTATATGATTCTCCTAATGTTAGATGTAAATACCTCTTTTGAATTTTATATTTTGTATTATTTTCTCGGACAATACAAAAATCTCTAATACCAGGTGCTTGAGTGGAGGCGCTATCACTGGCGTAAAAATTCCTCACAAGTTCATTAGTTTCGTCTTGAATGGCTGAAGATCCCTGACACTGAGTTTCTGGAGTCTGCATGACTAAACCTGGTGAAAAGGCATCAACTAATTTACTCACTATTGCTTTCCGTTTTCTAGGACAATTTGGAAGAGATGTTTTTGCTCATGAAACAGCTTTACCCAACGCTTGCCCGACTTCTGAATGCCTTATGTGGAGAATTATCTTCTACAATTTCAAGTTTCTGTCATTTTCAAAATTCTCTCTGGTTCATTTTGTCTTTTTCCTGAAGAAGTGGCTTTTAAATTTTTCCGCCGTTCCTTTTGCCTATCTGCAGCTGTTTTGGCCATTTCCTGAAACAAATCCTAAAAAAATGCTTGATAACACACAATCAAAAGTTTTTTCATTCAATTACAGTTCAATTTTTTAAAATTTAATTGAATTATAATTTTCACAAATACTATAAAAATTATATCTTATTAGAATTTGCAAATACATCATTTTTCAATTAACATTTAATACTCATTAAAATATTTAAAAATAACCAAGTCTAGGTAGACAGTTAAGCCTAATGCTTTAAATTAAATATCTGAATTTTTTTAAAAAACAAAACTATTTTTACAGAAAAAGCATTAAATAAAACTTACCTAGTTCAATTTTAGTCCATGTAGAAATGAAAATGATGAAGCAGTGACAATAAAACGATTTCTTAAATGTGTGGAAGAATTGTTAGAATAGCTTTAAGAATATAAACACCTTGTAGAATAAAATTAATAAATTTTCAACATCCAAATGAATTTGGTGTGGAAGCAGAGCCATCTGTTATCAAAAATGCAAATCAAAATCTTTTGTATTTGAATTGAAAAAATTTAAAAACTTGTGTGTTTTTGTAGGGCTCTTTTTGTGTTGCTAGATAATTTTGACAGACATGACAAATTTAAAACTCTATTATTTTAGTTCCTATTTAAACCTTTTTCATAAATTTTGAATGAATACCTTATTTTGACTTATTTAACCCTTTCAGTCCCAATGACAATTTGGCATCATCATTTTAGAAAAAAAATTCTGATCGTCTATAGTGTTGTTGTTGTTGTTCCTTATCCTCCACCTGTCTGACGGAGTCAGACAAGATCCAATAAATTGTTGACCCCCAAAAAGTCGATGACAAGAAGTGGAGAAGCGTATAAGTCCTCCTTGGAAAGACCCAAGCAGTCCAGGAAATGTTCGGCAGAGGCCTGCTGAGCCCCACATTTGGAGCAGACAGCGAAAGTTTTTCTACCCTCAAAATACGAGAGACTCTTCGTGTGTCCACTTGCCAGTCTAGAAATTGCCGTTCGAGACGCTCTATCACCAAAAGAAACAAGTGAAGAGCCCGGCTCCTTGGCCGCATACCAGTGGTGAGAAGGAGGGATCTTCCACTTTTTTGAAAGATTACATTTGATTTTGGAATGATGCTCTGAGTAGGTAAGAGCTGAAGAGGAAGGTGATGAGTGACAACAACCCTCCTTGGCTAAGCGGTCCGCTTGCTCATTGCCAAAGATGTCAACGTGGGATGGTATCCACTGAAAATGAACGTCATGACACTTTGAAATAAGTTGGAGTTTAAGAAGGATGGAGATACTAGTTTTGTCTCCAACTTTAGTCCAATTGTGTAGGTGTTGAAGGGAGCTGCGACTGTCTGATAGGATCCAAAGATCTCCAAAGTCACACTCGTTGATTATAGCTTCGATGCCCTGTTCAATTGCTATTAATTCACTTCTAAAGACTGAAGTAAAATCAGGGTTACGGAGACAGATGGAATAATTTTGCCCAGGTTTTTCAATGAAGACACCACTACCAGCAAGGTCCCCCAGTCCACTACCGTCAGTGTAAATTTTTATGGCGTCACCGGGAATCTCACCTATAATTTCCAATGCTTGCTGCCTAAGATGAGCTGGAATAAGATCTTTCTTTGTGACTGGGGCAGAAAGGCCGAAGTGGAAATGAACTCTGGGGATTCCCTCTGAGGGACTCAGACAAGATTTTAAGGAATGGGTCTCAATGTCTTCAGAAGGCAAGTGCAGAAGTTCAACATGACTGAATGGGCTGTCTTTCTTCAGTCGCTGATTGTTGCACCAATTGTTGAGGTAAAGAGAGGTTTTATTGTGCTGGCCATAGCTGGAAAGTTTGTTGAAATATTTGGCGAGATTAGCCTTTCTTCTTGTATGGAGAGGTTGAAGATCAGCCTCAAAGAGGACTATTTCTTTAGGGCAACTACGTTTGAGTCCAGTAATTATTCTCGCAGCACTTAGTTGAACCCTTTCCAACTTATCCAAATTGGTGGCAGAAGCACAGCAGTACACAGGAAAACCGTACTCCAGGATGGGTCTAATGAGAGTCAAATAGGTATCTCTCAGCGTCACAGCATCGGCTCCCCAATCTTTGCCCGCAATATATTTAAGAATGTTTAATCGTTTTCTGCATTTTGAGACAATATGCTCAATATGTTTATTACTTGTCCATTCTGGGTCTGAGACATATCCGAGATATTTTGGATGCTTCTCGTAAGCCAGATTCTTGTTATCCATCTTTATATTTGGATGATAGTTGTACAATCTTTAGTTGTCCTCCCTGCTTAGACTTACGATCAACTCTGCAGATATTAAAACCTTTTACTTTAAGGGCAGTACTTTCCTTTAATTTCGTTTCCTGTACTGCGATCACTTGAACACCCTGGTCAAAAGCAATCTCGAGCAGTTGATCAAGTTTGATTCTAGTTGCTGGTGTGGATAAGCCGTTGATATTACACTGTAGGATTTTTAAGTATTGCGTGGAGTGTGGAGACTGTAATCTATTTGTCACCTGTGGCCCTCTGCCTAAAACACAAGCGCGTCCCTGATTAGTCTGCGCGACGGACGATGCAGCATCAAAATTCTGGGTCAACAAAGTCATGGAAAGAGGTAAAATGCAGCTTCTGTTGTGTTGAGCACCATGAAGGTAGAAGTCTGTCTTGGCTCTTGTTGGTGTTCTTTTTAGTCTGGCACCTACCCTTCGGCCTGTCCGGCTTGGGAGACCCTACCAGTAGCAAGCTACCGCCGGCATAGCCCTCCAGGTCATTGGTGCGCGCAAGCCTCGCCGCCCCGTCAAGGCAGGAACACCGTCGGGAGGGATCGTCTATAGTAATTTATGATATCAAAAAGCGCATCATTCGATTCTTCAAACTTTTTTCGATTCGAAAATATTTTTTATTAATCCCAATAGATGTCAGTCCTATTACTTTTTTAATTATTTGATCAGAAACATTATGATGCCAAATGGCATCACTGGGACTGAAAGGGTTAAAGAGAAAATGAAGTGGCAAGCATTTTGTATAAATAGTTTTTTCAATTAAGAAAAACCGATTTTTTTTGTGACAGACATGACACATCAAATGTTCTCAATTATTTAGTATTACTACAGAATTATATTGATAAAAATGAATATTTCTTTTGTGTATTAGAAAGGAAATATTTGCTACTTAAATAAAAATAATGAGAATTAAAGTAAAATTTAAAAGTTTGGGTTTAGGGAATGGAGGAAATTGGGTATTAGTCGAGCTAAAACTGTATATATGAAATGACTCAAAAATAAATCCTATAAAATTGTCTTCTCATTAAAAAAAATATAGCAAAAAACAACATTTTTAGAAAATTTGAACATTTGCCAATATGCTTAAACCAAAATCAATACATTTTTATGACATTTTAAAATTAGTCCATGGGTTGACATTTACATGAAATTAGCCTTTTAAGATTGATTGCTTATTTTAACATAAGGTGAAGAAGCTTGACACTTGCATTCTGACCTAGCAATTACTTGCATTGCTTGAAAAACACTAATTTCTATATGTTTAATAAACACAATATTGTTTATTAAACATCTCAAATGACACATAAATTGTTTATATGTTTAAGTCTTTGTCTATTAGATGCAGATATATAGAAAATCCATATTTTACATATTGAACAAGCTTTGATGGGAAAATCAGCACTTTGTATGTATACCAAAAAGGTCCATAGTTTTATTTTGTATAATTAAGAAAATGCAGAAATTGTTTTAAGGTGACCATTCGACTAATAATGCAGCAATATTACAATATGTCTAGTAATTTGTGATTTTCCATATTTTATTTTGCATTAGTTTGGTAAAAAATAAAACTAAAAATATCTTTAATCCAGAAAAATTTTCATATCCAGAATCGCCTGGTTCCCACTAATTCCGGATTTGAAATGTTCTACTGTATTTTCATTTCAATATGATATTTTTCCTTTTGTATCTTGGCATCCTTTTAGCTTTACCACTTACCTTTGACATTACCTTTGACATATATTTTCAGGATCTGAATCACTCTCGGGTACATGGTGTAACGACATTTTATCAACAATAATGCAACACACTCCACATTCTTGGTCCAGTTTTACATTGCAATGTTTCCCGAAAATCCTACAAGACTTTTTTGCAAGCAATAAAACGCCACTTGAAAACAAGGCGCAGTTAAAACGATCTGTGGAAGAAGAATATAGAAAGTGGAAAAGTAAGTAAAAGCATCTTTTATGGTGTGAAAAATTTGAATATTTTTTATTACAAAAATTCACTTAAAATTTAATAAATTTACAAATTTTGTATATATATATATATATATACAGGGTGGCGCAAATAAAAGTGGCCCCGGCGTAGAGATAGGAATGCGTTGAGATGCTTGGCGAGAAAAACTATTGAAGCCGTCTGAAAGACTCCAAGTCGAACTAAAAGATTATTCAAGCTTGCAATGGCACTTGGCAAACCTGTTTTTGCATTGGTTGGAGAGTGAGTGAAAAGTTGGTCGAGTTCAGATCTTAAGGCGTAAGTGTGAGTTGTGTGAGTGCGAGTTGATTAATGCTCAGGTGAAGATGATACTCACAGTACAGCCCAGTGAGTACTTTGTAGAAAGTTTTATTAAAACAAATTCATGGAGAAAATATGACCTGTTGTTTCAAAAGTGAGTACCAAAAAAGATTGCTGTGCAACGATTAGTTACGAAACGGAGGCAAATAGGGTCTGTTTTGAACAAGTCCAAAGTCCTCCCGAAACGGGTCTGTACACCAGATTCTGTGTCTTGCAATCAATTTAGAATGTGTTATATTAACAAAAAAGTCTGATTCCCTAGAATAAATAATGGCCGAAATAATCACTAGTGGGGACTTTTTATTCACAGCTGTAGAAACCTTCAGTTTATATTGCATCCCAATTAGCTTATCAAAGCATAGCATAGTTGCCGGCAAATAATTCGCCAAGCGTTTGGGCTTAATAATGAAGCAATCAATGGCTTCATTTGACAAATCTTTTTTGCATTGATTTTAGACTTGGCAACAATTCTATTTTATTCTTATCTCTACGACGGGGCCACTTTTATTTGTGCCACCCTGTATATATATATATATATATATATATATATATATATATATATATATATATATATATATTAGGGTGTCCCTTATTTTTGGAATTTTCGAAATCAAAAAGACGTACCCTCTCATTTTTTTCCTTTTATGTCAAAACACTCAGAAACGAAGTTTTATCCCATTCTGATATCAGTAACACGTGCCGCTTTTCATTTGAAAATTGCAAAAATGGCTAAAAATTCAAGTTTTTGTCCCACATATCGAATTGTGTTAATCTAAGAACAATATTATCATTACAAAAAATATAAAGCACACATTTTTCTACATTTTTTGTATTTACATAATTGTTCTACGAGCAACGATTATCGAGATACATAAGAAAGAAGCGCGCCCTTTTTTGGAAACTTGCAAAATGCTCAACTTCGCTCCGCATAGTACGGGTGAATTACGCACAACATTACTGCATAAAAGTGTCTAAACTTAGTTTATTCTTCCTCAATATTCATAAAAAAGCTCAAATTTGTGAAGTTTAAATAAGAATTACGAATAATCTGGATTACCCTATTTTTTTAAGGAGCAGGGCCGTTACGTGGGCACTGGAGCGGGGCGCTCACCCACAGCGCTTTTTAAAAGAAAATCATGGTGAATCTCAGCAATCATGTTCGAACTAAAAACAGAAATAATGTGTGGAATTTTGATTAAATGTGAAAATGTGGCATTTAAAAAATTAATTAAACGAAATCACCTTTTCTTTTATTGAGGAGAATATTTTCCTAAAAGCATTTTTAAAGGTGTTACGGGTCTTGACGTTAACGGTTAAATGTCGGTGCTGCTGTTTTATATAAACATTGGGAACCAAGTTTCTACTTCATGTTGGGGGCGAGAATGTAGTAAATTCCCCTTACCCCGAACCGCTTGTTTATACTTAAGAGGCAATTAATTGCATGGGGGGGGGGGTTGAAAGGTCCTCAATTTCCACCCGACTTGTATTGTGTTCTCAGTTCTGTACTTTCTAGTTTTCTCAGTCTTAACGCGACTTTCAATAAGTAAACATCCTCTGATATGTCTAACAATTAGTGAAAATGTGTTCACAGTTACGAAGTTTTAAAATATATATATTTAGTTGGAGATGTGAGCCATCAAATTCTCGGATCAAAACTTCCATCAAATCGGCAAGTTCTTTCAGCTCTATTTTATAATATTCGAGAAGTTAAGCTACCCCTGGATATATTTAGTTGGAGATGTGAGCCATCAAATTCTCGGATCAAAACTTCCATCAAATCGGCAAGTTCTTTCAGCTCTATTTTATAATATTCGAGAAGTTAAGCTACCCCTCTTTAACAGTTCTATTCTCACGATACGGGAATGCGTTATCTTTTGGAATAAAGCAAGAATACCTACCAAAGATGAGCTGAATTGTTCGAAAAAACTTATGAAATTATATAAACTTTGGAGAGGTTTGCAAAAGGATGCCAATAAAACTCGAGATACTTATGTTAGTCGACGAGTAGAGTTTGAAAGTAATTTGCACAACTTATTTGATATTGCACATTTAGACGCACTCAATATGTTGAAGATTGAAGAAGACAAGGCTTTTTGATGCGACAAAGAGAAACAAGGAGGCCCGGCCACTTAGCTGGAATAGATAGAAAACTTGCAGAAAAAAAAAGAGCGTGCAAGACAAAGAGCTTCCAATGAGGAATATCGCCTAAGACATCATTCAGCATCAACTTCTGATAAACAAGACGTTGTGCCAGAAGTCATAGAGAATAGTTCTCAAAATCAAGAGTCAGATTCAAAGGAAGTAATATCTACTTTCACAAAAAGCAAGCCGTTAAAGAGTAAAGATTTGTTTTCCCGTCTACTGAAATTGAAGGATGACTTTTTAACCGAATGCCATCTGCTTGGAAAGATAATTCTAGTTATGTGGCAGCACAACAGACTATATCTTCACTTAAAGCAGTAAACAATACCGCTGAAAGAGCTGAAAAATTAATGCAAGACTTTTATGGTCTTATAACAGCAGATGAAGAGCAAAAACGGTGCTTATTGCGCTGTGTCCACGAACACCGAAAGCTATTAGCTGATTGTAAAAAGACACTTTAAAAAGGAAATACCCATTTTAATTACTTTTAGATGTATTAGTTCTTATTTTGTTGTTATTGCTATTATTTTTCATCTTTTGTTATCATTTTAAACTTTTTGAATTGAGAGAAATTTAGATGAAAACATTTAAAGAAATTCATTCAAAGTATGATCTTCCTTATGTATACAAAACTAAATTAAAATGAATAAATAATCAATTTTAAACAGTTTTACATAGTTTATATTTATTTTAATATTAGTAGCCTCAAACACACAATGTTTTTATTTTAAAAAGTCGCTGTGGGTAACCGCCCCGCTGCAGTGACTACGTAACGGCCCTGCCCCTTAAAAATAGAATAAGATTGTACTGTACGTACTTCTTATTTAAACTTCACAAATTTGCGCTTTTTTATGAATATTGAGGAAGAATAAACTAAGTTTAGACACTTTTATGCAATATTGTTGTGCATAATTCACCCGTACTATGCGGTGTGAAGTTGAGCATTTTGCGAGTTTCCAAAAAAGGGCGCGCTTCTTTCTTATGTATCTCGATAACCGTTGCTCGTAGAACAATTATGTATATACAAAAAATGTAGAAAAATGTGTGCTTTATATTTTTTGTATTGATAATATTGTTCTTAGATTAACACAATTCGATATGTGGGACAAAAACTTGAATTTTTAGCCATTTTTGCAATTTTCAAATGAAAAGCGGCACGTGTTACTGATATCAGAATGGGATAAAACTTCGTTTCTGAGTGTTTTGACATAAAAGGAAAAAAATGAGAGGGTACGTCTTTTTGATTTCGAAAATTCCAAAAATAAGGGACACCCTAATATATATATATATATATATATATATATATATATATACATATATATACATATATATATATATATATATATATATATATATATATATATATATATATATATATGTATATATATATGTATATATGTATGTATATATATATATATATATATATATATATATATATATATATATATATATATATATATATATATATATATATATATATATATATATATGTATATTATGTATGTATATATATATATATGTATGTATATATATATATGTATATATATATATGTTTCTTAAATGTATGTGTGGTTGAAAAAACAGTCCCTAGACAGTTATATTGATATGATCCCTTAGATGGTGTATAATTACAATATATTCTTAGCATTCTGAAGGATAACTATTGCCTTTTGCATTTTAAAGCTGTCTTTCTCTAACTTTTAAACAATGTTATAGTGTTTCTTTCCCCCTGACTCTTGAAAATCCCACTGCACTATATTAATGCCCTAGGTCTTAGAAAATTGTGATTGAAATGAAGTACGGCCTAGGGGATCGACGCCTTTTGTTCCTCTTCTGTGGCTGGCTTTTTGTGAGAAGTTGGCACCCCGTTGAAATATATATAAAAAACGGGGGGGGGGGGGGGGATTAAGCATGAGAGTATTTAACATTTTGAAAATATTTATGTAACTGATGTATAAGAAAAGTTTAATCAAAAGATATACTCAGTTTATCTATTTTTTTCTTCATGTATAGGTTAGAATAATTTTTCCTTATGGCTAATTCCATGCAATATTGTCCTTTCTGTAGTGTAAGTCACATGAGTAAAAAGTGATTATCCCTACAACTTTTAACATTAAATGAAAAAAATTAGTAGAATAGCTGATCTACACTTATTAATACTAAATAATATAACACGCTTTACTTAATTTGATTTATTTTTCAAATTTAAAAAGCTTTAAATGTGCTCTCAAATTGTGACTTACACTACAGGTACGTGGAATTTCCCTTATGTATATTATCTTGTTAAAAAATTCTCCAGTATGACTAGGCTATGTGATTAATTTACTAAAATGAATATCTTAAATAGGAAATGTTACTAAAATAATGTGCGTGTTGCTTTGTTATAGCAGACCATATTTGTTTATTGACGCTCTGTGGCTAAGTGGTATCGCACTTGCTAACCACAAGTCCGGTGTTTGAATCCCGGATTGGGAAAGGTTCTCTTAATATTTCATCCCTTTAGTGGGTCAATAAAATAAGAACCAAGCTAACACAATGAGGGTTTCTACGTCTGTCGGACGGTATTCCCAAAAGTATCTTCTGCAATGCACTCCATTTCCCTCAGTCTCATAAACTGAAATATTCAAAGCAGGCCTTAACCCTTTAGGGTCTATCGCACCACTAAATTTAGTTTCTTTATTGTTTGTTTACACTGTTTACATTATAATTGTAAATAAATAGTAAGTTAACTAGATATACTGTGTGTATGCAGTTCTAACATACCTTATTTGTATAACGTTTAATGATTACAAATATTAACTGTTGTAATTTTGTGCTTATATAACTTCAAAACAACTTGGAAGCAGCATTAGATACATGTGAACTACTTTTTGAGAAAGTAATGGGAATGCCTTGAAAATGGTTTATCATGCGAGAACAGGGTTTTTAGGAATTAAGACTAATGCCCCCTTTTCCAACATAAAAATATCTATTAATTTTTGTGTTTTATGGTACATCTAATAAAGACAGATTTTTGCAATTCTCTCCAGTTGAGGAGTTTCCAAATTACTTTGAAGACCAAAAGCCTTTATTGGAAATGCCGCCAAAATTGTTAAAAAGATTCCATCATTTGAATGTCCCTGATTAGTACAATTATAAGCTATTGAAAAATCTTGTTTTTTATATGTTGTGCAATAAATCTGCGCACAATTAAGTTTAAACTGTAAATGATGGAGAAAAAAATAGATAAAATGAGTATTTCTTTCAAAATGGTAGCCCAAGTTTTTACATTAGTTAAAAAGTATATTATTTACATTGTTATTTACAATAAAATCTACAGTGAAAGTGGAATTATATTTGACTTAGTTAATTTAAAATTACTCCTTTGTAATAATTGTCAAAATAACATTTTTAACTCAGCTTTTAAAAAAATATCTGTTTCTCAAAAAACAAACTTGGTAATAAAAAAAACCCGGTGTTTATTATACAAAAAGTGCAATTAATATCCTCAAAAAATCTTTTTAAAATAGTTAATAATGGTCCCTGAAAAATCTTTAGTAAAAGACCATTTTTATATGTATTTGCACGGGCCACCAGTTTTTCTTTAACACCAAATGTCAGCTGCGGTGAAGTAACGAAATGGTTAACTTTCTACCATTATGTGTGTTATCTAGATAGTGTGTGGGAGATCACAGTTTTTCTATATCTATAGTTTCTTTGCATTGTGCATTCTGGTTTATTTTGTAAAAAATAAATAACTTTTGAAATATTCCTACTTAGTTTTAATATCTTACCTTATTTTTATGTCTTTAGCTATGAGCAATGAGAATGATATAATTTTGCATTTCTCTCATCAAGGATCTTCTTCATTATTCTTATGGTAAAATTTTAAAATTTCTTTAAGATGTGTACCCTATAATAATACATGTAATACATACAAAAAATTTTCTTTTAATTGTCCTTTTGAAATGTTCCAACTTTTGGAAAACAGCTAATTTTTCATTCTATAATGTTTTATCCTAAATCTATTAATTTTATATTCTATGTGTAAAAAGATAAAATAATCTAATTTATTTTGCATCAAATAACGCAGTAAACATTTTACTATCATAAAAAAAAATTAAATGGGTGGTTTACTAAAATAAGTTTTAACATTACAATTTAACTCGGTTGGAGCATCTCACAACACAAAAACCTTCACAAAATTATATTATAAACTATTGACACTACATATGATTTTAAATTGTAATGACTGAAATATTTAAATTCTGTCTTATGAAGTTTAGGTTTGAGCTGATTTGAACAATTTTATTCTGTGTTAACCTCTTATGTATATTGAATATAAAATTTTGAATGATAATATATATAATTTTGATCTGAATTAAACATTTCATGCTGTTAGTGCATTACTGCCATAGTAATTGAGCCGAAATCCAATTTCTAATTGACAGTCTAATATTTAAGTGAATTCCTGTGTTGACATTTTTGCAGTGATCACACTTTCAATACCATAAAACATAAATCAAGTCTTTAATGAGTCTCGCAGTAAACATGAATTAAGGCATAAACCATATGTCTTGTTTTTAAAACTGTTATATTTTCAACAATAATGTAAATGCTACATACTGGGAATTAAAGTCAGCATAATTTCAGAAGCATTTCTTGTATGGGAACTATTCGTTAGGTAAAAAAAATAATACACTGTTCCTATTATTATCTAACTTAATAAAATGTTCTTTTCAAAATTTCTAATCTAAATTGTATGCTTTAGTCTGTTGTGGAAAATGCTTCTAGATCAAGATCGTATTTCAACAATTGCTTACGAGTAGGTATTTTATGAATTACTTAAAAGTATAATTGAAAAATCACTTAATTTCCTGAGGGATACCGATATATAATCCATTTTAAATTTAGAAATTTTAAGGCTAAAAGAGTCATTTGAAACTATAAATAGAAAAAATTAAAAAATAATTCAATATATGAGTGGAAATTTAAATTTCTTGTAGGGAATATACTTTCCTGTCTTTATAAAAATATATATCTTATTCTTCATTGTTTATTGGAAATGTATTAACTTTTAATGACAGTTTAATAATAATTATGCTTGTATTCCCATTTAATGCTGTAAGAGTACTCGTTTTTCAGTTCCTTTTTAAATAGTTTTAATTCATATCTAAGATTTTCTGTTCCTTAGAATATTAGATCGAATTGGAGCTCGAGCACTCTCATCTCATTTAAGAACGTTTGCTGATTTTCTTGTATACGAGTTTTCTATGACTGCTTTAGGACAACATGTTAGCAAGGTAAGTTATTGGTATCAAATCAAATAGTTAAACTGTTCAAATTAGTAACAATGCCTTAAAGTTTCATTATTTCTAGTTCTATAGTATGAAACTATAGATTTTATACATTTTCCACATTTTTTTTAGTATGTTGATGCCTTGAATGATTTAATCTGGAAATGTCATGTTATACAAATTGATAGACTGATCCTCTGTTTGGTAATAATATTATTCTTTTTTCCCTTTTTGTCCTTATTATATGTATCGTTAAATCTGATGTATAAATTGCTTCCTATAGTTAAAAAAAATGCTTCCTTTTGTTAAAACTAAGTATACTAACATCAATTTAATACAATTTTTGTTGGTGTAAAATGTGTTGTGTGTATAGATTTTTTTATAGTTAGACAATGAAATATATTTTTCAGGCTTTACGTACCTTTGAAGGAAACGAAGCTCAAGTATCTTTTCTCATCATTCACATGCTTGTAATAAAGTCTAATGAGTTCAAAAGCAGGGCACTTGAGTTTGTAAAAAATGTAAGTTTTCCTACATTTAATTAAGGCTTTATTATGAGTTTGTAATTATTTTTTAATTATGCCCCTTTTAAGCCATGGGAAAATTTTCTAAGTATTTTAACATTTTATTCAACACAATTCTTACTCCCATATGCCAAAGCTTGCTTTCTCCACTTTCCCAGGATAAACTTATATTTTATGTTATGTCTAAATAGGTACTTATGTTTTGTATACTCCAAAATGCTTAGGCTTGATCTAGTGATTTAAACATATATTCATCAATTTTGTGTAACTCGCTAACATACTTAAAAAAAAAAACTGCTGTAGCAAACCCAGGGTAATGTTCCCAATGTTGCACCCTTCATTTAGTTGGTATTAAAATCCTATTTTACCAAATGAATTTTAGAACAATTATTAATTGTTATACATTAAGTTATTATGTTAAGTCCATGGGACAGTTTTATGCTCATTCTGCTGTTGATTAAAAAAAAATTTGCAAGAATTTAAAGAAGTTTGGGAAAAAGTTATTTCTATGCTAGGTTACCTTTTCTTTCTGCTAATTTTGTAATGTGTCTAGATAAAATGAAAAAGTGTGACCTTGGACTCAAAGAAAACTTTCTTTACTTCTTTGTGCAAGAAAAACCCTAATTAATGAACTTAAAATCAAATGCATGGGGAATAAAAAAACTGTCCCATATGGGAAGTGAAAAATGTATGTGGTATAATTTACTTTGCATATAGACAGTAAAAAGAGCATTCAATGACAACTTTTGAAACTGCAGCAGCAGTCCGGGTAACTTTCTTTAATATAGGTACCATATATACTCGTGTATAACCCGAATCCGTGTATAACCCGACCCCCCATTTTTAAACCAAATATCCTTCCAAAATCGTTAACCTGTGTATAAGTCGAGGTAGGAAATAAGGCCAGCCTTCTGAAGAAAATAAGAAACCGGTTCATAACGGGATCGTAATTTTTATTTATTTTGCAAGCTAAATTTCAACCCCAATGAAAATAAAACGGGTTTCATCTCCGAGTGTCCATGACATTGCCGACCCTGAATGGAGAATCTTAGTTGAAACTAAGTTCAGTGAAGCGTGAAGACTATGCTGCCAAGGTCACGGACCGATGTTGTTTTCTTTACACCTTAAAGACTGGTTGACTGAACTACCCTGTGCCAGAGCTACACGTGCAAAATACGCATCACGTCGAGAACTAACAATTAAACATCATTATGGTGGATACCGTGAATAGATACCAATCTTATTTCATCTTCAAGATTTAACCACTTTTGGGTCCTTATTTTTAATAGATAGTATCTAAACCTTAAGTTTGATTGAAATTTAGTTTTATTTTAAGGACATTGGATTTTTTTTTTTTTGGAAATTTGATGTCTCGTGTATAAGTCGACCCCGATTTTTACGGCACTGAAATTGTCCAAAATTTCTCGACTTATACACGAGTATATACGGTATACAAAAATTAGTGTTCAGTAAATAAAAATCATTCGTGATGAGGTGTTATCACAAAACCCCTTATCGAAATTTCAATATGCTTATGAACCTGGTAAGTCAACTGAAATAGCTCTGTACGACCTATTTACGGTTCTTGATAGGGCAATCAACCAAAAGAAACTAAACTGGCCTTGGCCACCTTCCTTGACATAGAGGGGCTTTTGACAGAGTTCCAACTGAAGCCATTGTAAGAGCCTTGCATAGAGTTGGAACAAATGGGATTGTCTGCTCTTGGGTGGAAAATCTGCTAAAAACTAGAATTGTTACATCCAGCTTTCTGGGTGTTGTGGTCAGAGTTGATAGCTGTAAGGGCTGTCCGCAGGGGGGGTGTACTTTCCCCGCTTCTTTGGTGCCTTGTAGTTGATGAACTTCTTTGCAAAGTTAACACCATGGGCATTCACTGCATCAGCTATGCTGATGACATCACCATTGTCGTAAGAGGGAAATTCCCAAACACAGTCGGTGATCTTGTGGGAAGTGCCCTAAAAAGGTAGAGGGATGGTGTAATACTGTTGGGTTGACAGTAAATCCTGACAAGACCCACCTTCTTCCCTTCAATAGAATGAGAGCTAATAAAATCAATAACATTAAAGCTCAAAAGTTCTTCAGAAAAAGCCTTACTCTTGTAGACAAGGTAAAATATCTTGGAATTATCTTTGATAAAACGCTTACTTTTTCAAGCCACCTTCAACACTGCATCAATAAGGCAAAAAGTGTCTTTTGGGCATGTAGAAGGGCTATTGGGAAAACATGGGCGTTATCTCCTAAAGTAATGTACTGGATATACACCGCGATTGTATGTCCCAGTGTCTCAGATGGGGCCCATTGTCTGGTGGGGTAAAACTCTTAATAACATTGTTAGAATGCAACTTACCAGTCTCCAAAGAATGGCCACAATAGCCATTACAGGGGCAATTAGAACCACACCATCTGAAAGCATGGAGATTCTACTTGATTTGTTACCCCTTCCAAAGAAAGTTGAAATGGAGGCAGTGTTGTGTGCTGATAGGCTTAAACTTACTGTTGACTGGAAGACTGCCAATGAAACAACTACTTTTAAAAACCTTGGAACTCAAGTTCAGGGGCATCTTTGCCTTAATGCAAACAAAGACTGGATTCTTAAGCGATACAGTTTTGCGGACAGCTATTCCATACATATTCCCACACGTATTGAATGGGATAGCTGCCAGATTAACACTAAGAGTGCTAATGAGGTCTGGTTCACAGACGGGTCTAAAACGTCCTCAGGAACAGGCGCTATACCTATTGTGTCTCTAATAACACAAAGATTTCTTTCTCTCTTGGGAACCTTGCCACAGTGTACCTGGCTAAAATTGTCGCTATTCTAGCCTGTGCACACAACTGTCTTGACAGAAATGTTAGGGACCAAAAAATTAGGATCTTTTCAGACAGTCAGGCAGCATTTCTTGCACTGTCCAAACAATTTTTCTCTTCTAGCATTGTATGGGAATGTCACCTGTCCCTCTTAAGTTTGGCTCGCCTTAATAAAGTATCCTTATTTTGGGTACCTGGGAACAGAGGGATTGAAGGAAACAAAACCGCTGATATTTTGGCAAAAGTGGGATCTACGACCGCTTTCATAGGGCCTGAGCCCGTGCTAGGTCTTCCACATAATTCTGCTAGAAAGACCATGAGACGGCTGTTCCAGGCCTATAATTTTACAAACTGGCAAATGGCAGCCGATCAAAGGCAGGCTAGGGAGCTGAATCAGAGTGCTCTATGGCAGAGAGCCAAGGAGTTACTTAGCCTTAGCAGGAAAGAGAATCGTGCAGCTATTGGTTTACTAACAGGTCACTGTGCTCTCAATAGACATCTGAGTATGATGGGTGTAAAAGATTACCCTCTCTGTAGGGCTTGTCAACAGGTTGAGGAAAGTTCGTTTCATGTTCTCTGCGAATGTGACAACTACTCTGCACAAAGATTTGAGTATCTTGGGTACCATTGTATCGATGCCTGGGAGGTTGATAACTTACCAATCGGGGATATTCTGAGGTTTATTTCAGCAATCGGCCTGCTTCAAGGTTAAACGATGGGGTTAGTACAATAGACCAGTGGTCGCGGTGCTTGGCCCTGACGGGCCGCCCCACTCAAGTCATAAGTCATAAATAAAAATCAACTGCAAAGATAAAATGTATTAGGGCGACCGTGGGTAATTATTGGACACGGAAAATCGAGGTAATTATTGAACAGGGTCCAGCAACCATAATGCATCATAATTTATTGCGTCTAACAAACCACAATTTGTTAATTGCATATCTAGCAATGCTCTGGTTAAATATTGGGATTAGATAAATACTCTTTCTCAAAAAAATATATTAATAACCCAAAGGGCTTGAAAAACAATGGTTTAAACTTTTGTTCAATCGATGCCAAATTGTGTATAATTTTGTTTTCTTTTACATTATCTTGAATTTTGTTATGATCAGTCTTAGATATGTTTATGAAAGTGGTTTGTGCTGAAAAACACCAGTGTAGGATGAATAGTAACAGTATGACATGCATGTTTAGTTACGGGATAGTAATTGGGCAAGACGGGGAAATTGTTGGAATTGCTTTGGGGTAAGACAGACAGCATCGCAATATGCTTAAATTTACCTGGTATAGTTTGTGTGATTAAGAAACACCATTTGCGCAATGTTTGAACTTGGAAAGAGAAGAGATTTAAATGTTTGGTAATTTTTACTAGATTTTTCACTGTTATAAATTTTTTTACAGAAGCCATGTGTGGTTAAATAATTATCAAATAGTACATAGCACTATAGTACACACCATATCACACAATTTACCCCTTGTAGCTAGTTTAAATACTGTGCAGAACATATTGAAAAATACTGTCCAATAATTACCCTGATTGGCGGGGTAATTTTTGAACACTTGTTTTTTTTTTTCAATTTCTACTGAGGAAATAGTAAATTTCAATAATGGTACCCAACAGATGTATCTAATAGTCATTATGAAAAAATACTGGTTAGAAAATTACATAAATGTGGGAGCTATGGCAAAAGTTTGATTTTTTTCCAATAGGTACCCTGTGTAACCCTACATCGTACATCTCCATGCTAAATTGTTGTTTTGTATTTAGAATTCACCAGAGCATTGGAAACAATCAGACTGGCATGAAAAGCATTTGACGTTTCATAGGGTACGCTTATTTTGTTGCTGTTGTTCCTTTAAAATCAAAATATTTTAAAACTTTTTTTTAAATTTAAGGTAGTTGTTAAACTAAGCAATGAATTATACTATTCGATATTTTTATATGAATTATAATTTTGTATTAACAATATTTTTTGTTTAGTATTGCATAATTTTTTACAATTGAAGAGTACAGGGGAAGAACCACTTTATTTTTTAGGAGGGGTTCCGTAATTGTATCTGCTTGGCGGACATTGGCAACAGGAAACCGGTTTTTCTCTTTCTTCTTCGCTTGGTCCAAGCATCGCAAGCGTGGAATGAGTGAGTGAAATGAGTGAGTGAAATGAATGAGTGAAATAAGTGAGTGAGTGAAATGAGTGAGTGGAGTGAATGAGTGAGTGAGTGAGTGAAATGTGAGTGACTCACCATTACTCATTTCACTCACTCATTCATTCACTCAACGCTCATTCACATATTTCACTCAACTCACTCATTTCACTCACTCACTCATTTCACTCACTCATTCATTTACTCACTCACTCATTCACTCACTCATTCATTTTACTCACTCACTCATTTACACTCACTCATTACTCACTCACTCATTTTCTCACTCACATCCTATTTACTACCATTCATCACTATTACTCACTCATTCATCCATCATTCTCACTCATTTCACTCACTCATTTCACTCATTCAACTCACTCACTCATTTCACTCACTCACTCATTTCACTCGCTCCACTCATTTACTCACTCATTTCACTCACTCATTTCACTCACTCATTTCACTCACTCACTCATTCACTCACTCACTCATTTCACTCGCTCCTCACTCATTTCCTCACTCGCTCATTTCACTCACTCACACTCATTTCACTCACTCACTCTACTCACTCACTCATTTCCTCACTCACTCATTCATTTCACGCTTGCGACGTTGGACCAAGCGAAGAAGAAAAAAACGGTTTCCTGTCGCCAATGTCCGCCAAGCAGATACAATTACGGAACCCCTCCTAAAAAATAAAGTGGTTCTTCCCCTGCACTCTTCAATTTTATTTACCCATTATTGACGACTTTGTGAATACCATTAGCACCTCTATTTCCGAATAAAAACGATAACTTTAAGTGTTTTAAAAAAAATTGTGTAACTTAATTTATCCTACATAAATTTTTCTGTACTGTGGTGTTTATCTGTCAAGTATTTTTTTTTATTTAAATAAACTTAAGCAGAAAGCTTCTTGTGTCGAATTTTCTTGTCAATTATTATTAAAGAGATGCAAAACACTATATTTTGTAAGCTAGAAGAAATTGCATATAAATTAAATTTTAAATAGTTTTTTTCAATGGAATAGTGAATTCCAAAAATGAAATATTTTTATTTTTTGAAAATTAAACAGTATGTTATACTTTTTATTTGTTTATGCTTTTTGTTAGAAGTGTTTTTAAAATTTACTTTTCTTTCTCTTTTGTTATTTTGAAAGAAGCATATAAGTTTTAATTTGCTACTTTGCTTTAGGTCTATGAAGAAAAATTTTATTTCGAAGGTCTTCGTGATCTGAATACCAAGAAAAACAGTAACCATACTTATCTTCCTGTGTACTTTGGAAATGTTTGCTTAAGATTCTTGCCGGTAAATTGAATATTTTTATTTGAAAATTCATGGAGCTATTGAAGTATCTTTTGTAACAATGGGATTTTACTAAAGTTTTTTCACTATGCTTTAGGTTATGGATATTGTTATTCATCGATTCATTGAATGCCCCCCTGTTAGCTTCCAGGACCAATTATTGGAGCAATTGGGATGTTTATATAAATTTCATGGTTAGAGATATATTCTATTTATTAATGTTATTCATATATTTATGTCACTTTTTCTTAATGCTATTAGCAATTTGTGCTCTTACTGAAAAATATTGTTGGGGTTTTTAACATCAATTACTATTTAGATAGCTTTTGAAAATTCAATTTGCTGGGCAAGGGATATCTTTTGATCCGGTCACTTAACCATATGCCTTGTAATGCTTTTATTATGGGGTTGGGGAACTTAACTTTCATCACTCAACTGAATGTCTTGTTTCGCACAGGTTGTAGAAGCTTTACTTCCTTTATTGAATGAGTGCATTGTTAATTTTATTGGGTAACTTGCATCGTAAACAAATTTATGATTTCAGTTGATCAAGAGGACTCTAGCAAACTTTGAGCATTATAATATGAAAATGGAATTAATACTAAGACTTGCAGTGAATTTTTCTAAGCATTAATAAAATTTGAATCATAATTAAAAGTTCTAATGAAATAATTACAATTTTTTTTTACAAAAATAATAACGTAAACACAATTTCCAATAAAAAAAATAACTGGATGAAACAAAGTATAAAAAGCTTTAAATTTAAAAGATAAGTATCACAAGAATACTGATGATCAGTATCTACATTCTACAGGGTAGTTATGAAACAAGTACCCCTGTATGATTGTCTTTGCTCAGAAACTACTTAAAATGCTATGGTCAGGTAAACTACAGTATATACATCATAAGTACAGTATATACAGTAATTTCTCAATAACTATAACCGATAAGAAAGTATACTAAAAGATTAATAATTTCATGACGAAAGTGGTCCAATTTTATCTTTTGGATGCTACAGTTTACCAGTTAAGTTTACAGTTTCTATTAAATTTTAGAAGACTTCATTCTATTATATCCTTAATTTGTTTGAAAAACTAAACAACTATAATCATTGCCTGTCAATTAGCATTTAATCTGTATAGATAGATTACATTAAAAAAGGGCAAAACTACAGAATCTTTAACTTCCATATGAACACTAAAGCCTGCTTGTTGAGTCTTTCCGACAAGGGTACAGCCTTCTTTAAATTTTAAGATATTTATACTTGGTTTCACTCAGTTATTTTTATTTTAAATTTTGTTTGCTGTTATTTTTGTACATTTTTTCTGTAATTATTTCGTTTGAATTTTAATTATGAATCAAATTTTAATGCTTAGAAAACTTGTGTTTTACTTTTATATACAAAACAGTATGCATTTATGCTGGTTAACCCTCACTCTTTTTCAGATTCTCCCTTGACTTATCTTTACAACACATTACACTTTTATGAACAGAAATTGAAAGATTGTCCAGTATTAAAGAAAAAACTAGTTTCAATTATTATTGGTAAGGCTAGTGATCATATTATACATTTAAAAATATTTTTTCATAACTTTTCTACATTAAACGGTTTGGTTGAAAATTGTCGCACTAGAGCTTCACAGTAATTTAGAACAAGAGAGAGCTAATAAGTCTTACACAATCTATATTAGTATTTTTCTGAAGTATTAACTGCAATATTAGTAAAATATAGATTATTTAAAACTTTAGTTTTGGGTCATGTATCCCTATACATTGGGATACATGACCCACCCATTAGGGATATGTGACCCATCCCATATATTTATTAGTAGGACTTTAAATTATCAAAATAATTTTGCATGATAACAAAACTAACATCATATGAAGTTTATATGTATGTTTTTTCATTTTTGTCAGACAAAATTATTACTTATTATTTTAATCACATTAATTAATCTTTTTTTAACGAACTATTCAAATTTAAACGTAAAGAGTTTTTAAATACAAAACTGTGAATCCTTTTATTTTGCAGAGAAAACACAGGTGGTTAAAGAATCGCTTTTATTTCATCATTATTAGCTTGTGATATATTATACATTTCAGGCCATTTAAAACATTTTCCATCTATTCGATTTGCAAACTAGGCTCATCAGAATTTTGTTCTTGTGCCTTCTCAAAAAAATCTTCTTATATACCGTTTTCCACGATATTTGGTAAGAACCAGGGCTTGAAAAATCTCAGAAATATTACCCGTCCCCGAGGACGGCTTGTCCAAGAATGTACCCGTCCTCCTTTGAAACTAACCCGTCAAACTCAAACTATATAAATAGCATCTAAATAAATATATATAATTTTCCCTTATTTATTACAAACATTTATATAAATTGCACACTGCAATTACTACAATTATATTATACAGTAATAAAAGAAATACTAGGTTAGTAGATAACTAATACTAACCTAGTATTTCTTTTTAATAGCATATGTCATATTTGATTCATTTTCAAAACGCACTCGGATAAATTTACATTCCAATTAACTTGACCTTTGTTATTGAAATTATTTCATAAAAGAAATACTAGGTTATAGTAACCTAGTATTTCTTTTATGAAATAATTTCAATGACAAAGGTCAAGTTATGTAGAATCCCAATTTATCCGAGTGCGTTTTGTAAATGAATCAAAAATGACGTTTGCCAGTTCCACAATCAGGCCAATGATTTATAGAGGTTTCAGCATTGATATCTGATAAGGGTTTTCAGTTTAAGTAAATGTTCATTATTGCGTTCAAAGCTTCTTGTTTAAGGTCAGTACGCAAAGTGTTTTTTTTTTTTGTAAGTTCATTGCAGAAAAGCCCCTTTCAACCGCTGCAGTACTCTGTACTCCCAGACAGAGAAAACATCAATTCCACCATGCGCAGTATGTTGCTGTATTGTGGGTCATTTTGCTGCATTAGGTCTTTATAAATAGCTTGGGCTCGGGGGGCAGAAGTTTCCTGATGTTTAACGATGTTATGCATCTTAAATTTTAATGACACCCATTCTTGAGAACTTTTCTTTATCTACTCCTTCAAAAAAACAAATAAAATGTTCAAGTAACATCTGCATGTTTTGGTTGTCAAAAGATATCAAAAGCTGCTTTTCAGAAGGCCACTCGATGAAATCAAATAAACGAAAATACGACACAGGAGGTTCTTGTAGCTGTTTGAATCTAGTATCTAAAAATTCAACAGTACTATCAATAAAATCAGCTGCAAATATGGGATTGACATCTTCATCACAGTCACTTATTAAATTTCTATACTCCCTTTGGTGAAATCCCGGCTGAGATTTCAGTTCAACTAACTGTAGAAATGCAAGTTTCAAGTTTCCTGGTAGCTTCAAATATTAGCAACTTTTCAGCTTGATACATCTCGGACAAACGGCCAATAATAGATGGAAAATCCAAAAGAAACAATAGTTTCTTTTTAATTTATCCGATCTCAGTCTTCAATTTTTTTTGCAGTAGCACTTTCTTTTTTGCTACGTCGAGCAATGTTTTCTAAATTAAGTAAAGTGACTTCGGAAGTTCAAAACCAAGGATTTTAATGCCCTAGCTTGGCTAGCAACCCATCTAATATCTTGTAGTCCTCCGTATTTCAGCAATTTTATTTCTAACATTTCAGCAACCTTAGCTAGTTCCCTTTGACGTTTTGGGGACCAGTGGTAAAAGCTGAATACCTGTTTAATTGTGCTCTCAAATCTAACCATATATGATTCATTTTTCTTTGTATCAAGCACCCCAAGCTCTAACATGTGGTTTATGCAATGCACTACTATTAGGTGTGGATATTTTACTTTAAACATTGCTTGAACTCCATTATAAATACCCATATTTGTTGCAGCTCCATCTAAATTTAACTCAACCAGTTTTTTTCCTAACATTGATTCAGAAATGCCAATATCCAATAGACCTTTTAAAATGCACTTACGGATTCCTTCGCTGTCAGCATTATTTACTGTAACAAATCCTGCCAATTTTGTCACTGATTCACCATTGTGGACGTATCTCACATAAACAGCTTCCTGCTCAAGAGCACTTCGATCTGAAGATCCATCAGCTAAAACTGTTATGAAATTTGCTTCATTAATTTCCAGTTAACTCACTCTGCAATGTGTGAGCAATAGAGATAACAAAATTTTTGCATGCATGATTATTGAAATAATCGTGTCCCATGTCTAAAGTGTTTTTTAATTGCAGTTCACACAGGCCTTTAAATTTTGAAAACGCCAAGTTTTCTTTCATAATGTAGTAAGCTGTATTAAACAACTTTTTCATTTTCTCAAAATTAGCCGAGTTCATTCTTCTGACCGCTACTGCCATCGCCGTTTCTGTAGGATTGGATTTAGCTTTTACAGCTTCTTTGCATTTATTATGACACTTACTGACTTGATGTGTTTGAAGAGTTTCTTTACGGAACCCTTTTGCAGTTCCACCTGCTCCATTTAATACAGGGCTTTTTTTATCTGCTAAATTAAGGACTTCTGTGCACCACTTACAATACATTTTTTGTTCTTCCTCACGGAACTCCACGCATGGAAATTCTTTTGTCCAAGTTTCTAAATATGGTCGCTTTCTCTTCTCTTTGTCGTAAATTTAAAAACGATTTTCATTTGTTTCGATATCGTCGGTAGGACCATTTTCTGTAGTGGTTTTCGCTTTTTTATTGGAATTGTTTCCGATTAAGCTACCAAAATAATTGCTGATGATTTGCTTGCCCTTTTTGCCGTAAATATGCCAAGAAGGGTAATACAAGCAGTGTCAAGCATTCGTTTTCCATTTTTAGTGGAGTGACTCGGAGGAGTGAGCAAGGAACGGCGTGCCAGTATTTGAGGACCCCTGATTGGAGACAGCAGGGAGACGTCAACTGTGACGTCACAAACTGGGTAGAGCGAGTGGAGCTGGCGCTAGACTCTTGTTAAGATAACAAAACAAAATTTTTAAAATAAACGAACGTTAACTGGGAATTGGCCGTCCTCGTGGACGTCGGATTCGAAAACTTGGTTGTCCTCAGGGAATTTTTGACTGTCAAGGATGGGCGGTTTATCCATCCCTGGAAAGAACCCAGTCATTTACTGGGACTCCCGTGATTTAAAAAAAAATTAGTTTGTCTACTTCGGCCTACTTTTTTGTTATTTACTTGGGTCAAATATCCCTAATTGACTTGGGTCAAGTATCCTTATTTGCACTCTTTTTTATTAATCCCAAAACCAAGTTATTTGCAAATAAATACATTGACACTATCATGTATGTAATTCTAGCTAAAAGCATGAACTAAACAAGTAACTAATTGAAAAAATCTTTCCTTTAAACCCAAAAATGTAGACCGAAAAACCTTACGGCCTCAAAAATTTACTTTCAATTACATGAAAACGTATTTCTTCGCATAACTAAACACATACGCAATGATTCAGCTCGTTTTTTTCACCACATGATCAGCTGGCTGAAAGGGAAAAAGTGGTGTCACTTTCAACTCACAAAACTTTTCCATTGCTGAGAAAAAGGCATTGGGTCATGTATCCTTATGGGTCAAATATCCCTAGTTCCCCCTACGCTTCTTAGAATAACAATTTTCAGACTTTGATATACCACAGTATTATGTTTTTTTAAAACATTTATATTTTAAAATTAAAAATAAATAAAATGTTCACTTTATTATGTTGAGACCAAAAGCAAGCTCATACATTTTAATGAGGTTTTGCATTACCCTTAAGTCAAGTTTTTAGAAAAATACTTTTTTAGGATTTTTTATGTTTTCACATATTTTTTAAGAAAAATAATTACAAGACAGAATTTTTAAAAAAAATTAAGTTCATGCAATTATCTTTCTAATGATGCCTTAAAAAAACTCTGTAAATCCTATGGACCTGTATTATGACTTTTTTTAAGCATATATTAGGTAACATAAAAACTAATTTTTAACAGTTTTCGAAAATTCACATGCCAAGGCAAAACAACATAAATTTATTAACAAATGCTTTATTTTTGTTTCAATATATCAACAAACAAGAAAGAAAAAGGAAAAAGTTGTGGAATCTTCCAGTGAAATGTTATCTGTAGTGCTCTCTCTTTAACACTTTGCAGTCAAAACTATATATAGTTGCATGACAAAATTTTCTTGACTATTGTACAATTTTGAATTGTACTACTAATCATTTTCTGTCAAATGTTCTTATATTCCTAGGTTCCTTAAAAGACATACGTCCTGAAGGATGGGCATTGAGTGAGAGCTATCTCAAATACATTCAAGATAGTTCAGATAGTTCTGATGAACCATCGTGGGTACCTGATCATGAATATTATTGTAAACTCATAGGACGTTTAGTTGATAGTATCCTTTTATTTTTTAAATAGTGTGTAACAATATATTTCTGTTAAATGATTTTTTTAAAATAATATGGTTATTATTTTACTTAACAAAACAAAAGCTCTTTCTGGAAAAAGTCTGTTTCCTCATACAGACTGGCGATTTAATGAATTTCCTAATCAAGGAGCTCATGCTTTGCATGTGACTTGTATTGAGTTGATGGCACTTCCTGTCTCAACCCAATCTGTAGGAAATGCTCTTTTAGATATAATTCTCAAAGGGTAAAGTTGAACATTCATATTTTTCAATTCTACTACAATCATCTTCTAATTATTGTAACTAAACACTATGAATTGCTGACCTAGCTTTTTTCTATTCATTATTTCTGCAGTCTTTTACTTCCTCGTTTTCTTTCACTTTTTAGCTTTGCAAATCTATTATGGGAAGATTAAATTTTTTTAATCATTAGAAAGCTATCTGAGCCACTATATTTTTTTCTTTATAAGATACATGAATGTATATGACTTATGTTAAAATGTAGCAATGCTGCATGTAAAAAAGTGGACAATATAATTTTCTCATGACAGAGAATGACAAATATTAATGCTACTACTTCTGAGCTAAAAAAAATTATGTTTCAACCTTATTGGTAAAAAACAAGTTGGTTTGTAACAGAATCTGTCACTTAAACCGCTTCCACACAACATTTGTGCTCAACAGGAAACACTATTTATACACCACAGAAAGAAATTCGCCAAACAGCGCCTTTAGCTAGTTGTAATTCCGAAATTAACTAATTTCTTTAATCTTTTGCAGATTTAATAATTAATCTTTATCGTTTGCTAATTATTATTTTTTTTTAAGTTTGAAGAATAATGATATATTTTTTTAATAAATTATCTTTTAGTAGCTACCAGTTTACAGTTCGAAAAATAAATTAATAAAATTGATGCGTTAAAAATAAAAGCCAAACTTTACATATTCTTTATGCAAAGTTAGAATTCTTTATGCATCTTTTTTCATACATATAATGAACCTTCAAAAGAACTCTATTGTGATATTACAACAATCCAAACTGAATTATATCACAAATATTCTTTCAAAAGTTTTTATTTTAAATAAAGTTTCTCGTACGTTTAACGAAATGGCAACAGTGAAAATATTGAATAAATAAATTTGGCTAGTTTCATTTAAATTTTATTTCGAAAATTCAATAATTATTACTTATCGTTTGCAAAAATTAATCTATATTTTAAAGAATAAATATTTAATATTCCTCGCTTTTAAATAGAATGAAAATATTTCATCTCGACATACGAAGAATCTCGTAGTGAAATATATTGGACGTCATTTCAAACTGATCGATGTTGCGAAAATAAATTTTAATTTATTGTCTAAAAGAATTAAAGTTTCTTTAGCGATTGTTGCGATGGCAATGGTGATTTAATTCTAATAAAAAATGGCTTTTTAAATGAGCATTAAATTTTGCAGTTTTTTAAATAATTGAAGTACTTCGAATTCGAAATCTTTTCTGAAATTTTCAATGTATTTTAATTTCGATGCGCTGAATTTTTTTATGTATTGCACTTGTCCGTAGCATTTGTAGTTTGGCCTATGAAAGTGGGTGACGGACGGACTGAACGATTATAATACCTTCCGCTTTTTACGTTATAAACGTAGTGTGGAAGCTAAAATATTTTATTTTATTTAGAATTAAAAACTTTTTATGGATAATTTTTAATGGAAGACACTTGCAATGAAAAATAGTTTTGGCTGCTTAGAATCTTATATGCTTGTGTTTAAAAATTAAATGCGTTTTTTTTTCATAATTTAAAAGAATTTATTATTTTTTTTAATTCACAACTGCCTTTTATCACTGTTTAAGGTATAAGAACCAAGTAATAATTCATAAAATAACTATATTTTAAAAATATACAACACACATAAATATACTATCACACTAGGGCCGGATTAGCAATTCAGCAAAGTAGGGAATCCCCTTCAGGCTCAGTCCATTTATAGGGCCCTGCAACTTCCATGAGGGGCCCCTTAGAATTTTTTTCCTAGGATCAAGTATTTGTTATATTGTGAGTCTATGATTGCTTGCATTGCTATGATTGGATGCATTTTTTTTTAATTTTATTCAAACAAGAAGTATCAAGAAAACATTAAAATAAAATATAGGCATATATTTATTTGAAATCACTTTTAAAAGTGTATTTTATTTGTAATAAGTTAATAAATTTCCACAGCCTTGAGTGTTAACTATTTTACTATATATATATAATATATATATATATATATATATATATATATATATATATATATATATATATATATATATATATATATATAGGTTTTTGTTGCAATAGAAAAATATTTTTTATTTTAATTAAAAGCGTCATGTATTCTACAAATTAATATTTTATTGGATGGGCAATTTTTCTTTTCATCCTTATTTTGCGCAATCAATCTAATCTAAACCCCTTTTCTCACAAACTGGATATTTTAGTTAGACGTTACCTAAATATTCTAGTAGAATGTTATTTGTTATAATTTATTAGGTTTACGTTATTTATTAGAATCGTTAATGATTACAGATACCAAATAAAAAAATTTGTTGCCATAGTATTCATAAGAGGACAATGATAACTTTGGAAAAAATCTTGTAAATTGTATTCAATTATTTAAAAAAATTTCAGTTAATTTTTTATTAATAAACTCCAATTTACTCGATGTCAATAATATGGAAAAATATGTTAAATGATTGTGGGACAATATTTTTTAATTCTCACTTGTATTTCTAGTCCATATACAAGAATGCCCTATGAAAATAGTTTTAGTTGTAAAATAAGCCATTTTGATGCCCAATTACTATATTTTTGTGCTAAAAAAAGTTTTTTGTATTTGAAAATTACGCCCCTGTTTGCATTCATTTAATTGCTGGTCAATGTAAATATCTAGGTTTGGGTATTTTTTTCAAACTTGTTAAACGATTTTGATTTATAAGGGGGGGGGACGATCCCCAAATTTGACATTTCTCGGATCTTAATGCAATTCAAAAAATATTTTTGCCCCAATAATTTTTTTACATGAAAGAACAAATTGAATAATTAAAAATAGTGGCATGAAAGTTTCCTATTATTGTACATTGTTTTGAAAGAGTGAATTATATTTATTTGTTGAATATATGGGCATTTTTTTTTCAGCCGTACAGTTACTATTTATTCAAACATGGTGGCTTATATGAATGCAGTTGGTCTAGTTCTAACATCTTTACCGGTAAAGATTTTTCAATAGTATTTAAACAATTTGCTTATTTTGTTTAAATATAAAGTTTCTTTTCCATCTAAAATTACAGTTGCAGTAAATTTCTGTTACAGCAAAATCAAAAGGACCTAAAAAGTGCTTCGTTATAGTGAAATGTTTGCTAAAATGGTAAATTAATGAATTTGGTCAAATTAAAAATGCTACAAAAATCAATAGAAATACACAACAGTTTCATTGATTAAGAAGTTATAATATTTATATTTTAAATAATATAATGATATAACTATTAATATGGGGGAATATTTATTGCAACTATCATGTAAGCATGAAATCTATAATTTTCCAAAGAATGTATAGCTAAAAAAAATTATGTCCAGGACATTTACTTGAGAAAAAACAAAAGTTGTAAGTTTTTTTAAGTATGAAATGGCTTCAGAAGAACTGACAGTTGTTAGCTCAGATGGGGCATCATTTAGGTCTTCATCATTGCTTTCTTTAATTGGCCCAACTTGTGAATAGGAATCTTTTATGAATTGAATAATTTCTTTATCTGTATCTGCAATTCCACCCTTTCCTCTTTCGTTAAGAAGGTTGAGTGTGGAAAAAACCATTGGTCTCTGTTAAGTAGAAGAAGCTACAGAAAGTTGTTCCTTGAAGACTCAAGGAACAACTTTCTGCAGCACAGCTGAAAGTCTTTCTCATTCTTAAAAGAATTCTTTTGTCACAACAAAAAAGTAACGCCCATGTGCAAAGGGTGTCAATTTCATTCCCAGGAACACCATAATATCAAAGTGTCAGAATGAAAGGCTATCATTAGAGAATTCTAAAGGGGATTATGCTGAACCCTAGGGACATTTGCCTCATTGAATAGAAATATTGGGCACTCTTGAATTAGGGGGGGGGGGGATTAGCAGAAGAATATATGTATGGTAATGATCCCCCCCTTTCTCCTACGTATAACAATAGTGCTAAAAAAAACGTTTGAAACATGTTTGCTGTCTTTACAAAACAGCAGCGACAGAAAAGTGCAAAGTTGATGGTAGGAAAAAAAACTTTTATAATTAAATTATGAGGTTTAGTCATTTCTCGTAGTGGAAGTGGCGCTGTGTATTAAAGGAGGCCAAGGTCCTTCATAGACTGTAGCGCCAAGAAGTAAATAAGTCAGTCATTTCGTAAATATGGAAACTTTAAAACATACTTTTTACAGCATTTCAAAAGGGACTGGGAATATATATTTTGTTGTAATGATATTTGTTATAAAGAAATTTTACTGTATTTACATTATTCGTTTTGATTTTAATTGCTATTATGTTTTTCTAATTCTTAATTTAGGCTATACTAAAGTCATTTGTTTTTTTAAGTACTAATTTTATTCGATTACCTAGGAGCCTTTTATGACTGTGCTGAATGACCGCATAGTAGAAACCATTCAATCTCCTTTGGTTACAAAGCCTTTGGATATTATGGATCCCTTTCATATGTTTGATTTTGCTGCAACGTTCAACACACGAGTGGAAATATGTTGCAGCTATGTCGTTGGACTCACCCATTCTGTTTGGTATCATGCCAGCCTGGGTCAAATTTGTACTTTACCAGTGTAAGTAATTTTGTACTCTTTTACTTACTGTAGTGTTTTGAATTATTCATGTAACAATCTGGCCTTAAAAAAATTACAATTGAACCAGGTTATATCAAACTTGCTTATAGCACCATTAAAAAAAATGTATGCCCTTTAGACGTGCATGCAGGATAACCAAATAATAGTTAATAAGATAATTAGGTATCGGCGTATATTGTTTGAAAAATGTACCATGGGCGGCCGCTGTTACTTTATGGAAAAAACGGTCCATCAGCCTACAAAACATTGGCATGCCATGTAACCTGATGTTTTTCCAAAAAAAAAACTCTAAACCCTAGTAATCATTGAATAGTCCAATTACTGGTTTCAAAAGGATTACACATGGACTGGAGCTGGTTTCAAGGACATCTATCAACCCTGGGGAGGTCAGCTGCCAATCAGTACCTTTTTCAGACCTTCGCTAATCTAGACGCTAAAGCAGAGGAATCTGCCTCCGTTCCAAGTCCAATTTCGCCCTGTCTTTCCCGACTCCAGGACCACCAGAGAGCCTGCTCTTCCTGTGTTTTTTTTTATGTAATCCAAGTATCTGTTTGTCTACTGACTCCTGAGGATTCTAGCTAAATAATGTGTATCATTGAATACTGAACTGTAATCCACCATGGCGTTTTTTTTTTTTTATTATTTAGTTCACAGCTGATTCCTTGAGATTTCTTACAAAAACAAATTCGTTTTTTTAGAGTGACTACTCAGTATTTATTTCTGAAATTGGAGTTTTTATTGAAACTGAGCAAGATTGATTCCTTAAACATACCTGCTAACTACTACGGAATGTCCAGAGTTTCTACGGATGAAGGTATCAAACTACAGAGTTACGAAAACACAGTCAAAACTACGGATAAGCTCCGATATTTTCATAAAAATTCATTTTTTAGATTTTCTACTCACAGCCAAACTTGGCCAATTTCTAGTTCTTAGAACCAAACAATCTTCCTCCACAGCATTGACCCAACACAGTTTGGGTCGTCCTCTATGTCTTGGGTTTAAAGGCTTTGCCGAAAAGATCTCCTTTAACATACTACTGTCACCCATTCTTATCACATGGCCGACCCAATTCTGGCGACTTATCTTGATTCGATGGATGACATCCGGCTCTCTGAAATATTTATAAAGTTCACTGTTGCGTCTTCTTCGCCATACACCATTCTCCTGTATTCCTTCGAAGATACTTCTTAAGACCCTGCGTTCGAATGCTCCCAAAACTTTTTCTTCTTTGACGGTAAGAGTCCATGTTTCCGAATATTACGAGGAGTTGTGGTTTGGTTGTACAACAACCAAACCACAATTTATTTATTGGTTACTTATTGGTTTATTTATTGGTTACTAATTTTTGCTTATTTGTGACGAAATCACAGAAGCATCTGTTATTTTTATAGTTCAGAATGGATCGGCCAAATAAACCTGTTGCTTTTGAAAGGGGCCCAGATGGCCGTACAAGCAATTTACGGGCTGATGCCTGAGCCACGTCGAATCGGAAAATAAAACTCGGCACTTTGAATTTTTCGGGTGCTCTCCGTATTGTGACTACCTACTCTTGGCAAGCCTGCCCTAATAATAAGATTAAACCTTGATGCCTCATACTCTAGTTCTCGGTGTGGTCACGTATTGGGGGCCTGTTGCCAGTCCACCACGTTATGATTTCATGGCCCGCCTTTCTGCCAAACTCGCTAAATACCTAATGGACTACCTCGAAAATCCTAAATAAAAAATATGTATAAAATAAAATAGTTGAGGGTCGTGGTTATATCCAATTTTGGTTGTTTTTGCATGAGATAACCGAATTTTTGTGTTCGATTTTTCCATTGGCAATCAATGAAAGAAAAATAATCAATCCATCGGTTGATCCCTAACAATAATTAAATTATCCACATAAGGCACATGGCTCTTAAAATCGCTGTTCTATCCAGGTATTGTAGTTGATAAATGAATCAAACTTTCATGGCAGCATATACAAGTAAATCGTTTTATATCATGTTCTGAATGTCAAGGGGAATTAAATCTCTGTTAAGTTATTTGAATTTTTGCATGAAAGCAAAAGTGTCATTATTTTAATTATCTATTGTGACGAAACTCGCATTCATTAAAATTAATCGCTAAAACAATTTTTTCCAATTTGTTGTTGTACATAAACAAAACAAAAAAATTGGGAAACATACAGAAGTTTAACTGACGGAATGTTTCTTTTTTCAAAAAACTATTTCAGGACATTTGGCAAGAAAAGTTTGCTTTGTGAAAAAAAGCTTTTTGCTAAATTTTATCTAAATAAACAAAATATAATATAATGTTTTTATTCGGTAAGCAAGTGCCAACAGTATTCATAAATTGTTTTTTTATGGGTATACTCTTTTGTATTTCTTTTTGTAAAATGTATTGTGCTGAGAATTATTATTAGAATGAAAAAGCTATATTATTTTCTTAAAAACCTATTTTCCCCATAAAACCCTGTGAGTTTTTGACTAAAAAAATGCTCCATGTGGTAAAAAATGTATCACCCGATCAGCAAATGTGGACTATTTTGATATATATATAGCCCCTGTCTGAGTTTTGAGTTCCATCCATAAATAAAGGTTAATTTCTTGTAAGTACATGTAAAAAAAATAAGGGAAACAGACGGAAACTCTTTAATAAATTTAAAATTTTCTTTTTAGGTTGCTAAAAGAGAGATTTAAACCAGTAATAAAAACAGAAGAGCAGTTTCTTTTTGTCCTCCATTTGGTATCGCCTTTCTTTCAACGATTTTGTATGGATAAAACAAGATATGCTATGGAGGTATTTTGTATTTTACAGTTCTTCTTGGTATTTCCAGGTTACAGTGCTAGTAAAAGAAATCTTCACATTTGGGAAAACTTTTTAAATTTCTCAAAATACCTAATTTATAGCCTTAATTTTTAACTAATTATGAATGTATGTAGATACATTTACTTTAATACTTTATTTTTATGATAAATCTGAAAGTTTATAGAAAAAAATTCTTAAAAAAATCGCTGATGTACTCTTAGTTTTGTAAAAATTGAGTTTAAAAATTGCCTATAAGTTGGTCATCTAATTTTTACCTCATTTGACAGAATTTCAAAAGGTAAAATTGATTCTCCCATGGCTTAAAACTGCTTGATTTGTGTAAAAAAAAATTAAAATGGTTACTTTTTATTTTGGCTCTGGGGCTATGAAAGGCAATAATGTTTGATTAATTTGTCAAGATAATAATGTAAGAGAGAGGATTTTGCTTCCACCTCTGGTTACTAGGCATCTCCGCTGTCTCTTAATTGGAGACTGAGCTAAAACTTCATCAGTAAAAAAAAAAAAAATCATGTACAAATTTGCAGTAATTAAATGAAACCATAGAAATCTGAAATTCTTTAATCTAAGAAAGAATCTTTAAAATGGTTAAAATTACACTTTGAGAGAAGTATAAACTTGTTTCACTGCATATATTTTAAAATTGGATTTCAATAAGTTACTTTTTATACAATAACTACTTTAGTAGTATTTCTTTTTGATAAATTATTTTAAATACCTCTCAAGATTTAAAATTTTGTTAAATTGTAGAACTTATATATACAAAGAACTTTTAATATTAATTAATAAATAATGTACTATGAGAAAAACTTAAAACACCTATATAGATATGTATGTCTCTCTATCTCTAAGTGGTAAAAAGCAAGTCCGTAAGATTTTAAAATTTCAAAAAGTGTTGTATGTACAAACATAAAATTAAATTCTCAATGTTCGCAAGGTTCTCCTGTTGTTTTATGCTATTATTTTTACAGTTGATTATGCAATACGATTTTTAAATATTCAAAGTTGGATTTTTCTTTAGATTACAGTTGAACTGTACGAGATGTTAGAAGCAGTAGACAAGAACTGCGAGCAATTAGAGTATATTGATTCCATATGTGATCTGCTGTATCCTTTTACACTTATTCATAATTTGATCAAAATTAATAATAAACTATTGTAAAAAGGATTCTTTTCCTAGCCTTATTTTAAAATTTATAATTGTATTGCTTCAGTGGTAGGATCTCTGATCACCTTTGTCTCTTTTCTTTTTGCATTTTGTTTTTGGTAATTCATCATGTAAAAGAAGCCTAGTTTTTAATTAATTTTTAAATTATATATATTTTAATTCCTTAAAGTTTAGACAGTTGCTAGGTTATGGAGAGTTTGTTTTAAACACAAAAGATTACATTTAGCAAAAAAACTACGAAATTTCATTTTTTTTTAATCCATTTTAGACATAATGATATTTAGACCAAAATTGCTTAGAATTTATTTATATTTATTATTATTACTTTTTGCTCTATTATGTGATAACTATTGCATATACTTAATTTAATCAAATACAGACATGTGATTCTTCCGCCAATTCGTTTGGCAAAATTAAAATTCCGAAAAACCGCCAATTCGCTTCGCAAAATTAAAAGTTCCGCTAAACATTTCTCGTCCTCGCATGCGACAATCCATACAAATCCAATACATCCCTTCCGGAACCGTGAAGGAAATATTTTTCTGTAAAGCTCTGCTGCCACAGAGTTAAGAAAATAGTTTCTCAGGGCTATGTCTGCTGAACCTGCTCCGAATTTACACTTCACACAGTTGAAAACTTAACGTGACGGTTCGAGGCCAAGTGAACACTGACGCCGCGACATCCCGCAAAATGTGCGGGATGCCGTGTGATTCAGATTACGTTTTCAGACCAGCCGACCCTACGGATTTAACCCAATGGTTTATTACCGTTTTGTTTCACAACGGTAACAATTGCCGGATTTTCAAAGAGGTTAGAAATTCACAAATTCTTTGCGGGTTATGGGTTAACTACCCAATTTTTCCACAATTCCGAATATCGGAATATTGGACTCTACGTGATCTGCTAATCGTGTTATAAGTGCCCTAGTATATAAATATACAGACATACAAGTATAGTATATTATAGGTAGAGAAATTTCGGACAATTATAACGCCTGAAAAAAGGGGGTCAACTTTTACAGAGAAACCTCAAATTTTCCATAACGTTAACACCTTCGAAAAAATGTTTCCTCTATTATCGGTCTATTTCAATTAAAACTAAACTTAAATTTCAATAAACAGCAAATTTAAATAAGAAATTTGAATAATAAAATACAAAATTTGATTAAAATGCAAAGATGAATTAAGATTAGATTACTTGAGATGTCTTCTAATATCGGTTACCGGCTAGTGCAATCCAATAATGCTTCCTGATTTACTTATTTCGCTGCCTAGTAATTTTCACGAAATCCACCGATGAGGTTGAATTGCTTCATAATGATTGACAGGTGTGGGGATTTTTTTGCCTCTGAGTTATCGGAAGAGCGGGTCGTTACTTTTGTAGCTCCGGTTCAGCCCAATTGGATCAACCAAAATATTTCCTTCTGATCAAGAGCTCTTGAGTCGTGACCATATGATCACAAGAACAGCTTGAATATTTAAAAGATTTTTCACTTTACGTTTTAAACTTTTATTTTTGCATTTTTCCTACTTCGGCTTACACTGGGGTTTCTGATTTTAGATAGATTTAAGTAAAAAAATGGAGGGTTGGAAATTTTGCGGATTATCGACGAAATTCAAAAGTGTCGGGATTATGGTTGCGGTAAACCTTAGTTATATACTGTATTTTCTTTTCATAATAAGATATATCTGTTGCTAGATTTGTAGGCTTAACATAAAAATAAGTTTTTAGAGCTAGTATTCAAATATTTACTGGATGCATAGGGAATGAAATTTACATTCCACCATTGCAATCTGCCGCATCGTGAAAAAACGTCACCGGATATTCGAAAATATTAGTAATTTCTATTCATAATTCCATATTTAGCCTACTTAAATGACAAGCTTGATATTAAAATAGTTTTTATATTTGAATACCTATTGGATGCAGAGAGATTGAAATTTTGCTGCTTCTCTTTCTAAAACGCAACCCGTTTTACAAAGATATAATTTGGCTTTCTTTTATATATATTTTTTCTGTTATTAGTGTGTTAAAAAGTCATAACAATAAACATAAAAAAAAATTAAATTTGTGCAGAAATTTTGAGATTGGCAAGTCTGTGTTTTATCCCCACCCCTACCGCCTTAAAAAAGTATTTAGTATTTGTGATTTTCCTAGCTTTCACCCATGTCTTGTATTATCATCCTGGTCGATAATACATGTAATTTTTTCCAATATGTGATTTTCTTAGAAATTAGTGAATTTTATAAAATAAGAGGCGAAATTGAGCTAATAGCTATTATGGTTATCTGTCATAATGAACAAAATTCAGCTATTTTTTTCAGCCAATTTTTTCTTTGAGCAATCACATTAAGACATAATTTTTTACGGTTTTATTTTATTTGTTTCAATTCTTTAACTTTTCGTTCAGTTATCATATCAAATATCAGTTTATTGGGGATGCCATCAAGAATGAAATTGAAAAAAGTATTAGAAACTTGAGACCTGCAATTCAGCGCAAACTGAGATTCATTACTCATCTCAATGTTGAAGAATTGTCTGTGTCATAAGATTTTTTTGTGTGGTTTTATCTTTTAATTTACTTATTGTAAGTCAATTGAAAATGCTGTAAATTTTCAACCTTGTGAAGAAGAAAATAAAAAAATCTAATTTAACATTTTAATTGCCCCTAGAACAATTTGAAGGGTGAAGTGATGAATTTGTATGATGGAACAATATTTTTTTTAAATTTTATATACTATTTTATACCTTTCTGTAAAATCTTATACAATATTAGGTTATTTGCTTTTATCTCTTAATTTGCTATTGTAAGTCAATTAAAATATAAATTTTCAGCATTGTAAAGAAGAAAATAAATATATATATAATGTAACACTTCTATTGCTCCCAGAAAATAATAGTTTCCAAGCACTATTAGTTTCTTATTGATGTAAAAGAAAAACATGATTGATGCCAAATTTTAAAAGTTTTCTCTGACTAATTTTTCTTATTGACCAGTCACCCTAAACGAATAACCCTCTCATTTAAAATATATCTTTAAGAACTTGCAAATCAGTGTTGTGAACCAAATTTGAGACTTGTGATAAAGCACCAAATGAGATTCATTACAAATTTTAGCATTAGAAGAAATGTACAGATTATTTAGTTCATTAGAGTTAGTCCTTGGTACATTTGTATATACATGAATGTTGCTATCTTGAACAAATGTGTTACTTTTCTATTGTGTGTTTTCTATTGTATTTTATTTGTAAACAGGAATGGATCATTCACCAAATAAAGATAATTTCTTTTTATTGGGGGGGGGGGGGGTGCTTTGGTCCCTTATCCACCATCCCCCCACTCAACCTTCTAAAAATAATGCTTTTAGCTGATACTTTGTTTGATATATATCTTGATAGATATGTTACTGTTGGTGATTATTGTATTACTTAATTCCATGTTATATTATATGTTATAAGTTTTAGCTGATACAGTCGAACCCCCGTAACGCAAAATCGAAGGAAACACGAAAACATTTCGTGTTAATCGTCAGGAGTTTTTTTTACATTGAACCAATGGATTGTTAAAAAAGTCTACAAATTATTCTAATTTTAATATTCTAATAATGCAATTTCTGTGTCTTCATGTTTCAGTTCACAGGTTCAAATTGGTTTACTGCATAGACCACTTCAATTTTATCCGGGTTTTTTTTTCTTTAAATTGTTGAAATGGTGCTTTTGGCTGCAATATATTTAGACGCAATTTCCTTTTAGCTTCCACACTACGTTTATAACGCAAAAAGTGGAAGGTTTTATAATCGTTCAGTCCGTCTGTCCGTCACCCACTTTCACAAAAAGAACCACAAGTCCCACAGACAAGTGGGTTACGTCATTTTGAAGCAAAAAATCGGATTAGGCTACATTCCAAATTTCATTAAAAAATTTAAATTAGAAGTTTATTTAAAATTTAAATAACTAAAAATTTAATCTACATTGAAATAACATGCAAATTCCATTTTTATTCAATATTTTCACTTTGCCATTTCGATAAACGTACGAGAAACTTTAAAATAAAAATTTGAAAGAATATTTATTTATGTGATATAATTCAGTTTGGATTGTTGTAATATCACAATAGAGTTCTTTTGATGGTTCATTATATATGTATGAAGAAAGATGCATAGAGAATTCTAACTTGGCATAAAAAAATATATATGCAAATTTTTGCTTTTATTTTTAACGTCTCAATTGTACTAATTATCTATATTTTAAACTGTAAATTAATTTAACAAACTATTAATAAGTGAATTTTCGAAAGAAATGTAAATGGGAAATTGTGGCGACACAAAGATATTTATTAAAAAAGATTACATTCTTCGAACTTCAAACAAATTTAGCAAACGATAAAGTCTAATTATTAAATCTGAGAAAGAAGATTAATGAAAATAGTTAATTTTGGCGAATTAAATCACCATTGCAGTTCGCAACAATCGCCCAAGAAACTTAATTATTTTAGACAATAAATTAAAATAAATTTATTTTTGCGACATCAATCAGTTTGAAATGACGTCAAATATATTTCACTACGAGATTCTTTGTATGTTGATATGAAATATTTTCATTCTTATTTATAAAAGTGAGGAATATTACATATTTATTCTTTGAAAGGTAAATTAGTTTTTTCAAACGATAAGTAATAATTATTGAATTTTCGAAATAAAATAAATAAAACTAGCCAAATTTAGCATGTAAATGTTTAATATAGAATTAATACTTTGTAAGGCACCTTTTTACCTGTTTAATACAACTATTGTGTGGAAGCGGGTTAAGTGACAGATTCTGTTACAAACCCACTTGTTTTTTTTAAACGTTTGTCGTCAATATCATTTTTTTTTTAAAAAAATGTTTCCAAAGAAATACTCCTTTTTTCGATGCATTTTGAATGAAAATCAAATCAGTTTAAATGTGAACCAATTCTAATTTCATATGTTCTCTACCTTTGACCTCTGTAGAGAAACACCCTTTTCATGACGCAATGGATCATCCTATACTTGCTGAATCATTTATTGTATTAAAATTGACGAATCATGGAAGATTTTGTAATTTTCTTAGAAGTAGAATACAATTTATGGTTCGTTGCCGTTTTTTTTTATGTTTTGTTTCATTTTTGTTATGTTATTCAAAATTTTGAATTGCTAAAGGGGAAAAAAGGTCAAATTCCTGATTTTTTTTTGTTCCGGTTAAGCGGGATTTCGCCTAAAGCGATTTTGCATCAGGAGAATTTTTTAGTTTTAGTGCAAAGCTTTTTAGTCTGAGGAAACGCTTTCAGTTCATGTTAAGCAAAGTTTTGTGTTAAGCGAGTTCGCGGTTATGAGGTTCGACTCTACTTTGTTTGATATATATCATGATATATATGTTCCTGTTTGTGGTTGCTGTATTACTTAAACTTATTTTAACATAAATTGTAAAAAAGTTACACTCAATGTATACTCATTGTTATCTTGACTATTTTTCATTATATTTTGTTTTTAAGGAGTTTATGATGAATAAACAAATTATTATTACCTAAACTAAACTGTGTTTAGCCAATTTGTAAAGTAATAATTAAAATAAATTAAGAAAGTAACATACAGTTTTCATTTGTTTATCTAAATTTGAAGTCGAAAATTGAATAAAACATTGAATTTAATAAAAGAATTGACAATTATATTGCAAAATCATATCTAATTTTAAGCAGAATCTGATTGGGGGCTGTTCATAAACATAAATTATGTCATGCTTGAAGGGGGGGGGGGGGTATTCAGCTGTGACACTTTGTGATAAGGGGGAAGGGGGTTACAAAAAGTGCGACAAGAGCTAAAACAACTTTGGCTCATGATGTCACACTTTGGGGGGACCCACCCTTCCCATCCCCACACTTTTTTTTTTGGGGGGGGGGGAGAATAAGGGGAACATTGAGCCTCCTTGTCCTTAATTATGTGCTAATGAAAATTACTTTAATTAAACAATATTGTGAAATTAAATAGTTAATTATAAAACCATTTAAGTTTTATATTTTACTTTAATTAGTGACATACCCCTTTGGTTAAAAATAGTCAAATATTGAAAAATTCTAATTTAAAACCTGCCTTAAAATTGTTGTGAGACTGAAGGGAAAAAAATATTTAAAAAACACCCTGAAAAACCCTACACGCATACACAACCCCCAATATTGCCTAAAGTGCAGGTACTGCAATTTCAGAGCAATTTGACGCCAGTCCAGGGCCGCCTGCAAAATTTATGGACCCCTATGCAGCTTACTTCAAGCCCCTAAGTCAGTAGTAAATCATCCCATCGTCACTTGACCACTTCGTCTGTCACCAATAGCCCTCGTGTTGGTCTAGTGAGTGGTCAATTCGACTAGTGAATATTTCTGTATCATACGATTACATTTGATTCATCTATACTTCAAATTTTAAAATTAAGTGAAATATAAATGCTTGTTTGGGGAAAAAGACACAAATGCGTATAATAGTTTGAGGCTGCCTATTTCTAGCCTCCTTTAAGAGCTTTAACACAGCCAATTACGCCTCGTAATTTAGAACCCTGGTCAAGTGACGAGGTCAACACCTGAGCGGATACCCAAGGGAACTTCGAGCGACATCGTACGCTAACGCCGTCGGGACTTTCGACTCCACATATTTAACGAACACGTATATCACAGTGTACTCGGGCACCCCGGTGATTTTTAGAGGATTTTTTTCCATCAGCAAGAATACGTCTATGGTATGGCTAGGACAAGAACAGAACCTTCTTGGTGAGAGGCTCATCGCTTACACCTCTCGGCCACCGCGGGGCCAAAACAAAAGTAATTCCAGACAACAAATGAAAACATCTCGTTGGAGCTGTCGCCATCCAAGACGTTAAGCAACCCTAGACGTGCAAGAATGAATGACTACATAGGGTTGGGTGTGTTCAGTGCATGATGGATAAGTGGTCACATAAGGTAGAAAATCGCACCAATGAGCATCGTACTATGGAGTGGACAGACGTGCTTGTTAAGCCTATGCAGTCCAAAGTCTTGACGACTTTAGCGTACGTTGTCATGCTAAGTCCAGCTGGGTGCCAGCTCAGGATCAGTCGACCTCATCACTTGACCAAGGCTCTAAACGTAGAGGTAGGAAAGAGAATAGAGAGGTCCATGTATATGCGCAGTAGCACACAAATGAAGCAGGCTAGAGCGGTGCATCTTGGGATACCTCAGTGCCAGTTTCGGTCACTATGTTATGCGCAGTAGCTCAAAACACCGCTAGAGCGGTGCATCTTGGGATACCTCAGTGCCAGTATGTGATGCGCAGTAGCTCGTAAAACCTGACAGCCCTGCTTCAAACCATTTGAACTCATAGACTCCTCTACCTCTCCTTCTTAACTCTATGGCTCTAAATTACGAGGCTAGAAATAGATAGCCGGAAATGTTCAACCTTACCCCTTACCAACCGTAGCTAATCTTTTACAAATTTAATAAATTAAAATTGTTTTATTTAAAAAAACGTCATGTGGTACAGCTTATTTGTTTTTCTCAAAGCGCGCGAAACCTATTCATTTCATTTGGTTTTTAGTGTATTCAGGTACGGGATGTCTGTTTTTTAAAACAACCGTTCTTCCATTTTCGTTTTAGACCCAAGCGGTTTTTTGCTTTAGATTTTCTTGTAGTTTTAATGGAATGCACCTGTTTTCATTAAAACTAGGTAATATTTCATTAAAAAATCTCAAAGGGAGAAAGAAAAAAAAATTTTAAACAAAAATGGTCCCTTCACGGTTTTCAACTAAACAACCGGTTTAGCCTTAGAACCGGTTTCAGTTTTCCATCCCTAGACCAAAATCGTTGTTTCTTGTGTTGTGGCATCACCTTGTGTGTGTTCTGCTTCTGAATTCCCGCCGTATTCTGTGTCACGTTGTGTTTCTTACAGATTTTTAATTTATGATTTATAATTTCAATTTTTATAACTATTCAGTTTTTTTGTTAACAGTTTATCATTTTCTGTACAAGATGGCTCGAACTAAAGCAGATGCTGCAAAGAAGGGTAAGTTTATTCGTTTTTTCATGTATATAAGTGCTTAGATAGGACTACAGCTACGAATACTGATTTTGGTCTGCTAACAGGCGCGCAGCCCGGATTTTTTGAAGGAGGGGGCTTAACTTCAGAAGGGCACTTTTACACAAATTCCTGAGGGTCTGGATTACACCAAGGATCTGAGGGGGGTGCGGGAAATTTTTGAAATGTTAAGTTTCTAAAATGCTAATTTTGAAATACCTGTAAATATACTAAATTTACAATAATGTTTTACAAACTTGACTGCTGGGAAAAACGCTTAAGAAAGTGAGTGGTTGATAAGAAAATAATTCCCAGAGGAATTACTGGAATTCTGAAAATTGGCACGAAAATAGTTCTTACATTGGAATTGGAACCCCAGGGAAAATAACCGAAACCAAAAAAATTCAAATTTGTGGAAATGGATGCAAGGGCGGATCCAGGGTGACAATTTGGGGAGGGAACTTATAATAAATAAATAAAAATAATTTTTAGCTAAAATTATTTTTAATTACAATTATGTTTAATTACAATTATTTTTAATTAACATTGTTTTAATTAAAATTAATTTTGAATTTATTTTTCCATTGTAAATGCAGTTTTTTACTATTAATTTAGTATGTATTACTAATTACTTTTTATAAACATTAATTAGTTTGTATTTTACATAACTCATATTTGCATTACTTAATAGATAATTAATGTCTTATTTTTTGAATAAAAATGAGATTGTTTCACGGAGGATCTGGCAATAGCTCTGCGGTTTTGTTTTCATGTCTCTCGAATTACTGTTGTTTTGGTATTCGGGAGTGAGTTTCCGAAGAGAATATTTTAGTTGTTAATTTTTTTAAATTCCAACTTCTTTCAATGCAAGATTTCCTTGACAAATGATTAAAACAACCAACAGTACAGCAAGAAGTTGCAATTTAAAAAAATAACAAACTTAGAAATCTCAATTTCGAATAGCAACAAAAGTAATTTGAGAGACACGAAAACAAAACCGCAGAGCTATTGCCAGATCCTCCGTGAAACAACCCCTTTAAGGGTAACAATTAAGAAAAATTTAATTATAGAATGTTTTTATTTAAAATTTAACTACTTGGATAATTTAAATCACCTGATTTGTTGTACAGAAATTAAACGACAAGCTTCTTCTAATATTAAATTTAATTATAAAATGATTTGTGTATAAATAATTTTAACATTTATTTAGTTTATAAAAACAGTAGTATATTTAACATATTTCAAAACTTAATTATTTAACTATACTGGTAGTTAATGAACACATTTAATTAAATAGTAATTATTAAAATACTAATCAATATTCTATCTAAATAAAAAAAAATTGATTTGCATAAGAAGTTTTTATGTATCCATTTTAAATAACTACAACTATGGCAACCAGTCGCCAATAGCCCTCCTATAGCTCTAGTGCGACGATAATTCAACATAACCCTCATCATTTATGTCGTTAAAATATATAAAAATAGTAGCTAGTTTTTTATAAAACATGTACTTAAATTTTAAACAGCAATTAAAATGTAATGAAAACAGAAAGCTTATTATAAATATTAAATACATAATACATATCAATGAAATAAATGTTAATCGTGCAACAAATTGCAGTTTTGATGCATTATCATTAATCTCTTTAATCATTTTAATATCATTGAGTACAGGAAATATCAGAAAATGTTATAAATTGGAACTTATTCATTGATTAGATGAAAAAACCTAAAAACTATTCTTCTTACTCTTACTCGTATGACATCTATTTTGATCTTATAAATGTAATTGAGACATACGAGACAAAAAGGCGCGAAAAACTCCGATTGAAGCATTGAGTCACCTGCTTAGACGCCACATTTATTCCAAAAGAAAAGAAAAAAAACCACCCGTAATATGGTCTCTTTGGTTATCAGTTTAAAAAATCAAAATCTTGTTCGCACGAAACAAGCAACTCATAAAAAAAAAAACAGTACAAATGAAAAAAAAAATCGACGCCACACTATATTTTTTCAGACTTGCCGTTTTCTTATTGTAACCGATTCGACGCGTTTTTCCGTTTTCTTCAAATACAAAATAAAAGTGTTATACAAAAGCCGTAAGATTTATTACGCCAGCTGCAAATGTTTAGACATTTTTTTAGAACGATTTTTAAATGAAATTCATAATATTGGTCACGTTGGCTCCACCGTTCGTCATCGGTAGTTTGCTTTTTAAGTATACTATAGTTTAGTTTGAAATATCGTCGCACTAGAGCCACACGAGCGCTATTGGCGACCGGCGTCATAATTTAGAACCACAGTAAGGTGACGGAGCCGACATCTGAGTAGGCACCCAACGCAACCGATAAGGTAGACATCGTACGCAGCGTCGGGACTTTGGAGCAGATTTAACGTGTACTTCCGCTACACGGGGTATTATTCGTCATACATTTTTGGCTGCACGGGCCGTTTATAGGTCGGCAGTTATTTTGGCGATACCCGAACCTGGGACCTTCTGCATACAAGGCGAACGCCTTAACCGACTGGGCTCCCCAGCCTCTTAAGTATGCAATAACTTTAAGGTTTCGGTTAACCGTCTTTATATCTTTATGGTCAAAACATATATTATTAATATTAGGGCTCTTTTGAAAATTTTTATTGTTGACAAAATTTTAAATTGACTACATTAATTTGTGTCTGACGCGTAACAACAAACATACTCATATTCATACTCGCTACAGATACTTTACAGTAGAAATTGCGATAGAAAAAAGCGCGAAAAACTCCTAACTTATAGTATACTTATTTCACTTGTATTAAGCAAAATAAAAACCCTAAAAATGAAATTAAAAAAATAGTCATAGTGGAATTTCTTTGATTTATTAACGAACAAATTGCAGTATTATACTTGAAAACGAATTCAAATATATCTGTCAATATTTTATTTCTATGTTTTTTTTTATACTTCCTTCCTATTCGAGAGGATAGCCGTCGCCATAAAAAATGTATCTAAAATCTTATTCCCGCCAAAATTGCGATTGGCTAAAAAATAAATCCAAATGGGGGGGGGGGGTATTTCTTTTTTTAACATTGCGTAATAACCTGTTCCCCCAAAGCGCCCGAGCCGTAATATTTTTTTCTATGTTCTAGTTCTAAGTTGAGAATGCAAGGAGTTGTAGTATAAATATAAATATTTGTAAAAAATAAAAACATTTCTTTACAAGTCGATTTTATCTAGTATGAATTTTAAGATTTTTTGGGGGGGGGGATTTCCCCCTTTTCCCCCTCCCCCGTGGATCCGCCACTGAATGGATGAGAATGAGTAAAATGTATTACAACAAATCTCTTATATCTATGTCGTTTTTTGACATACGATCATGAAATTTTTAACAGCGATTCTTTAAAACTATGTCGATAAGTTATGTTAGCTAAAAATTTGTTCATCTACCTAGAAAATGAATGAATTCCAAAAGCTATGGGATAGAGCAAAATTTTAAAAGTTGCAATTTTCGTCAATGGGGAACTTGCATGTGTCGGGAAATAGCGAAATACCATTTGTAAATGAAACTTCATGCGATTCTAAGAACATCGACATAAATTTTACCTCAATCCGACCATTAGTTTATTTTTAATTAATTTTCAAAGTTTGCGCTTAGCCCCGCCCCTTGAAAACGCTGCCTCTGGCCTTCCCTCCCCGCGTGACGTCAGTCGACCCAACTGGGAAAGCCAGAGATAGACGGCCGCTGTGTTTTGCGAATATCACTCTAATGCTTTTCTTATCGCGTCGAATCCATTAAAGTTGTGTAAATTCTGGAAAATATTCGTGCATACGAATGTTGCAAAGTAACTTGTTGTAATAGTACCACGAAAAAATTACACCAGAAAATTTATTTCAGCTCCCACAGAACGTTTATAAAGTTAAAAGTGGAAGCTTTTAAAAATGCTATATGTCCTTTCGTCACCTATAGGACGCAACTAGAAAAGAAATTTTGGGGTTGGGGCAGTCGTCGTAAATTTTATTTATATATTTTAATTAATATTACTTTAATTTAAATTATTTTTAATTAAAACTGTTTTTAATTGAAAAAAATATTTTTCAATGTAAATAGTTATTCTAATGTTAATAGTTTTTTTGCTAATTTATTATTACTAATTATGGACATTAATTGGTTTTTGTTTTGCATAACTAATGTTTGTATCACTTAATAAACAATTAATGTTTTATTTTTAAAATAAAAATTAAGTGCGATAAATAGGGAAAAAATCAATTAATTACAGAATGTTTTTATTGAGCATTTTAACTTATTAGATAATTTAAATTACTTAATTTGTAGTGCAGAAACTAAACAAATTAAATCAATAATGAAATTAAACAAAATTTCATCACAAAAATTCCATTTAAAATTATATTTTAAATTTGAAAAACCAAAAAATTAATGGACATTTAAAAAGAAAATAGAGATAATTCCAGGTGTAACTGGCACTGTTAAAGGTCCGCGGTGGCTAGAAATGATTATGTACATATATTGTATTAAAAAAAGTTTTAGAGAGAGTGGGAGTTGGATAAATTATCTGGCCATTTTTAATTTGATTAAATTTACAAAAGAAGGTTAATGAAGATCGGCAATTTTGGAAACTAAAGTATAAATTAGAAGTAAATTAGAAAAAAAGAACGAATTTTTATAACTCGCGCGTGTGTGACAGAGGTTCTGTTCTAGGTGATAGTTACTGTTACACAGCTACGTGTTGTAGTTTTCCTAGAGATGTTAAAAAAAATACGTGTTGATAGTTAGGTTCAAAAAAGGAAGCAGGTATTTTTATTCTTAATTGTACCATATAACATGCTCATGTTTATAAACTAAATTGCTTCTTCGAATTCAAATACAAATTAAAACTAAATTTAAATTATGGAAATAACTGCATTAAGAATGGGAAATATTTTTCATAGTTACAGGGATTGGATGAACTTGTTACGAGAATAATGTACAAAACTTGAATTCTGCGTTCCACATAATTACATAAGAGACAATATATCTGCTGGAACATGTTTGTCGTAACACGCGTTACAAGTCGTTAAAAAAGCATTTTACTTATATCTAAGTAACTTATAAAATATGTGATTTAATTTAAAAATTGCAATGTGTGTACATTATTATGTCGAATCCCTGTAATAATGAGAAATATTTCCCAATCTTAAATACAGGTATTTCAATCAATTAAATTTAATTTTAATAGACATTTATATTATATAGTTAAATTATAAGTACAAATACATACAATTACATAATATAATTGCATAGAAATTTATTTTATAACATAAGTCTGTTACCATTAAGAATAAAAATAGCATTTTGCTTCAAATTCAAACGTTCTTGATTCTAACTATGTATCAACACACGCATTTCTTTTACAACTCAAGAAACATTAAAAAACTGCTTTTCTAAAGGGTTTTTCGTGGTGCTAATACAACTATGCAACATTCGTATGCACTAATATTTTCAAGAATTTACATAACTTTAATGGATTCGACGCGATAAGAAAAGCATCAGGAAGAGTGACATTCGCAAAACATAGCGGCCGCCTATCTCTGGCTTTCCCAGTTAGGTCGACTGACGTCACGCGGGGAGGGAAGGCCAGAGGCAGCGTTTTCAAGGGGTGGGGCAAATCGCAAACTTTGAAAATTAATTAAAAATAAACTAATGGTCGGATTGAGGTAAAATTTATGTCAATTTTCTTAGAATCGCATGGAGATTATTTTAAAAGAATAAAAAAAATACATGCAAGTTCCCCATTGTTAAAAACAAACCCTCGTCCAAAAATATTCATTTAAATTCAAAAGCATGTTACAAGTTTCAAATTAAATAATTTATAAAAGATATACAGTTTTTTCTTTTTATTATTATTTAACGATCACTGATGATTCAAAAGAAATATTTTGCCTAGAAGGGATTTATTTTATGGGCTTCAAAATAGAAATGGATATGATATAAGTAACATCTTTGCTGGTTTATTAAAGTTCACAAATAATGATTGATATAGCAATAAGTAGCACTACACAAACTCTTGTGATTAATTATCAAATTACAAAATTCAGTCTCCTTTATTTTTGCCCTTAGTACAATTTTATCTATTTTTTTTCCAATGCCAACCTTCCTTCCTGTGAATGGAGATTAATGCCAAATTTGATAAACGTTCCTCTCCCATCGTAGAACGAATGTTCGACGCATTAAAGTGATAGAAGTCCTTTCAGCTTTTGCTGTTGTTTCTGGAAGAACACAAAAAAAATTTCATCATTTTCGCAACGTTTGGGAAAATGATATTAGTTTCAGGAACACTCAAAGCTTCAATCGCTGATGTTGACTTTATTGAGATTCGTCAAAATTTTCCACTTTTTCTTCCAAAGATCAACTGCACTCATAATAATTAATTAATCGCTACTCAAATCACTTGAATAAAATTTCACAGACCCACTTATATCATCAAAATTAGCCTTAATACAGTAACATACTGAAATGTTGATGAAGTACTAGCCATACTACATATTTTCAAGCCTCCGCACAAGCTCACTTATTATTTGGTCAAAGTACGGAATAAATAAATATTTTCTGTGTAATATGATTCAGCAGTTTCCAGCAGGTTGGGTTTCCTTAAATTTTTGCCGTTTGGCCATTCGGAGAACATAGATTTCAAAATCGTATTTTAAACTAAGAGCCCTTTTCGCACATGTCTAAAAAACAATATTTAAAAACTTTTACTAGTTCTACAGCCTGAATAAGTTCTAGAGACTTCAGAAGTAAGAAGCCTAGAAACAGGCAAAAGCAATTTTTTCAAGCCGTCAATCGTTTGCATGACAATCCGTATCAAATGATTAATTTTGGAAAGTGATTATGAGCAACGCTTATGGTTCCGTTTTGCAGGAATATTGTGCAAATTAGCTTTTTTTTGCATTAAAATACATTTTTGTCGATTTCATTTATTTACAAATTTGAGAACATTAATTTGGATGAAAGGGCACTTTGTCGCAGTCAGGGGCCCCAAACCCCTCCCCTTGCTGCGCGCCTGTCTGCTAATATACAAAATTGGGTTAATCTTATGCTTAAAAACAATAATTCATTCCAATTACATGATGCATAAATTAGTGTATATTAAAAGAAAACAAATTTTTGTTACAAAATATTATGTTCGTTGCTACACTTTTGGTTTCAAAGGAACATGGCGACTGACAATTTTCGCCAACGGCAAACCCCCTTCACTACAAAAATACTAAAGTTATCCCATTCAAAGAAGAACAAAATGCTATTTTGAATCTATAATTGAAATTTCCATGATCAAATCCTAGTCGCTGGTCCAGTGACTTTTTGAGCTTTGTGACACATTTTCGAACGTTGTTTTAGTTAATACGATTTCATTATTTCGATTCTATATTTCCATTGTAAAATCCTAGTCGCTTGCCCGGTGACTTTTCAAGCTTAGCTACATTTCGAAAACCACGTTTTTGAACGTTGTCCTAGTTAGCGTCTTTGCAGGTTTTTTTTAGTTTGGTTACCCTAAAACTGAACTCGCTTAGCTTCGCATTAGTGTAAATGGTTGCCATAAAAGTTATTTATCGCTCTTTAAAAACATGCCATATTTTGTAATTTGTCCATGGGCCAGCGACTACGATTTTACCAGAAATTGATTTGAATTTACTGAAATCGGAAAATGAATATGGACGTTTTACTTGTGAAAAAGAACATATTGCATGACTGGAAGAGTACATAAAAGAAAACTGTCTTTTGATTATTTTGATGAAAAAAAACAGGCAATATTGCAGCTGTTCAAAATTGTGCCTGTTTTGACTTTGCCGTGTCTTTTTCTGCCTTTAAATAGTAATTTTATTTCAATAATACCTAATGGTGTCAATATGCAAGTTAAATAGTAGATTTCATATTTTTACAAGCAAAAAGTATCTTAAAAGATCAAGCAAGCTTCAGAAACTGAAGCTTAAGCTTAGTTATCCTTGTTTTCTCTTATTTTGATAAGCTGTTTTGTAAATGAGACATATACGATGGATTTGGATTGAATAACATTGATTAATTAACCGTTTGTTCCAATAATCAGTTTTTCTCAGGACTATAAATACCATGGTATTTACCGAGGGCTGTAAGAACCCTAACAACCCTGATTTCCAGTACCTTTCAGACTTTATAATAAGGTTTTCAAGAAAATTTCGCGAGGGTTTTCGTAGCTGCTATAGAGCTTTTAAGGTTTTAAAGTTATTGAAATTGCAGAAGTGTGTGTTTATTTATACAGTGGTAATTGCAAGTCGTTTAGTGTTACTCCCCCCCCCAGTTTAAAGTTTTGTTAGTTACTTGATGTAAGTAAACCTCTAATGACCAGGTGGTTAGTCCCCCAAACTTTGCAAATTAATTGCTCATTTTTTTCATAAATTAAATTGATATTCTTTATTGCTTACTAAATTTATTTGCAGTTCATTTATTGCAGTAAGAATAATTATATAAAATTGCTTGAGTTGAGTTCTGGCATCCATTTAGGTAGCTTTGTTTTTATATAGTTGAAAATATATATTGTGTAGTATGTATATAAATTTCAGAGTCAAATTCAAACCAATAAAATCCTATAATTTTTCCTCTTTTTGCAACTACTATCATTCTATCTAAACTTGTTTCTTGTTTAATGCTTTACTAAAGTGAACTTTTTTTAGTAAGTTTTTTGGCTTTTTAGCTTCCACACTATGTTTATAACGTAAAAAGTGGAAGGTATTATAATCGTTCAGTCAGTCCGTCTGTCTTAAAAAGCATAAGAAGCCATTTTTATTAGAATTAAATCACCATTGCTATTCGCAACAATCGCTCGAGAAACTTTAATTCTTTTAGACAATAAAATAAATTTATTTTTGAGACATCGCTCAGTTTGAAATGACATCAAATATATCTCACTACGAGATTATTTGTATGTTGATATGAAATATTTTCATTCTATTTAATTGGAAGGAATATTACATATTTATTCTTTGAAATATTACTTATCGTTTGTAAAAATTTATAATTGAATTTTCGAAATAAAATAAATGAAACTAGCCAAATTTAGCATGTAAATGTTTAATATAGAAATAAAGCTGTGTTTGCTGCCTTTTTATCTGTTAAACACAACTGTTGTGTGGAAGCGGGTTAAGTGACAGATTCTACCTACTTGTTACAAACCTACTTGTTTACTTTTTAAAATTGAAATTGAGAGCACGGCCTTGGTATTATACTTAAATTGAAAGTGAATCTTTACAATTTAAATATTAAATTTTATTTGATAATTTTTTTTTTATATATTTTACCAGTTTTATTTATATGCTTAGCTAAATTATCAGATGTGTATTTTTTTTAAACATTATATTAATAAAATAAATTTCTTCAAAACTATAGTGTAGAAATTGTGCTACGGTGCCATACCAAATACTTGTTTTAAAATTGTGTTGTTGTAGATATATATCATTAAACTATTTAGCAGATAATACGTTATAGTATTACGGTGTAATAAATAAAAACGTTATGTAAATATTTTAGGAAACAAACTAGTTAATAAATTTCCTATACATATTTTTGTAGTAATTTCAGTATGGAATCTATAGTAGTATATTAATTATCATTATAGTTTTCCAATTAATTTCTAGTAATTAATCTAATTTTAATCACGTGTTTACTCAAAATACAATTTTTATTAAGACTATTCTCATTTAAATCTTTGTAATCAATGCACTCTCAAAAGCAGCAAAATATTTTTTATGTAATAATTTGTACCACAATGTTAAAAAAAATTCACTATGTTTGCGTTATTGTATGCATTTTCATAATTTACTTCAAAAATATTTTATTGCTTATATTTCTTATCAGTAATTTATATAATTAACTAAAATTTTAAAATAGTTTTGTCGTAAATTAATCTAAAAGTTTTTAGTTGCTTTACTTTTTTAAATAATAAAACTTCTTAAAGTTTTTGCAAAAAAAAAAATACATTTCCAATCGAATTTTTATTTTAAGCTCATTATGTATTTTATTTATGTTTGCCTAAATTCTTTCTCGTGTAAAGCAACTTTTGTAAAAAGAGCAGGTTAAAGAACTGTTCTTTTTAAAAGAACGGTACAGCAAGCAACTGTATATTTTAAAAACATAAATATTACATCTCTAGTTCTGTGTACTCAAGCCTACCTAGAACTAAAATTTTAATGTGCACTTATCTTGTTTTAGCGGGTGGAAAAGCTCCTCGGAAAGAACCGATGCTAAGGAATAGTCCCAGCAGTGCTGGAGTAAGCAAATCTAGTAAGTTTATTTTTGTTGTATTTGTCTTAAATATTTGGTAAATTTTAATTCCACGGTACTGCTTGGCGCGGTTCCAGAAACAACAACAACTTGGCGAAACTCGCGTGTTTCCCCATTGCCAGATTCCTTTCCGCCAATGCAGTAACCCTAGTTACTTTTGACAAAAAAAACCAGACTCAGGGTTTTGGTTTGCTTTGGGCAACAGAAAACAAACTTTACACTACACAATGGGCTAGTAGTGGCAATCCAGTACGCACGCGTTTCGGGCTCCGGCAATTTAGTTTAGTTTGAATTATCGTCGCACTAGAGCTACACGAGTGGCAATCCAGTTTAATTTGAATTATTGTTGCACTAGAGCTACGCGAGTGGCATTCCAGTACGCACGCGTTTGGGGCTCCAGGCAATTATTTTTTTCTCTAAAAAAACATCAGTATCCATCATGGGGCAGTATTGTAGGACCCATTGAAAGCCTAAATACTCGTTTGGGGTCCCGGGCAATTTTGTTTTCTCTAAAAAAAAAACATCAGTATCTAACATGGGGCAGTATTGTAGGGCCCATTGAAAGCCTAAATATTGGTTTGGGGCCCCGGGAAGTTTTGTTTTACAAAGCAAAACTAAAAAAATTTAGTTTTATTTGTGAACAAAAACCAAAAAAAGTTATTTTCGTTAGTCCTTCAAAACTGAATGACAGCTAGCTGTCCAGCCATCTTCAAATCGATAAAAAAATTCAGAATTTAAATACGCACCATCCATAATAATCGGATGTTCAAAAGCCAAACGTAACCGCAAAACGAAACCTCACAAAATGACGAACGAACAAAAAGTAATTTAATAGAATAAAAATAATTCCGTGCGCACAACATCCGCGCAACCTAAATTCCACGAAAGTATTACCAGCGCCGGCGATTGGTCAAAAATTTAGAACAAAATAAATCCCACACGCATAACATCCACGCAAGTATAACCAGCGCCACCTACCCACAACAAAGACGCCACAACGCATTTCACCAGAAAATGCTGCATCACCAAAAAATATTGTTTATCGCTCCCTACAAAAGCGCCAAATCCCTTGGCGACAGAAGTACCGTCAAATTAAAATTAACCAAATATTTTAAATAAAGAAATGCTTCATCTAGGCTAAGTGCCTCATTTATGTAGCTTTTAATTTGTTTAAGATGTGAAACTTCATTAAGATGGGTGGCATTTCAATCCATTCGCATAATCTTATCTTGTTTACCATGTTTATCTAGACTATTTAAACAGATCTACCATAATTTTCTATTGATTGTATTTTAAGAACAGGTCGTTCTTAAGCTTCACATCAAATTTAATAGATAATTAGTAGCACTCAAAGCATGAAATACACTCAAAATTTCTAGGTAAAGTACCTGATTATTTATTTAAGATTATACAATGTAGATGCTCCAAAATATTAACCTTTATATTTTTAGCATTATAATCAACAACATATTGTTCACAAATGACATATAAACAAATACATAATTTATAAAGAAAAATTAAAACAAAATCACAATATTAGAAAAATAAAAACACTAATTCAAAAAATTAGAATATTTGTTAATTAACGTAATTGGTTGACATTGGAGGCGAAATTCAGCATAAATTATGACGTAGTGCTTTTCTTAGTTCAGAAAAAAAATTAAGTTAGTTGCACTTTAAAATGGGTAGAAAGAAGACGTAAATTTTTTTACTAAGAATGTCATTTTGAAATTACGGGAAGAGGGGATTACAAAGCAAAGGATAGCCAAAAAGGTGAATTTTTCTCAAGGAACTGTGAGTAAAGTTCAAGCTTTATTATAAAAACATGTAATTTAAAAATTATCGTGAAAATTGAGGTTCCAAAAGAATAACTTCGAAGAAACAGGACAGATGTCTAAGAAGGATTACTACGAAATACCTGTTTAGGATCGTGAATTTCATAAACAAGAAGTAGCGAGAATCACAAGTGGATGCCTCAGTGGGTACTACACGGCGAAGAATACATGAATTTGGTGTTCATCTTGTGTTTCCTAGAAGAAACCGTACCATTTCTTAGTGCCAAACAAAAAAAGGAGATGTTTGATGTGGTGCAGAGAGTGGTTGTCTTTCTTGGGGCACCCAGGAGAGGAATAAAGTACTTTTTAGTGATGAGTCGGTATTTTGCGTTTCTGTCGGTCCTCAGAGTAACTGTGTTTGGCACTTTTCTTAAGAAGCTTTTCATGCAAACTGCTTGAAACGTACAGTTAAGTTCAGTACCTCGATAATGGTTTGGGTTTGTTTAAGCGCTTATGGACTAGGAACTCTGTGTATATTGAAAGGTATTGTCAATTCTAAAGCATACAAAGCAGTTCTTGATAATTACAATGATTCCAGCCTCAGGAGATCTATTTGAAGGTGACTTTATGTTCCAACAAGATTCTGCATCGTGTCACACATCGAAAACTACCATGTATTGGCTTAACCCTCTGAAGGATACAGACGTATAAACCCACCACCTGGCTGTCAGGTTTGCAGTTTACACATAGTTTTAAAGAATTATAAATTTAATAATTTTATTAAATTTTAACATTTAAAGCATGGAGGAGATATTTATAAGCATCGAATACACAAATATAATGTTCTTAAAAAATAAAAATTTAAATTTTAAGTTAAAATTTTTTATTTAAATCTCAAGCAGTGAAAACAAGTTTACACTTCAGCCAAATTGCTTATCCCTCAGAGGGTTCGTTAAGAACATTGAAATCCAAGTGCTTTCTTGGCCGGCCAATTCATCTAAGTTGAACCTCATAGAATATTTGGGGTTTAATGACGAAAAAACTTGAAATATTGGCCCCAAAGGACAAAAATGAACTTATAAACATCCTGAAATTTGTTTGGGATATTATCAGCAAAGAACAGTGCAAAAATTTAGTCGAATGTATGCTGGATCGTTTGCGAAATGTAATTAAAGCTAAGGGCGATATAACTAAATATTGATTATTCTCACAGATACTTGTTTAAATAGTTTGTTACTTGTTTACACATTATTCTAATTTTGTAGAAAATGATTGAATGTATTCTATTTTTTTTGTGTGCAATTCATTACAAGAATTTTTTTTTTAAACCATGCTAATTAGTTTAGGTTATATTCATCAACAAATCATAAGATGTGATCGACAAAAAGAATTTCTCAATCTTTAATTTTCTGTTTAATAAATACAAATTTTCAAGCACTTGAAACATGTTTTTCTCATTCTAATATTTTGGAGGAGGGTTGTATTTTAAATAATTTTACAGAACTAGAATGAAATTTTGTGAATTTGAGATTTAGAATTTAAAAAAAAAAGTTGACTGTTATTTTTCTCTTGGAACTTGTCAGGTTTTGTGTTATGAGTAAAATTAAATGTCTGTTTCATATGCCATTATTTACATTTTTCATAATCTTGTTTATGGTGCATGCAATTAATACTTTTATCTAAGGAGATATTGGTTATTTCACTTAAGAATTAATATTATGTTTTAATTTATAAATCACTTTCAAAATAAGTTAAAATTTATGAATGAATTTTGTTAACTTTGTTATATTTTACAGAGAATTGTAATGGGGCTGCTTTAAGGAATTCTGCTCGCAAGTGCCCCGTCCCAAAATGGCAGGTTTCTGTCAAGGATTTGGCTTGGATGCAGCCGGGATCATCCAGAGATCCCCAAGCACAAGAGGTCAATGAAGAAAATGGCAACAACCATGAAGAAAATGGAGGCAAGAGTGAAGAAAATGGTAGAGAAGATGAAGGCAGTGAATTACTGCAGCAGGATATGGAAGACAGTAATGAGTCTGTGGATCAGGAACTTGACAGAAGCGAGAGTCTGGGGCGAGAGTCTTTAGACATTGAGATTTCGAACCATGATAAAGTTGATGACTCCAAAGAAAAAGTAAAGTTTATTTTTACCATTATCTATTAATAATTTTCCTTAATGAGAAGTTTCAACGTAACACATATATGTTAAAAACAATCTTTAACTTATTATATATAATTTGTCTGTTTGCGATTTATGAACTATTTATTGCACAGGCATATTGTCTTTTAACCTAATCAAGAGACAAAATCATTTGAAAATTAAATTGCGTAGGCTTTTAATTAGTTTAAATAAAATATTTTAAATAATTAATTTCTACCTTTTAACCTTGTCAAGGTGTAATATACCTTTGCTAATTTTTTATTACTTTAATTATATATAAAAAGGAGTCAAGTCTGCAGAAGGATTTCTGTACATGATTCTATTACTAAAATCTTAAAAGAAAGAAGCGTAGTAGGAAATTCTCCAACTGACTTTACTCCTTTTTACATTTAGAGATTCAAGAACTAACAAGTTTATATAATTTTTTTTTAGGTTTGATGAGCTTAAATTGAAGATCAGTGTAATTATAGATCAGTGTAACCTGGTGCAATTGTATAAAGTTTTATGTACATTTTTTTAATGTAAGCATTTGTAAATTTTCATTTTTTAAATAAACTTCAATTTTTTTGTCTTATTTTTGGTATTTAAACAATCTTGCATGGAATTTAACCTAATGCAATTTACTTCATTGATAGTTAAATATTAAGCTTTTGTAACAAATAAATATTATATTTTAAACAATATGTGTTTACATTTACTATACTAAATGTTTCTCTGCAATAATCCCCCCAAGAAAAAGAGAAATCCACAAAGTACATAAAACGTTAATGGGTTGTTTGGGTTCTTATGAGGCTGATGTTCATACCCTAGATAAGAATTCAGATCCATTTAATTTTTAATAAAAAAATAATCCTGATAACAATTTAAAGGATGCAAATTGAGGAAACAATATTATTTTATATTATTATATATACTATGTTATATCTCTTTTAAATCATATACAACTTTTATGTTCAGCCTTGTGAAGAAGAAAATTTAAAAAAAAGTTTCTAATTGATATAAAAGAAAGAGATGCTTGGAAATCAGAGAACTTATTTAGATTCCACTTAATTTTGTGTAATTTTTAAAAATGATTAAAGTAGAAAATTAATAAATAAAATATGTGTCTAAAAATAAGTTTCTTAAATGTATTTTTTCAGACAGATTTTCATTTTGTGGTACTTGGTTAGGAAGAAATAACGTCGCACTCAAGCTACACGGATTCAAAATAAACCTAGGTTGAAATTCATTTCTGAATACTATGTGTTCTGATTAGAAACGCCAGTCGAATCTGTAGCTTTCAGTACTAGATCGTAGTGAAAATAGTCTGTATAACTTTTTTTAATTTATGAAAAAAGTTAATTTGGGGAAGTGCCTCTAATTTAGCCAAACTAATTTTTAGTTAAAATTGTTTTACTAGTTTAAAAAATCCTATTTACAGTATTTTTTGGTTTATTTATATTTTAAAAACTCTTAGAATGTCGTAAATGATCTAAGATTTTATTTCCAAATAAAAATTATGGTTTTATAAGGCTTTTTCAAAACCCTTAATGTTCCTAAAAAGGCCACTTTTTGTTCCGAATTTTGGCCACACAAAAAAACAGTATATGAGGTTTTTTAGATGACGTAACTTTCCAGTTTTTATTCTTACGCTTTTGCGATTTCATTTTTTGTTTTCAGTTTCACTCTGCACAGTAAAAACTGCAGATTTTTAGTATTTGGGATATTTTATATTTAGATATATTATTCTATAGATTTACACAACATAAAATAAGAGAATAATGATAACGAAATGAACAATAAGAGAAAATAAATCGTAATGAAAACATAACTAATCAAAATTATTTAGCAATTCTAATATTTTTTTTATTACATTGAAATAATTAGATGAAATTATCACCAAAACAAATTTTATTCCCGAACTACCGAAAATAAAATTAATATCGCTGGACCTGTTGCCACTCATGGTGTGAAACATACCCATTATAAACCTGTGTGTATTTTTAATAAATTGTTAGTTATGACTAAGTCAACTTTAATGTTTCAGGGTTCGTCACGGCCTTGAAAGTCCTTGAATTTTAAAATTTCGTTTTCAAGGCCTTGAAAAAGCGAATATTACCCTATTAGCCTTGAGAATCCTTGAATTTTAACAGAGGCTAATTTTTTTTGGCTTACTTGTTCCAAAGTTTTATATCAGGACCGAACTTTTTCAACCAAACTTCAATGCTTTGTAATATATGCTAGTTTGCGGCGAAAGCGCAGGCGTCTCTAGTTATTTTTATAGTTTTAGTTCAGGACCGATTGGTCAACCGAACCTCTTTGCCTCGTAATATTTTTAAGTTCGCGCCGTTATCGCAGTGAAGTCCTCTTTTTTGCGCTCTTTCTTGGTTCAAAACAAATAGGTCAATATCAAACGTTCAGGTATTTTATTTCTTAGGACAATATTTGGTTCGCAACATCGTCATGTGGTCTGCTACTTACACCTGTCAACCTGCCTAAATTTAGGTATATACTATGTTAGGATATAAATAGATAATCGAGAAATTTCGTGCCGAAATCGGGCCTTGAACAATGGGGTCGGCTTTAAAACTAAGACCTCAAATTTTCCAGATTGTTAATGCCACCAAAAAAAAAAATTGTTTCCTTCATTCTCGATCTATATCGATAAAAACTAAACTTAAATTTTGATAAATAACTAGTTTAAATAATGGATTTTAATAATAAAGATAAAATTTGTAATTAAATCTTGAGGATGAATTAAGATTAGATTACACCAAGATGTCTTCAAATATCGGCTAACGGCGGCGGCCAGTGCAATCCCCCATTCGAAGAGGACCATCTTCCCTGACTAAAAATATGTAGCCCAATAATGCTTCCTGATTTGCTTATTTTGCTGCCTAGTAATTTTCAAGAAATCTACCGATGACGTCGCATTGTTTTATAGTGATTGACAGTTCTGTCTCTGCGTGATCAGAAGAGTGTCTCGTTACTTTAGCAGCTTCGGTTCAGGCCTAACCTGACCAACCAGAATACTATTTTCTTCTGATCTAGCATTCTTGAGTCGTGACCTTGTGATCACAGGAACGCTTGAACGTTAAAATAAATTACTTTAGAAACATTTTGGGCATTTTTTTTTATTTCGGCTTGTATGCAATTGGGATTTGGTTGGGTTAATGATGATCAAAACTAGAACTACATTATCTCCCCCATAGCCCAACAATACATTGAGTAATTGATTAAAATATACTTTTTTTTTCAGATCAACTCCAATTATCCGAATTTCCAATTAACCTATTGGGGTCAGGTCCATATTCCTTCGGATAATTGGAGTCCTGCTGTAATTACTAAATAAACCAACACACAAATCCTAAATTAAAAATAAAATTATATGGTCTAGGTTAAAATCATACTTTTTGTTTTCTCATGAGAAAACTGAATTTTGCATTTGATTTTTTTTTCTCTCCATCGGTTTCGGCCGATGGGAAAAAATAATCGGTCATTGGCTGATTTAATTTGTTTAACAATCGTCCAAAAAGCGGATAGTCAAGCCTTAGTTTTTATTATAAGTTGTACAATTGCGGATTTGTTGCGTCATAAGTGCTTATTTTTTGGTGAAATGGGTACTGAAAAAGTGCTTAAAGGTGCTTAATTTTTATAATGAACTTTTGCTACGCACCCTGATGTAATATTTAAGTTTATTAAAATTGTATTAGTTGGTGAGTAATAAGTGCTTTTGTCCCAGTCCCGATTGCGTTGGTTTAACCTTGAATTTCACATTTGAGAGCCTTGAAAGTCCTTGGTTTTTTTTTTCTCTGAAAAGGTGTATGAACCATGTGTATGCAGTTGTGTATGCATATTGATTCAGGGTCATACTTTAGGGAAAGGCATAGGGACAATCTATCATGGTTTCTTACCACCTTTTACGTTCATGAACTGTCAGTTGGCTTGGAAATGGAAAGATTGTAGTCGGACAGTACTGTTTTGATATTGAAATTTTTACTCACGAAGGGGAGCTACTTACAGGCGCATTTTGTAGGGCACAGTCAGATTACTATACCTAGACTTTAAATGTTGATTTTTATGTTCAGTGTGTTTTAAAATGTGTGTGTGGGATTTAGCTTTATAGTACATCTGCCGTAAACAAAATTTTAAAAAAACATGTAAAATTTGGAATAGTAGGAAAGTATAGTAATGTTACTATGTTTTACACAATGAGCTTCTCCCCTCTCCTAGTGATAAGGTTCCAAGTTTAAAAAAAAATTATTCTCAAATTTTAATTCAAAAATCAAAATTGCAATTCTATTTGGCTCTCAATGTAGTACATATGGTTACTTTACTGTGGATATAGACTTTAGTTCTAATACTATAACTGCTCTACAATGAACAAATTGCTCAACTTTGTAAAGCGTCCCTATATATTTATGGTGTGGCTTCCAAAAGGAGCACAGCTAAAAAAAATCGGTTCTTAGAGCGCCCCCTCCCTCTCTTAAACACTAATATTTACAATTTTCGAAAAATAACATTAGATATTACAGAATCTTAAATAATGTGATCAATATTTATATTCTTTCTAACGCATCAAAAAAAAACCTTTAAAAGGTACCTATGTCAATTAACGATTTCTTTAAGAATCGCTAGACATTTTTCGAAAAAAGGCCATGTTTTATAAAATATTATTAAAAGGAGTATTTATTAAAAGGAAAAATTAAATGTTTTGATTTTTCTCAAAATAATTCAATATTAACTATTAAACGAAGTAGTAACAATATTAAACATCAAATAATTCGAAATATTGTTTTAAAGAAATTCAATCACAGGTTGGCTACATTCGTTACACTCCCAACTATAGTTTTTAAAAAGCATTTCAAAGCACTTTCTTGTTTTTGTTAGGTACTTAGGTTAAATTGTAATTAAAAGGTTTGACTAGATGAGAGCATTAAAATTAATATTATATAATTATAAAACACAAAAAATCACAGCATAAAATAAATTTGTCTTTTCCACTTGGCTTCTTGTGTTGACACTCCCTAGATATTCGTGCGACCAGTTATGTCAAAAATTGAAAGAAAAATATGTTACTCCAATTACGGCAAAATATTACTTTAAATAAAATCAAGTAGTTTTTAAAGTTAGAAGTGCCTTTTTCAGCAATAGGAACTAGTTATTAATTAGGACTTTAAGACATTTCTCTAATAATGCAAAGAAACCTCGCTGTTGAGTAGGTACCATCTAGGAAAATGTGGCATTCATACTAACAATACGTTTTACCTTCATATTATACATAAAGGTAAAAAATCCAAATTAAATGCTCCTATTAATCTTATTCATACAAAAAATGTATTATTAACTTTACTTTCTCGTATCACATCAAGTTACATGCATGTGAGCTTTTAATTTTTATATATAACATTTATTTCAGATATATTTTCTTAATAAAAAACAATTTCAGTTTCCGTTAAATTTCTCTTTAATAGACCTGTCAGAATTATCCAAGATACTGGTTCCAGTGCTGTATTTCCAGCCCACTGTGTGCAGAAAGTGAACGTTTCTAGTAAAAAATGGCCTTGTACCAGAAAAATCAAAATGTTTTATATTCAAACCACATTTAATTATCGTATTATGCAACTTAAAATCTTATAAAGCAACAAAAACAAGAGGTTTAGCTGCGTATAAGCATGCGTTTTTCAATAAAACAAGATATACACTACATTATTGTTTTATTATGTTAAAACATGACAGTTAAAAACAAGTATGTACATAAAGACCGTGTTTTTTACAAGCACAAGATAGATCAGATCACTTTGAAACAAATTCCCCGTTAAAATAAGAACTTCTAATTATAGTGAATAGTGTGGTTAATTAAATAAGGTATTATATAACAAAAAAGGACTAGAAAATATATAAATTATAATTTACAAAACTTTTTTGCAAAATTACAATGAATTGTTACAAAATCAGCAATTATTATTAGTGCTGTGAGCTATAATTGTAATTATAAGCAGTTCAAACCTTTCAACTACTTGTACTAACATCTTTCAACTATTGGGTTCTAATACCGTTTACATAAGCAGTTCAAAAATTCTTTTTAAAAATATTTAAAAAAGGTTAATTAACAATTCAACTATAAAAACAACAAAATAAAAAATAAATTGCCAGAAAGCTAATGCTTTTCACTACTTTTTTTCATAAACAAAAGTAATTTTTTACTTTTATTGGTTAAAAAAAAATGGAGGGGTATATTTGGGTGCTAAAAGGATTTTGCTTAGGTTTATTGTTAGGCCCATTATTAAAAACTAAAAATTTGTTGGTATCCATATTTTTGTTTATACAGGTAATAATTAACATAGAATTCTCAGAAAAATACTGCATTAAACACTTATAATGGAAACGCAAACACTGAAGAAAGTGTGAATGGTCTAATTAGAAAACAGACATTTTAGTACTATTCAATACTAATGCAGTTAACAAAATACGAAAAGTTGCTTTGTAAAATACATTTCGAGCTGCAAGACTTATATGGCATACCACAAACACATTAAACTGACAAAAATTAAACACAACAAACACCATTTTAATATACTACACTGAAAGTGCAAAAAAAAACCACCAATAAAAGTTATTCACGTTTTAAAAATATACAATATTGAAACCTTCTCTGCCTGAATAATAGATAACATCTTTTTTTTCATATATACATACTTTATAACATAATTCTCCCCAACTCCAAATACGAATTATTATTCTACTTGTTGGTCCTCCTCACAACTATGAGCACTATGCTAAAATGTAACGATAAAACAAGTAAGTACATGACCAAGTTTCATATACAGAGTTGTCTACCTATAATAACTGTTAAAATGTATGGTTGGTTTTAATGTAAATATTTCTGTACAATTGATGAAGATGCTTTATATTAACAAATGTGATAAAACAATATAACAAAATATTTATAAAACTTTCCTTAATTGCAAAATTAAGTAATGTTGAATATAAAATATACAAACTAACAGCCATGAAGATAAATGAATCATGTGCCTGCATATCTATGTGGCTATTTTAATACAGCATTGTAGTTAAAATATGTAACTCTAATATGCTTGGTTATTGGTCAATAATAAAAACTGAGGTAAACTAAAAAAATACGCAAAACATTCCAAATAGGAACATGTGATTTAAGATGTATGTCTGTTATAACTTCAAAAAGAGCACCTGGACACAATATAGATTGTGAGAAAGGTGATCATTCTTGTCGTCTGCCAAGAAAACGAATAAGTTTATTTTATAAATATATACTTGTACTTTAAAAATACTCTGTTGCAATTTTCTTCTTACTAATAATTGCCTTTGAATAAATTATAAAAAGGTAGAATCGTTATAGTGCAAGATTGATAATTCAAATTCCTTTCCTTGGCAAACTGGATCAAATGGTTAAAATTAGTCAAATCAAAACAAATCTACAAAAAAGCTAAACTTCCTTAATGATTATTTTATGCACAATCAAATACTCAACTATATATCTTATCCAAAGGCTCAAAATTTTAATTGTACTTTTTTTTAAAATTAATATTCAAGGAGAGAAGAGATCCCAGTTCTCTCAGAACAAAGAGGCACTTCTAGTTTATTTTAGTATGAAACTCTGCTCTCCTGACAAACAGGTACTGGAGTTTAACAACATCAAATGAGACAATATTACATGATCTGGTATTGATGATGATAAATATAGGTGAGCTTGCCTTTGTTCAATTAGGCATGAACAAACTCAAACTACAAGTCAAAATAATAAGTAGAATGAGAGAGATAAAAACAGTTCTAATACTAGTTTAGGGAATAGTATTACAAAACCTGAGGAATAAACACAAAAGAGCAAGAAAAAAATATTAATATTGGAAAAACAAAAAAGAACCATGTTACCATAGTTAATTGTATGAGAAAAAATACTGAGAATCTCAATTGCATGTGATGAAGGCAATTTTTTAAAACATGATTTGCATTTCTTGACTAGAGGGCAACACAAATCATATATTATTCATGTAATGTGTTACTTGATTGTGTTAAGAAATAATACCATTTAAACATAATATACATAACTTAATTAAATAAGCTGAATTTCCAACAAATTAGTTGCTTATAAAATTAGATATTGTTACGGGTGATCAACATCAGTTTCAAAAATGGGAACACACAGCTGTTTTGATGATTTTATTTATAATAGGTTTTTTTTTAATTATTTTTTCTTGTAAATTATTTTTTAATGTGTCAATAATAGCATTTTCCAGCTGATATGATGATTATTAAAATACTGAAATTTTACTGAATGTGCAGGTAGAGAACTACAAATATTATTCGATGCAAAAAAATGTCGAGTTGCAGAATAGGTAATTTTTTTTAACCTAATGTAAAGACACATAATTCAGGTGACAGAAAAAAGCAAGTTTAAAGTCAGTGAGCATTTGTTTATAACCAACTTCTTATAAATGTTTGAGCAAGAAATAAATGATTAATCTTTTGATTGCAAGTGCACTTAAAAGTTTGCATATTGTGAATGAATGCAATAGCTTCAAAACATGCTCATTAAGTATTCTCTTGTATATTTGTAGTGTGAAGCACAATTACGGTAACAAAATATATCTACTCAAAACATATAAAAACCTGAGATAACACAAATAAGACAATACACGGAAATTGATCATACCTTACAAGATAATTATTTTATGTTGAAATTACAAAAATAATATTATTTTAATACTAGTGTATCTTAATGTGTTTCTTATTAATAGAAAGTTTTCGGGTGACTGAAAAAAAGACCCATTAAAAAATGAAAACAAATAGTTTGGACTTATATAGTTTTCATTAAAAAAAATTGTGATTGTATTTACATGACACGTACTTTACATTTTTACAAATGCAGTATTTTATGTATGCAACTACAGATCAATAGCTTTTTCTTTAACAAGCATAATTTTTAAATCAACTTTTGATATCTTAATTGAAATTTCCTTCAGCAATTTGAAGACATGTAAACAAAAAAAAAGTAGAAACAAAAATATTTTTACAGAAATGTATAATTTTCTGAAAGTAAAATATAGCTGCGTACAATAAACACCTACATTGATTTTCATTAAGAGCCAGTTTTTTTTTTATCGGGCAAAACTGGCAGGTTTGGATAGTTGACATTTTTAATTTTGCTGAAATTTGCAGAATATGTTCTTTATCTAAAACTTTTAGACACGTATATTTTTATCTTTGCAAAAAATAAATTTTTATTTAAGTTTTGGGGGGTCAAAGTTGAAGATCGTCCGTTTTTTGAAGAAAAACGAATCAACTTATATATGGCAATACTTTTTGTGTCAAGAGTGAAAAATCTCAGTAACTTTTTTTTCGTGTTCTACTAGTTCCATAGTACATGTTAGGACATAAAAACTTATAGTTGAAATTTGGCACAAAGGTCCATATTAAAGAGAAGTAATCAAAACTAGCAAGTGATTTGCGGTGGCATTTTTGGTTGCAGAAATATTTGACCTTGAAATTGTCAAAAATCCGAAATTGGACGACTTTCAAGGTCATTTATTCCTTGTGCCAACACTGAAAAGGTATAAAATTAGCTGGAAAATAATTCGTATGCATTGTAGAAGCAAAATCAATTCCCAGACCTATGGGTATTTGCTCCAATTGTATTTAATGAGGCTCTAAACTGTGCAAAAATAAGAACAGAAATGAGAGAACAAATAGATCATAATGGAAGAAAACTATTTCAACAATTTGAATATTTGACCACTTCTCAAATCAGAAATTAAGAGTTATAAGAGCGTATTAAGAGTTATGGTCTCATTTGCTGCAGCAAAAGATAAGCAAGAAGATGCCTTAAGCTTTCCAGTATACGTAAAGCGTACTTTGTCTAATGTGCTGCTAATCTTCTTAGTAACGTTATGAGTTCACGCAGTTACATGCTCATCTAGGAAAAAATCATACATATATTTTTATCATTTTATCAAAACATTTATGGAACAATAAAAGTTAGTTTAAAAAAATATATTCAAAATTTTACTGTAATATTTTCACATACAATGGGCATGTTTCAGGCCACAAAATTGCATGAAATTTTGAGTTTTTTTGCAAAGTTTAGAGCCTCATTAAATAAAATTGGAGCAACTACCCATAGTTCTGTGAATTGATTTTATTTCTGCAATACATAAGGATTATTTTCCAGCTAATTTTATAACTGTTTACTTTTGGTACAAGCAGTTAAGGAGCTCTAAACTTTGCAGAAAACACAAAATTGCAAGAAATTGTGAGTTTTTTTCAAAGTTTAGAGCCTCATTAAATAAAATTGGAGCAAATACCTAGAGGTCTGTGAATTGATTTTGTTTCTACAATGCATACAGATTACTTTCCAGCTAATTTAATACCTTTTCAGCGTTGGCACAAGGAATAAATGACCTTGAAAGTCGTCCAATTTCGGATTTTTGGCAATTTCAAGGTCAAATATTTCTGCAACCAAAAATGCCACCGCAAATCACTTGCTAGTTTTGATTACTTCTCTTTAATATGTATTCACTGGAATATACACATGTTTTGGTTCACTGTTGGCACAAGAAAATTTTGAAGGTTAAAAGTTCTGAAAAAAACATTTTTTCGAATAACTTTGAATGGCCTTGGTGCCAAATGTCAATCATAAGTTTATATGTTCTAACATGTACTATGGAACTAGTAGAACACGAAAAAATTGTCAGTGAGATTTTTCACTCTTGACACAAAAAGTATTGCCGTATGTAAGTTGGTTCATTTTTCTTCAAAAAACGGACGATCATCAACTTTGACCCCCCAAAACTTTAATAAAAATTATTTTGGCAAAAACAAAAATATACGTGTCTAATAGTTTCATATAAAGAACATATTCTGCAATTTTCAACAAAATTAAAAATGTCAACTATCCAAGCCTGCCTGACTCTTAAAAAAATTGGCTCTTAAATTCTAAAATATGCATTAAAAGTTTTTTAAAAAAAAACACTTGCAACTATTAACCTCACAAAGTTTATAGTTACTGATCCAAGTCATTATATACTTATATCTTACTTAAGTCAATCTCTTCTTTAGAATTGAAACTCGCTAATCATAAATAAAAAGTAACATGAATACTAATGGAAGATCATTTACGTAACTGCAAAATAATTGATTTTTTAATGCAAGATTTTGAGATAGTCAATGGACAAATATGAAAACTTTGCATGTTCTATAGAACTGAAGAATAAAAAGTTATAATCGTATTTAATTGATTACAAATTTAAAAGCCAAAGCCTAATTCTACATTCATATTGGGATCACTATTAAGTCATGGATTATTCAGACATATCACATTGATTGATCCAAAAAACATATAAGTAGATGATCTTAAATAAGCACCAGTTCTTTGGAAGTAGGAGCAAATGCAGTTATATCTTCCTACGATTCAGGCGCTATACACAAAACATTTAACTATTATTAAAAAAAATTGTACTGGCTAAATGGAAAACAATCTTGAGGATATTCTTGATATGCAATCTTCCCAAAATCTATCGATGATAGGGTAAATAATGATATTTCTTGTAAAAGAAAGTAAATCAAATCAGACATTAAAATAAAATCAGTGGGATTTCTATACAAACCGTAATTTTAAATACTTTGAAATAATTAAAATACTTTTTCACATTCATTAGAATTGCAATCAAATTTAAACCTTAAACTACATGGTGGTGCACATTTGCATTCATTAAAAGTGATATTATTTTAACTTGACATAAAATAAACACACAAAATTATCATATTTAAAGACTAGAAAATGGAAGATGGCCTATATTTTATAATTGATAGACAAGATAATGCTATTTTGCTAATTAAACATTCTTTTTTAAAAAAAGCATTTATTTCAAAAAGTTATTAATAAGTTATGTAAAGTAAATGCAAAAAATTAAGTACATAAATATCCATTGAAACTTTAGAAAATATAAACCAAGTCACTTAAATGTAGTCGATTTAAAAGCTAATGCAGAAGAAATTATAAACAATAAGCAAAACTCCAGCACTAAATTTCAATATACTTTTTTTAAAACAACTTAATTTTAAATAAATATTGTAATAACTTTAAATTGCAACTAAAATAGTTGCAAGAGCAATGCAAATGTTTAAATAATAAAAATCCCACATTTAATAAAGGATTAAATTACACTTTAATTAAAATTATAAAATAGAAGTAAACCTCGAATAAAAAACTGACCGGCAGTTTAAATTTTTTTACAGTAATGAAAAAAAGAAAATAACCTAATTGTTTTTTTTAATTAAGTTATAAACCTATATGAATTTTTTGTAACAAAATCATACAAATGGGAAGCCTCTTTCAGAGTTAGGAACAACAGAAAAATGGTCAATGGTTTGCATAAAAGAATTCATCCATTTAAACACTTTAACTACATCTAATTATTTGTGAATTGCAAATCCATCACTTTATGATAACAACCTTACTCTAGATGAGCAAAATGTCAATATATTTCTTTTTTTGTTTCAAATACAACCCAACTTTGGCACTTGCTGTCAGGCATAACATTTGTCCTTCTCAATAGTTCACCTTGTCAGTAATTCGGTATTTGACAATATGTATTGTCTAGTACTTAAAATATGTAATTTTCTTTACATAAGTGTACTTACAATTACATATTTATAAGGAATTTATCATTTTCCTTTAAAGAACAAATGAAATTACATTCCAAGTCATTTCAAAATGTCAGGTACTGGCAGCATCCTATGGAGGCTAAGTTAATAGGAACATTTATAAGAGCAACTAATGTCATAATCTCAGACTTCAACTCAATATCAAATGTTTTGGAACAACTCCTAGCCAAAACTTCTCATTAAAAATATATTAAATAGCAAAAAATTTCAACAATTGATTCAAATAAAGAAATCATAACTAATTTGCAACTTAGCATGGATGAGATAGTATCCTTTAACAAATTGGGTCACAAATGTTAATCTAGTTAAGAAGTTTAATCTAGTTAATATTCAAAACACAGTTTGAACATAAGTGGTTTCCAATTTTACTCCACTTGCCAAAAAAGAATTGCCAAGAGTTGTGTATTCACAGGTGGATAGACCTGTATATTTTCTAAATGCACTCATCTGCATGCTTCCTCTTAACAGGACTCTGTGTAACCGGATCTGTGTGTTAACAGGCAGAATTTATCCTAAAATTATGAAAAATAGCTCAAAAACGTTTTGTTATTAATTCCAATCTGATGCTGACAAAAGGAAAAGGCGGAACTATGCAGCAAGTTGCCAAACTTCTAGGGTTTAATAAAAAAAAAGTTACCCGATTTTTAATGGTATATTTTATTAATGTAATAATTATCAATAATGTATAAATATGTAATTGAAACCTTAATTTATTTTACTTCTTCTGTTTAACCGGATTTTCACTTAACTGGTATAACCTCGGCCCCATTTTTAGCCAATTTAATTAAAAGGATGTCCACTTTACCTGCTTAGAGCACATAATTGCCATGTGGGTATAAAAGTGACAGGGGAGGGGGTTAGAAAGAAGTATAACAAATAAAGCCCAAGCAACTAATCATTTCAGTTAATAATTTAATGACAATTTTCATGGTCATGGAGGTTTTGTTATGGCTGAATTAACAGTGTACTAGAGCTATGATGGTAATGGAAGAAATCCTTTTGTATATAGCTCAATCTGTTTACAGATTTTTGTCTAGGCAAATTAATATTATTTCAAGTAGTAACTAAACTTGTCATGCTGACAGGAAGACACTGAATCACAAACATTATCAAAACCTATTCTGCATAATACAAGCCAATGAATCAAATAAAATTAAAAGCACCAATTTAAGACAGTTCTACATTTGTTCGTGGGCTACTTTTATTTGGAATGACTGTTACATGCCTAAGGGCATAAATTTCATTTTAACCGACATTTCTTAAAAGAATTGCAAGCATCAATTTGCTTTAAAATATTTTTTGTGTTAGAAAAATATTTATTTTAATAATAGTGCAAGTTACAAACCATGAAACAACCTTTTTTTTCTACTACTAACCCTATTTCTACTAGAAAATAGAAATGGTCCTATCCAATAAAAAAGAATGGTGCTGCACTATAGTAACTGCTTCTGGGCCAAGCAAACTATTGGCTTTGCTATTCATTTGCTATTTTGTAATATTCATGTGGATCTTAGGGAGGAAATAATTTGTATAGCTTGAAAATGACTGCACAAGTGTAGACTATACCGATTAAAGGCTAAGCCAATTTTGTGGAAAACAGAAAATTGAATATACCTGTTATGTTAGGACACTTTATCTGATTCAATGCTTAGTTGCCTCAAACAATATAAAAATAGCAATATTCACAAATGACTTTTACAGACAAGATGTGTTGAAACGATAACCAATTCTATATACTAGACTCCTTTGGTAACAAAACTAATTGAGACCTAGATAGTGTGACTGAATCTGGCCGTATAACTGAGGTAGCAGTCGAGCATGTTATTTCTAAAATATAAAAAAGATATATGTAATATACATAAAATATGTACATCCTTAAGTTATAGAATGTAACTAGTAAATTTTCAAATAATCTTAATGGTACTTGGTAAAAAAAATGTCATCTAAAAAAAGTCAGAAGACAATCTTGACATATAATAAGCACAAATAAGCACTAGATGTTCTCAGTTTTTTATAATTGCAACAGCATGATTTGATAGTAACCATTAAGCAGTTTCATCAGGGGTCCATCCAGGTTTTTTTTTTACAGGGTCCTTTTTTTGTGAATTTTTTTACGTACATTGCTAGTTAATTTTTTTGTATACATTTGTTAAAAAAAATCAAGCACTTTTCCAGAAAAATTTATTGAATAGGAATTTACTAGCAATATAAAATCTAAATATATAAAGCGTGTATAAGCCGACACTCAATTAAAACACCCCTAAAAATTGTCTCAAATCTGACACCCCAGTATAGGACGAAGTAGAAAAAGTTTTAAATGTAAACAAAAAGTAGTTTAAAATTCAAGCTTTTATTGGGATCACGACTCACGGACACCGCGAGTCGGACACTTGATCAGAAAAAAATATTCTGGTTGTCAGACTTGGCCTGATCTGGAGCTACAAAAGTACAACAAGATACTCATCCGATCACGCAGATCCAGAGAACTGTCAATCATTCTGATGCAATGTGGCATCATTGGTAGATTTCATAAAAATTACTAGGCAGCAAAATAAGTAAATCAGGAAGCATTGGATTCCTCTTCCAATGGGAGATTGCACTGGCTATAGACGAGATTTGAAGACACTTTAGTGTAATCTCAGGGTTCCCACTCTAATTACAAAATAAAAATCAAGGAGTTTTTAAGGACTTTTCAAGGACTCCCCAAAAATTTTTCAAGGTCCCTTAATCATAATGCAACGATTATTTTACCGATTAAAAATCGACCATTTGTAGATTTTTTTCTTACAAAATTAAATACCAAATTTGGTTATCTCATGTGAATACAAAAGATACGATTTAACCCTATTATTACTTTCAACCCTATTAACTACTATTATTTTACACTCGATTTTGCCGCAAATAAGCACAAATTACAAGGTGTTGAAATTTGGTTGAACCATTTGTCCTGAACTAAAACGAACTAAAACTATATAAAAAAACATTCTAACATAACGAAGAAACATTCGAAGAAACGAACGAAAGAAACATTCTAAACATTTCTGGTTTTTGTTTTACTCACAAACATTGACTTCCATCAGCATTTCGATGTTTTCAAAAACCTATTAACCACATTTTTATAATTCAGCGACGGATCGGTCAACAAAACATCAAGGCCACGATATTTTTGCTTATTTGTGGCGAATTGCAGTTAGTGTCTTTTTTTTAAATAAAATTTTAAGGTTTTTTTCTCCATGTTAACATCGGCAGCTGGTGCCAAGTTTGATGGCTAATTTTTTTCAACTAAACGGAATGATACATATCGGTCTAGCCGTAAACATAAAAAAACACTAAAAAATTCAAGTTGTTTTTTATTTTTAAAGAAATTATGCATTAAATAACTGTAAGGAAAAAGTTAAGAGAATCTACGTAATGAAACGGCAAATTGTAGTTTTAAAAACAGATGTTTCAAGGCGAAAAAAGATGCATCCAGCATCCATAACAAATATTCAAATCAAAAATCTGTGTCTGCAATTGTATTAAAAAAAATGTGGTGGAAATATCGAAAATGCCAGGTGTTTTGGCAACCATATCAGAGATAAACACAAAAGGATTTGGGAAAAATATAACTGGTTAGTAAGCATCCTTTTGTAGAATGCCAATGTGCTATGCGTGTCATTTAGTGCCGACTTGGCACTGTTTTAAAATGACTTCTTAAAATTTGAATGTCGGGAACGAAGAAAATCAAGGACTTTTTTACGATTTTTAGTAAAAATCAAGGAGTATAAAAGGGTCCTTGAAATTGAAAATTAAAATCAAGGACTTTCAAGGACCTGTGGGAACCCTGAATCTAATCTTAATTCATCTTCCGATTTTGATTAAAATTTTAATTATCAGTATTAGAACCGGTTATTAGAACTTGCTGTTTATTGAAATTTGAGTTTAGTTTCACCGAATTAGGGTGCGAAGAAAAAGTAAACAATCGTTAAAAAAATGCATCGCAGTTGTAGCGAATCGGTTGGCTATTTGTATCGCTGTTTCAGTGAATTTGCATCCCAAAATGCAATATGATACCGCTTAAATCGAACCCTGATGCAAATATTGGGCGGATTAACCTTCCATCAGGCGCAAGAAATTGACAACCGATTTTAACAGTGATTAAGTTTATAGATTTGTTAATAACGTAAACAAAATTAGGATTTCAGTTGATCACGATGACCATCTACCCAATTTTAAAGGTTTTGACACACTTTAAAAGAATAGAGAAGTAGGAAATTTTTTAGCACGTTGTTTCATCAATTTTGTGAACTGAGAGACCGTCGTAATTTTGTGAAGGGGCCGCTAAACGGCCTCTGGATGGACCCCTGTTCATTCATTTACTCAAGCATTTAAAACAAACAAATTAAATATTAGATGAATCCCAAATGATATATATTTACAGCTTTTAAATAGAAAAATATGGTATAGGTTAAATAGTTATGACACAAGTAGAAGACAACCCTATGACACTATCTATGGAACAGCATCATCTATATTATGGAAAAGTTATTGGTCTTTGCACAATTTTTTAAAAAAAGATTAATTAAAATATGAGGGCTTAAACCGATAGTCATATTGTCAGACATGCAAGAGTAAAATGGGAAAAAAAAACTTGGGCATGGCAAAATTCTGCTCACTCGAATGCAATAAAACAAGTTTCTATGTGAGTGCCTAAATATATATATAGAACTTTATATTGAAACATTTTAATTGCATTAATTCATTAGCAAAAGGATTAACAAATTTCGCCTTCCATCACTCGGCGGTTTTTGTTTTCAGTCAGATTTGTGTATTATTCTGATGAAGCAAGACCTTTGTTTGTTGGAAAACATGTTAATTTTTACATAATAGAATTATTTGCACCAAAAATTATTTTTTTAAATATCTTACGAAATCTGTTAATTTCTATTCTAAAAAAGAAGAAAATTTTAAACTAAAAGAACCTCCCTTCAAACTTTTATTGTAGTTTTGGAAAAATGTTGGTAACATAAATGAGACTTCAGAAAAGCGTATTTCTGCGCTTTCGCGGAAATCAGACATGCATGTCTTGTTCAAATTTTCAGAATGTTAATGGGCCAAATATTTGCCTTTTTTGTTGGCAATGAAAAAATAACAAAATTCAGTCATTCAATATGAAACCCATAAAAAAAATATTTTAACCTACCTGTAACGGATGCTTAAGAAACTTTCAAAAATCGTATTTTTAAACTACCAGATCAGATTTAATTTTTCTTAATTTAGTGATTAGTCATTTTGGATAACTGTAAAAAAATCAATTACTAATTGTTACTTCATAAATATGGCAAAACAAGGAATCTAACCCCAATAACGGCTCAGTCAAATGTGACATTTTACTTATAAAGAACATAAATCCTAGATACCGGATACCAGCAGACAGAAATGAAAATTTAAGTTTAATCCAAATAAATTTATATTAAAGGCACATAATAAAATCAACCTAACAGCCAACTTTTCAAGAATAAAGAATGAGCAAAAAAAGCTCAAATATATTATTAACTACAAGAAAAAAATATAGAGATAAAAAAGATAAAAAAAAGACTAAAATGAATAATTCAGTTCAAGAAATAAATATATTACCTTTAAGCATGCTTATTTGTGTTTCAGGATAAGGAGGCTGGGTTTTATATAAGAAAGACAATCTTTCTTGAATACAGCAAGCTGAAAGTCGAGCTTCAGCATCTTGATCCCAGCATTCTTCAATTGTGTCACACAAAAAACTGATCCCCTAAAGATGGAAAAGTATCAAATTAATTTATATACTAGAATTTCAGAAAGATTTTAACTGCAAAGTTGGCCATAAAGATTATTTTTGACAGTACTTAAAATCTTTAAACAAAAAAAATTGTAAACTAAAATCTATTAAATATCTATAAATTAGGTTCTATATATTTAAACCAATAATTAACAGAATGCCATAGTAAAAACTAAGTTATTGAAAAATAAAAAAAAAGTCATTAACCGGATGTTTCTTCCAAACATCCTTGAACTTTGGTCTTAATTTCTTTTGAGAAACAACTTCTTGCATGTCCTCAAGGGTAGGATGCTGTCCAACTGTATCTTCAAATGGTAACATGTATTGTTCCACAGGCCCTAAAAAAAAGTTTAAACTGGTTAAGAAAAGCTCAAATCATAACTTCCACACACACTTAAACTAATAACTAGTATCGTAATTCACATATCTGGCTATGGGTGTTTTTAGATGGGCTATGAAGCAGCACTGACAAGATATTACACATTTTGACACATACAGGATTTGGACAAATTCTTTTGATACAAACTTGTAAAATCACACTAAATTTTAGACAAGGTTTAACCGTATACTTGATTTTTTTTTCATTAATTGTGAAAGTGTGTGTAAAAACAAACTATTTTAATCATAAAGAAAACACCTCAGAAAGAAATTCGCCTCTCAGGGACTTCTAATTCAAAATTTTATAAACGCCAAAATTAACTATTCTCATTAATCTCTTTCAGAAATTAATAATTACTCGTTATCGCTTGCTAAATTTGTTTGAAATTCGTAGAATAAAGATGCGACACCAGAAGTAACAGAAAAGTAACAAAAATTTTTGTTACTTTGTTACCGCTAAAAGTAACTTAGTTGCAGTTACTTTCTGAAAATCTAACGGTGCTACATAAAAAAAGTACCTTCAACTGATGAGCACCTAGATAACAGCTCCCATAAAACTAACGCACAAGCATACATATCAATTCGCAGGAAGGCATCTCTATTAAAATTTATAGCTCCTTCTAATACCTCTGGGGCCATGTACCTGCGGGTCCCAACCTGTAAATGAAAATATGATATTAATTAAACTATAATGTGATAAGTCATAAAATTGAACCAATTTACAAATTAACACATTTATTTACCTGACCATGAGTTTGCGCAGCAGGATTTATATTAGAAAACAATAATGCCAACCCGAAATCAGCAATGCAAGCAGTCATGTCATTCTTGATCAGAACATTCTTGCTTTTAAAGTCTCGATGAGCAACCGCAGGTTTATACTTTTCGCCTCTAGATGCAGGAAATTCTTCGTGCAAATGCATAAGACCTTTGGAAATTGAGTCAGAAATGCGTAATACATCTGCCCAAGTTATAAGATTAGCCTAAAACAAAAAAAAACAGAATTATTCATAATTTTCCGATGTCACAGGCAAACCTTGACTGAATTGTGTAGCCTCAAAATTTACCTTCAAAAAATCACAAAGCGAGCCTTTATCATGATAGGCCGAAATCAACCAATATTCTGTTTGTAAATGATCACCTCGCTTTTCTACTCCTATAAAGTTTAGGATGTTATCATGCTTCATTTGTGGAAGCTTGTAAATTTCTTGCTCAATGAGCCATGAATTCTTATCCTAAAAAATAAAAAATCAATGTTAAGAGGGGAAGTTATGAGCCAGTAAAATATGCGTTAGGAGAACCTATTAAACCGGCTGAGTGATTGTGTATATCTTCTTAAAAATTTGAACGTTTTGGGTATTTAGTTGCATACTTAAAAGAGGAAAAAAAGACAAACTTTTGCATAATATTTTTTGTGATCAATTTACAGATCTAATAAACCATTGAAGCATTAAAACTTAGTCACATTGCCTGATGATACGCTCACTTAAAATTAGCAGATACGAAAGCTGAAACTGATTTTACAAGTGATCCTAAATTCGGAAAAGACAGAAATTTATAATCCTATTCTTCCAATGATTTCGAATTTAAGACTCTCTACCATATTAAGAAAAAGTAATGCCCATTTAAATTACCTGAGGTGGAAATATTTTTACTGCAACTGGTTCATTATTCATTATCGCCTTCCAGACAGCACCAAATCTACCTTGAGCTTTGACTTCTAGCAACTGTATAGGACGAAGTCCTAATAATGGAGTTGGAGGTGGCAATGGGGAAGGATCATTAGTGGGTAACTCATTAAACAGTGCCATTTTACGGCGCCGATACACCAAGTATCCAATTGTTACAGAAACTGTGAGTAAAAATAGAGGCAGAACAGTAAGAAGCATGATGTGCTGGACTTGACGAGTGTTTGAAGCCATATTAACAGGGGCTGCAGTGCTTGTCTTGGCTGCTGAAATAAACAAGTATCAAACATGTAAAACATTACAAAGAGGCAAAACTAGGTTTGAAAAAAGTATATTAATAAGAAAATTAGAGAGAAAAAGTATATTAGATTGAAAATTGTATATTAGAGAGAAAAAGTATATTATAAGAAATAGTGTTTTATTGAAGTTTAATAAAAAACTAAAATAAGTCAATTTTATTGATAGCAAATAATCATTTTATCCTATCAATAGTTTTAATGTTTTGACATTTTTTTTTATAGTTGTACCGGTATGGCAAAGCCTCTCTTTATAAAAATCCCATTAACATGATTTTATCCAAAAAAAATGTCAAAACATAAAAAGCCACATAATATTATAGACATTAGTTAACAAATAGTAAAAGTCAACCCAATGGACAATTTCCACATTCTTTTTATATTTATTTAAGTTAAAAGATGGTTATTTGAAAATGGTGTGAAAATCACTTAAGATAGGGGAAACAGCTGTGATGTTGGCTGCCACACAACACACTCCTCTCCGGGTTGTATGCTTCGTATTTACTATTTGACTGTATAGTTAACACATTTGGGGCAAGCAAGATTGTATATATTATTCAATAATGGTATGTTACTAATTGCTTCCTTCTGAAATGCTACAGAAAAGATATCTTCACCTACCAAAAGAATTTGTATATATATTGTACCTCATTATATAAAAGGCCTTAGGAATTGCAAAAAATGCATTAAATAGGATCTTGACCTTATTTACTTTAAGTTAAAATTTAAGGATAAAAAATAATAAAAAGCTGCAGAATCACAAAAGTTAAGTTTTAACGCAAAAAAAGTAGGGGTTATTATTCAGGGAGTTTAGTAGGGGATTGTGGGGACTAATGGGACAAGGGGCTATGTATATATTTTTACAAATACTCCTACACTACAGCATTTTAACAGTTAGACTCCATATTTTAACAACCAAAGATCAGCCATAAAAGCATGTGTTGAAGTTTATAGAAGCATTTTTTTTTTTTGGGGGGGGGGGGGGAATCCAAAGAGAGTCACAATTTTATCTTAACACTGTGGGGTCAAATGGGGCACGAATAAACCTAGCTTTGTATGCTTTTCTTGAAGAATCTATATAAATCTCTAATGCCGTATTCAGTCAAGTTGCCAAAAACTTTTAATTTTAAACTTTTTTTAAACTTATTTCATCATATAATAAGTGAAATTTCAAGTAGCTTTATTGATTAGACATTTTGCCACTTATAAATTCATAAATTCTATCTGAAAAGAGTTTTGTGCTATAAATAAAGGTGATCTTGGTGAAGGTAAATGATTTAGTGTTAGTAAAATTTACTAGAAAATCAAACTATTTTTTATTATGTTGGATTTATTTCTGAAATAGAATCTTTTTAAATACACAAAATACCCTGAAAAAGAGGACAAGTTTTGAATAAAATTATAAGACTCCATTATTAAACTACATTCTCTAGCGATTGAACAAAATCTAGGCAAGTATTTTCGATTTTGAGTTGTAACTTTGATATTTCACCTTTTAATATGAAATAATAGTTTTAAAAAAATAAAAATTCATGGTATAGGGTCAGGTGGGGTAAATAGGTCAAAACAGCACATTTTGCATTCACACCTTCAGTGCAATGAAAATATCCTTTATACCAGTGTAAAAAATATTTAGAATATACAAATGAACATGTCTTATAAAATTTAGTGAAATTTCCTAAAATAAACAAATTATTGATGTTGATAAATGTGTTTGAAAATGTGCTGTGCATAAATCTTCTTCAATTTGTGAAAGAATACCACGAAATAATTTCTTGGTTTTATCCCCAAAAACTCGACCTGGACCCACTTTCTTACTTGCAGTGAATTGAAATTGTCATAACTATCCTAGCTCAATAATAGTTTTTTTCACATGTAATGGTTTCATTTCTTCTCTGTTTTCCTACACATTTTTTTGCAGATTTATTTCCCCTTCTTACATTTTAGTGATATGTAGTCTATTTAAAAAAGTTGAAGTAGTTATAATTTCTCCCATTTCTTGTCTCTCTTCACTTCTCTCTCTTTTTTTGCATTTTTCCTTAGTTGCAAGCAATTGCTAGCTTGGAGAAGTGTCTCTACGATTGCAGATTTGATGTGCTTTAAAGGAGAACCTATACTTGACTCGTCTTGAAGGATAGCTTAGCTCAAACAGTCTGATGTGTTGTAGTTACCGACGTGACGCTGCTGCAACAGCTTGACTATTTTAGTTGATGATGTGATTGCCATTGATTCAACTGTTGGAATTGTACGTGGGACATGATATTTAAGCATTTGTTTTAACACAATATCTTTCGAGGAAATATCTCACTTCTTTTGAATCCACCAACGCCGTTTTTAGATTGAAATTCTTGAAAGCAGTTTTCAATAATGAAGGGGACAACGAATTTCAAATTTTCAGTCATTTATGAGTAAAAGAGAGGCAAACCAATATTAAAGGCAATTTACAAGAATAAAAGTTATCAGAAAGTGATTTGAAAAGCAAAATATTATGTTAGTTGTATAATGTGTGCTTAGCTGTACCTACATTAAAATATGACCTATTGTACCCCACTCAGGTTTTTTTGCTCCAAAAATTGTTAATCTTTTTTTTACTTTGATACTTTCTGAATTTATCTTGAACAGCTTCTGTACACTATAAGATAAAAATTTACTATACACGTGCTTTTAACTTTTCTTAAAACAAAAGTTTTCTACGCCAGAATTTAAAGTTTCCCAAATGAAAACATATAATAGCAAAAAAATTTAACTGCACAGTAGAATTTACAGTTAGTTTAGCATATAAAATGATGAACAGTATCAATAAAATATAAAACTGGCATCAGAAGAAGAAATAATCTCATTTGTTTTTCAGGAATATTGTTTTAAAACTGACCTATTTTCCCCACCTGACCCTATACAGTTATGTAAATAGTGTTTGTGCTTTCAAATTTTATTTTAAGGTCATTTCCTGTTTCCTTATTAAGACATATTTACATGGCAGACACATAGATAGACAATATTTACCATGCCCCATTAGCCCTGCATCCTGTCCCATTAGACCCCACAGGGCTAATGGGGCATTTACATATTTGTTTAAAGTGTTCAACAACTAAAATATGGTAATGTTTTAACAACTGTCTAATGACTTTAATAAACGAATGTTCAGTTTATGAGCTTGTAAAAAAAATCTTGTATTTTTGATGAAATACAGAGGTTAATAAAAATTTGTCCCCCCCCCCCCCACTCTCCAACACATAAATATAGTAGGTAACTAATTTAATTATGTAATTTATTATGTAAAATCTTAACATAGTAGTTTCATCTGAATTAAAGGCCCTGAGTCACAAGTCATCACCAAGTTGATTTGTAGAAAATGTGTCAAATCTAGCAAACTGGTATTGATAGCTTAAAAACATTGTTAAAAAAGTAATTTATTATTTTTTCATATTCATAAAAACTCTTTCATACTTATTTTTAATCTGTTAGTATTTTTGCAAATTTTTTTTTAATTAATTTTTTTAAATTTTTTCGTGATTTAAATAAAATTCTTTTTTTTTATTACAAATGTTGGGCAGATATTTTTCAAATCTACATACTTCTGAAGTATTTGTTTTAAATGCATGTGTAAAATTAGCTTGAGTACACGATCATGAGTATCTATTTTTACTTTGCACAAATAATTTAATTTTTAGAAATATTTTAACTTTAGTTAGGCAAAGAATGAAAATTACTGCCAAAAAATTGTAAAAAAAAGTTGTGGAATTACTAATTAAAATAAATTAATTTAACAGAATTCTAAAGATAAAATAAGAGAAAATTGTTTTACTACACAAGTATTTTGTTAATAATAAAGTTGGTATGTTTACTTTAAAATGGGACTAGTAATAGTTTTTTAGAACGTCATTTTCAACGTAACGTTCGCTCATACAATAGTAGAACGGTTCAAACAGATACTTTAGCCTTTTTGAGGTTAAATATTTAATAAACATTTTTGTGAGAATTTCACTTTAATTTGAAATTGGTGCTGCTTATCTTACTAGAAATAAATACTTGTATGCATCTTTAAAAAATATGGGTAATAAAAATAATGGTTTAATAAACATAAGGATTTAAAAATTTTGCTGTAGTTATACCGTGGGTTAATTTTAATGTAACTCTACTGGGTTATACAGAAAATGGATAAAATAGTATTGTCTGAGACTTTTTTTAAGACTAATTTTCTATGATTAATAAAAATTACAGATTGAGGTAGTCTAAATGTATCGCAGATTACTGTATCTTACCTACCAGGGTCTCAAAACAGATGTCAGAAGTGAGCAGTAATAATTGCTTCTAAGGGCTTGGATGCTAAATACTTCTGTCTTACAATATTATTGCAGTACAATACAATATTAATATAACTATTGCAGAAGAAAAAGTATCGATAATAAATTATTTTTTTCCTCATAATGAGTTGAAAGGTTTAAGAGCTCAGGACTTTTGAACATTAAATTAGGCTTAGAATGATTAGCAGTTTCTCTGCAAACTACCATATAGTGACTAAATAAAAATAACTATTTGACTAACAACTTTTCTGTGCAACTGTAGAATAACTAACTATTACAAAAGTATTTACATCATGTTACTAACTCCCAGTTGATAACAGAAAACAAAAAATATTACTTAAATAACATGGAATAACTAATTTAATACTTTAAGAGAGTTGCAAATAGTTTTGCAGATTTTTTTAATAATATTCAATAGGAATTTAAAAATATTTCTTGTAGCTAAAATTTATATAAAAAAAACTTAAATTTTAAAAAATGAACTATTTTTTTAAGTAAGGAAAAAAATATTTAAATTTACATAAGCCAAGATAGATCATTTAGAAATAATACAATGTATATTAAAAAAGTACAAATTATAACAAAAATTTCAATATTAATGTGTATTATGATAGTAGAGTAATACAAACCAGCTGGAGTAGGAGAAAATGCACTAGGCGGAATTCCCATATTTCTATTGCACATTGATCCTTCACAGCAACAAAATAAAAGCCGAACGTTTGGTTCACGTCTTGTTTCCACACAACGATTCTTGTTAGTTCCACTGCAAGCATCCTGGCTACCAACCCAGCATCCTAAAAATTATAAAAGAAGGGACTATATGTCAGTTCCATGTTCATTGCACTCTTAAAATGTATCACTAAGGGGGTGTCCATAAATAATGTGATGCGATTTTGCTGATTTTTTTTACCTCCTCCATCCGGATATTTGGCTCGACCCCCCACCCCCTTTTCCGTAATCTCACATGACATTTTTCAAAATTTGCATTTATGAAAGTTTTGATACCATAGAATCAGCCGACAACAGGTCTATCAGCAAACATTTGGGTGGGTACTGACAGAAATAGGGGTATAGGGTAGCTCAAGAATGAACTTGCAATCTCTCTTCACCCCCTCCCATCCTCAAGGGGAAGGACTTTGTGATTGATCATTGTTGTAGAACCCATTCAGGCAACACAAAGGGGTTTGCACTGAGGCATACAACCTGCTTGGCAGTCAGCATGGTTTACGGTAGATGCCTGTAATTATGGGGGCTTATGTGATACTTGGAAAGGTAAACAGACAAGGAGAAACATTTGTACTTTAACAATTCTGGCTGGAAGCCGCCGTCACGCCTTTAGCGACTCAAGTGGACAATTATATCTTGCTTTTTCCTTCCCAAGAAAAGCTCTAATTTCGGGAATGCGAAATGTTCCCTTCTTAGAAGATAAATTTCAAAATTGGCATCTGACAGCCTTCGGGAAGTAATGAAATTTTTTGTTACTTTGTTTTTGCTAAAAGTTACAGCTACATTCTGAAAAATCTAACGGCATCAGCTAAAAAAAAAGTAACTGTTACAAGTAATGCGTTACTCTGTGGTGCTTGAGCTACGAATTCTCAAACAGCAAAGTTATAGTTTCCTTGATCCTGAGTCATTCCACGTCAAATCAACACTCATTAAACATAACGGTCTCAGATTTTTTTGAAATTTGAAACAGAAGTAGTATTTATATAGTTATTTGTGAAATAAAAAATTTTATTCAAAAATATTGAACCGTTTTGAAAATATGGCACTTTAAAAGTTCAAAAAATTGGTCAAAAAACCGCATCCGACCAATTTTCAAATTGACCTAGAAGCTTTCCTAATTAAGCTAGAGACCTGGGATAGGTATCATCTGACAGAGATTTGTATGAACTTTTTAATGATATGTAACACACTTAGTATATAGAAGATTTTATTTAAATTAAAATTTAATTAAATTTTAAAATTTAAATTTTTTTAAAAAGTACATAATTTAAAATTTCGAAATTAATTACATGAATAGTTAGGACTCTTTCACATCATCTGACAAAATATCATGTTGGGATGAGAATGGGTTCATTGATAAAAAAATTCAAAACTAAACCTTGTTTTTCATAAATAATTGTTTTTATTAATAAACTCAACTAATTTTTAAAAATGGCCTAGATGGTTTCCTAATTAATTTAGAAATGGTGTTAAGTGCTAGTTTACAGCAATTTATACGACAATTTTAATAAAATATAACACACTCAGATTATAGAAGATTTTATTTAAATTAAAATTGAATTTTAATTTTTTTTAAAAAAAATGCATACTTAAAATTTTAAAATCATTTTTCATGAACAGTTGCTATTTTATTAACAATATATGGGTAAAATATCATTCTAGTATAAGAATTGTTCATTGCTTAAAAAAAATCAAAAATGAAGATTGTGTTTTCAATTAAAAAGTTTCACTATTAACCTTGATCAAGCATTTTTAAAACGACCTAGGAGGTTTCCTAATTCAGCGATAAACCTGTGGTAGCTTTCATTTTACAACACTTTAAGCGCTTTTCTTGATCTGTTGATACTTCCTTTTCCCAACATTGAGAAACTTCTGAAAAGTTTGTGACTAATATTTGTGATGTACTTTTGGGTAAGAAGGCATGATATTGCTGTGTGCCTTGGATAGTTACAGCTTTCTCAAACCTACTTCGCAAAAATAATTCTGAAAAAGTATTCTTATGATATTCAGCTGAATATAAATATTTATGAAAACCAAGCTTTTCATATTGATTTATTTTTAAACAATAGGATCAATTTTTATTATTTTTATCCCAAAATGAACTTTTGTTGGCAGATGTAAAAGAAAACTAAGTATTCATCGAATTTAAAAAAATGAAATATAATATTTTTTAATTTTTAAAATTTAAATTCGTAATTTTTTAAAAAAAATATTTAAAATTTAATTTAAATAAAATTTTCCATATGCTAAATGTGCTATATACATCATTAAAAAGATCTGACAAATTGCTGCAAAATTGAACTTACCACAGATTTCTAGCTTGATTAGGAAACTGTCTAGGTTATTTTTAAAGTTAATCGGATCAAAGTTATAAATGAAAACATTTATTTACGAAAAACATGCTTCAGTTTTGAATTTTTTTTTATCAATGAACCCATTCTCATCCCATCATGATATTTTGCCAGGTGATATAAAAGAGTTCTAACTATTCATGTAATTAATTTCGAAATTTTAAATTATGTACTTTTTAAAAAAATTAAATTTTAAAATTTAATTAAATTTTAATTTAAATAAAATCTTCTATATACTAAGTGTGTTACATATCATTAGAAAGTTCATACAAATCTCTGTCAGATGACACCTATCCCAGGTCTCTAGCTTAATTAGGAAAGCTTCTAGGTCAATTTGAAAATTGGTCGGATGCGGTTTCTTGACCAATTTTTTTAACTTTTAAAGTGCCATATTTTTAAAACGGATCATTATTTGTGAATAAAATTTTTCATTTCACAAATAACTATATAAATACTACTGTTGTTCCAAATTTCAGCAAAATCTGAGACGGTGAGGTAGAATTTTGCCGAAAAGTGTGTTGAATTGACGCGTAATGACTCTCCTGCATGGCAACCGTGCATTGCTAGGGCAACATAACTTAGTTTTACGACAACAAACTTTTTAGTCGTATTCTATGAATTTCGATAGCGCACAACACATACATTTACCATGTTGCTACTGAGCTTATAATATAAGTTTATTCTAAATATCTTTATAAAATAATAGTACAGTAAAAGCCTGTTTATCCGGCTCCCGATTAACCGGAAAGCTCAAATATCTGGAAAATTTCAAATTCCGATTTGGCGACGGAATTTAGCGATAAAATTGCATATTTTTCGCCAAAATTGCATTTCCCGCCAAATATAGTAAAAACTTTTCAGATTTTTTTTCCAAGAAAAACTTTCCTTTGGTGACAATATTTGGCGCAAAAAGTGTTTTTGGTTTACATTTTAAAATATCCTACTGGTTTTAGACCATGGGTTGGACGATTTATGTATTTAGATTTTTAGCATTTGAAAGTAATGATCGATTTTTTTCTTAATATATTACTATTTTTTAATACAAAATATTGTAGTATCAATTATATAGTATCATTATAAATGCAACATTAATATGCTATTTGCATATAAGTTACAGCCATTATCTCTTGTATTTTCCGGAAAAATCGGCATTTTTTGGTAATCTTATTTGGCGACTTCCGATCATCCGGAAAATTCCGATCATCCGGAAAATTATCCGGAAGTGTCAATTTCCCGAACATTCCGGATAAACGGGAGTTTACTTTACTAAGTTGTGAATATTAAAGGTTTTCATCGACAATTTCCTTCTGTTATTTCATCCGCTACACATACAGCTTTCCCTAACAACTCCAATCGTGAATTAAAACTTTCTGCTTCGACATCTCACCCTAAAAATTCGCAAATGTTGTCAATGAAATCAAGTCAAAGAATAAACCTCCGACCAACGTCCCCAACCAGTATGACCCCTTCCTCCCATTATACCTTTGCTCTTGTAAGAGAGCCCTTTTTGTCACCCTGCTCTTGTACAATAAACCACTAGTTGAACTGCAGTTTTGCACATTCCTCCTATTCATAGTTAGGCACAAAATTTTTTTTCCAAACAAAGGGGGTTAAGTGTACTCTTCCAAGAAAAGGGTTAACTCCTAAGCTGATGGCTTAGTTAAAAAAAATTACAAGACAGAAAAATATTCCTCGTTAAATCTTGATTGTAACAAGTGATTTCCCTTCCATAGACTTAGATTGGACTAACCAAATATTCCTGTTTCCCTTGGTAAATCAGGGTTCTCATTAAATGAGGGCTTGATACAAACAAGTTTGACTTTATATTATGTTTTTAAGAACTTTTTTTTAGTTTAGGAGTTATGAATTTTTGAAAACAGAAACAAAAAATTGACTTTTTTTAGTTACTTGACGAGTTAAAAACATCATGTTTTTTAAGGTATGATTTTAAAGAAAATTGTATGCACTTTAATATCATATTTATTTAAAAATGATTTTTTTTTTAAATTTATGAAAAACATTGAAGAATATCAAACATAGTATTTCTTTAAAAATTTGTAAAAATATATGTTATAAAATAAAATGTAAAGGTATCCTATGAAAGTTAGAGGTGGGATTAGTGGTTATAGCAAAAAATGTAAAAAAAATCTTTTTGTACTCAATTTTTTTTTTAAAAATACCAAATTATTTTTGAATGCACTTATGGAGTATGTAATAAATAAAATTGAAGTAAAATTTATGAGCTTCAATTTAATATAAAATTTGAATTTTTTTCAAAATTTTAGAAAGTTGAATTTTTTTTATAAAAAATCTAACATATTAAATGCGTTAATAAGTTTAGGTGGGTTGTCTTGTCAAAGTCTTTTTTTTATTGCAACAACCTGGGTTTAAATCATAAAATTTACACTAAAAGCAAAATATTATAACATTATTAGGTCATGGACAATTTACAGTTCCACATGTGTATGACGTGACAAGCGACATGTTGTTTGCAAAATGAGTTCAATATAACTGGGATTGATAATTTTATCATTCCTAAAACAATCACTTAATCCAGATTTAATAGATAAAAAGTGTAATGTGTTTTTTTAATGTTTTGATAATTTAAAATAAGGTCAACTTTAGCAGAATGATTTTTGAATTAAATTTTTGGAATTTAGTTCATTTTGGACTTACACATTCAAGTTTTATATATATACCTGGCAACTATATCTTATAAAATAATTACCTTTTAATTTGATAGTAAAAGAGTTGCCTGTGTTTTGCCAAAGACTGTAACACAGATTTCCTTTTTCACTCTCAGCAGGTTTGCACTCATCTGTTCCATTGCATCCTTCCCCATTGCTACTGCTACTGCACATGGTCTCATTGAACTTTTCACAAAGCATCTCATTGTTGAGATTAGTAGTTAAACCTGAAAGAAAACAGCATTATTTTGTAAAAAGTTAGTTAAACAATGTTCTCTTAAAAAGAATGGTCTCAGCCTCAGTTAGTTCAAATTAAAAGTAATCAATAGGGCTAAATGTTCTTTACAATTACTCAACATTTTTTACTTTCTTTGGTTTCCAGTCGTTTGAAACAACTGTTTAAAAATTTTAATAAAAAATATCAAAAACATACCAGGTCAAAAATTACATTTATTAAAAATAACTTTTTATATTATTAGCTGCAGTAAAATAGAGCATAAATAGAAAATAAATATTTCTCTACATAAAATGCAACCAATATACATTATACCTTACTAAAATTTTTTAAAAATGCAAGTAGGTTTGTGACGGTCATTGTCACTTATAACCACTTCCACATGCTGTTTCCTTGTGTATGTTACATTTTAAAATATAGTTTTGCTTCAGGGACTCATTTGTCCACCACACTTCCTTCCACTCTTTAATTTACAACAGCAAAATTGCAGCATTGTCCGTCATTATAGTTTTAGCTCAGGACGGATCGCTCAACCAACCTTTAAAGCCCCATAATTTATGCTCATTTGCAGCGAAATCGCAGTAGTCTCTTATCAGTATTAGTAATGAGTGTTCACTATTTTTATTCTTTAGGACAGATCAGCCCACTAAACCTAGGCAACTTGTATTATAGTTTGCAACTATAATAGTTTAACGTAATCAAGACAGGGGAGCCCATAGCCGGTAAGCCATTTGCCTTGCATGCAAAAGATCCTAGATTCGAGATGGGAAAGATCCTTATATATGCAGTCTGCGCAGCCAAACAATAAGACAGGAGGGGAAGTGCATGCTAATTATGCTCCAAAGTCTTGATGCTTCATTTGATGTTGCATGGGGTTTCTACTTAGGATTTGGGTTGTCACTTTACTGCAATTCTAAATTATGACATCTGTTGCCAATAGCCCTTATGTAGCTCTAGTGTGATGCTATTCAACTCAATTTGTGGCTTAATCACGCCATAGGGCCCTTTATTTTCGAGTTTAGGACAGATATCGGTAAATCAAACCTCTAGGTATTTTATTACTTTGAAGTTTGAAAGATGAATAATGGCCTGTCGGCAATGATATGATACCACAGACCATTACTTATGATACTGAACTCTTATTTCCAAATGAACTAATAGAACGGATAAATTAAAAAATAAATGTATAAAAAAATAGCAGAGGGTGGAAGTTAAATCGTTTTTTTTTTCCGCACAAGATAACTGAATTTCGTATTTGATTTTTTACCTAGGCTTCGACAATTGGCCGACGGAAAAAAAGATCGGCCCAATGGATGACTTATTCTTTTAAACATCGGCCCAAAACCGCCAATAGATGGGAGTCTCTGTCAACGGTAAGCGAAGGAGAGGGACCCCTTCAATACCAACAGGTAGGTATGACTACCCGACACCCTGGATTTTGAAGAAGCGACCCAGTAACTAAATGCAGAACTGGTCTTGAGTTATTCCAAGCGGGTCTGTAACCACAGGGTTAATGACCGAGGTAAGCAGTCATTTTAAAAATTTCACCAAATCAACATTTTTTGCATTTTCCCTTCAAAACACAAAAAGTTCACGCATTTTTTTAAGAGAATATAGCATAAATATTAATAATGTAAGAAAAATATCAATTATAAAAGATCCTTATAATCATTATCGTTTTGTAAAAAAAGCATTTTTTTTTACTAAGTCAATACCAGCCAGTTTAGCAAACTATAAATGATCCACCCTTAACTTAGTAAATGTCTATAAAAACCAAAGTTTCCAGCGTTTAGGTACCATTTATCTACCTCCTAATTTTGAATCATTGTCCGAAAAGGATTTTCAACCCTATTATCGGTGCTAAATATGTCATGTTTTTGAAACCAAAAAATAAACATTCGGGAAGAGAATTTTAAAATTTTTAGTATTTGAAAAAAAATTGAAACAAAAAACGTCTTTTTTTAGTTAATTCAGGTGGAGACGCTCTACTGTAACAGTTTTTCAAACTCTTATTTACTAGCCTGTTAAGCTCTTTAAAGAATTTTTGAAAGCAAAAGCTTTTGAAAGAATTTTGTCCAAATAAAGAATTATCCAAATGAATTCTGGTAATGTACATAACGGGCACGTTTCAGGTCTTGTGTGGCAACAGAAACACTAAATGAAAATAAATTATCGAGCCTTGATTGGCAAATAAATGTCAAGTGGGAATACAGCACCAATTGAAGAAAATAAAGGAATGAAAGCTAGAAGAATTACATCTCATTAAAGAAGCCTACCTTTGGCTGAAGTATACATTGACGCCCGGCAATAAAGTCGCCAATCCGGCAACCCCGTTAAATTCAGTTTTACGGCAACCCGTGGCAACGAAAATTTAGCAAAATCGCCAAATTGTGAAATTCGCCAATTTTAGCAACCTTTTCCATTGTTTTTTCGCCAAAAACCTGAAATCCGAAGTTTGGCAACCATGCATGTTTTATTTTTTTCTCCACTCCGACTCGCGACGGTCAAACGGTGCAGATGAGTCGAAATCTTTACTTTTTAATCTATTTAAATCTTAATTGTTTTTATTTCAAAGTAAATATTTTTCGTGCAGATCGATTTTTAATTTGATGTTTAACTATTTAAAATGATTATTTTTCATTATTTTTTTTCGGAACCTGCAGTATTATGATCCGCGTTTTTTATTATATTATCGTGGTATAGGATTTGCCTTTTTTTCCTGGTATGTTATGAATGTTTATCAAATGTTTTATATTTAAAAAGAATCGTTTTTAACGCTTTTTAATCCTTTTTTTAAAATACTGTTTGAAAAATCTTTTTAGCTACAGAAAATGTTTTCCTACTAGATGATCAGTTAATCGTAAACGTGAACATGTTTTCGTTATTTAATTCTTACATAAATCCCATTAATATTATTTAAAATAATAATCGTACTATGTTTAAGAATATGTTATGATTCTTTTTTTTACATTGTTGATCGTGCAACTAACTGTTAAATTCCGATTATTTTGTTAAAAATCACTTCGATCGTTAATGCCCTAGTATTAGTTAATGACATTTTTTCATTTTCCACGGGTCTTTTTGGCGGATATTTTCGGTATCAGCAATATATTTGGTAAGTATTTGTTGTCATTTCAAGATGGCAACAGACTTGGCTAACGCTAAGTTTGTTGTCATTTTGACTTGGCGACAATTTTTGACTTGTCGCCAAACCCGGGCGCTGATGTATACTTTAACCCTACCTTTAACAAAGGTTTTTGAAGAGAAGGAATGTTAGTCATTATTCCCTCAAGCTTTTGTTTAAAAAATACCTTTAGGTAGTCAAACAGTTAGATAAGAAATAATATTTAAAATGAATAAGACAAATTACTAAAACAAGGTATTTTTATTAGATTAAAATTTTAGTTTTAGGTAACTGTTTTCCTACTACTAATTCCTTAAATCCTTTTAAATATAAGCAATTACTTATGATAAAAGAAAGTAAATATGAATGTAAACGAAACTTACCAAAACAAGGATACAGAACAAGATGAAGTGTGATAAGGAAATAGGATGAACTAAGTTTATGAAATGACATAGTTGCTTTGGAAGAGAAAAACGACTTTTTAGATGAAATTAACAACATATCTACTCGTCTATAAGCTTCACATTGTCTTCAAAAATCAGTCGCGTCTATAATTTACATGATTGTTTACCAAACTTCCCGTAGGTAATGCAACACGAAGTAATGCAGAAACGGCATTTTTATGTTTGTACACAATGTCGCAGTGTGGCCGTTGTAGATACGATTGAAATATCAACACAACCACATCATAATCGTCTTTAAACAACATGAAATCTTTTTGATCACTGAGAATAATGAAATTTCATTTATTTTGCATTGAGGGGTCTTTCATAGCGGGTTATGCTAGGATTTAATTTTAAAAATTCAAAACAATTCGCTCACGACGACAACAACAACAATCATCACAATGGCGTTTGTTTTTGATTTTGGTTATTCACCACGCAGTACGATGGTGATTGGTGAACTGAATTGAACTCGATATACTTTAACATGCGTAAAGCGTTTCACAAAAATTTCGAGAATTTAGTTTGTTTTTCACACATTGAGCTCCTTACATAATTTAAAACCAGTATAAAAATCATAAATACTAAACTGTTTTGGAAATTAAATGTAATAAGTAAAAAAGACTTTATGAATGTTAAAATGGGTTTGTTTCATGTCGTGACGGCAACAGCTCTAGTGGTCTTGTTTTCACTTTTGGACTGGAATTACTTTTGTTTCGAGTTGGTGTACGAAAATGAGTTTTTTAAATTATTATACTTATGAAATTTTTTTAATGCCAAATTTCGGTGCTGTTTGTTGTTCAAATCAATTGTTAAAGGAAGCTTGCATAGAACGAAAAGTTTCATTTCTTCTATGACGGGCATTTTTTTAGTGAAACCGAAACTACCTATGAAATCGCAGGACAGGACAAATGAAAACAAGATCATTACATCTTCTGAAACATTTTCATTATTAAATTAAGAGGAACGTCTCATAGAACTAATGCATTAGTTTTGCAATCACAGCTTCCGCAGACGTATGGAGTTGTTTCATGGAGGATCTGGCAATAGCTCTGCGGTTTTGTTTTCATGTCTCTCGAATTACTGTTTTTGGTATTAGGGAGTGAGTTTTCGAAGAGAATATTTTAGTTGTTAATTTTTTTTATTTCCAACATCTTTCAATGCAAGTTTTCCTTGATAAATGATTAAAACAACCAACATCACATCAAGAAGTTGTAATTTAAAAAAATAACAACTAAAATAACTTATTCTTAGAAAACTCAATTTCGAATATCAACAAAAGTAATTCGAGAGACATGAAAACAAAACCGCCGAGCTATTGCCAGATCCTCCGTGAAACAACCCCATTGCTTTACCATGTTAGCCCTTTTTCCCCAGGTATGGGAGTCAACATAACATCGAAATGAAACAAATTTGAAACGAAAATTTTATCTAGTTGTTTAATTATATATTTTTGAAGTTTTAAAATGCCAAAAATTACTGCAAATGGCGATACTATTTTAAAACTTTATCAATGAATAATAAAATAACCGGATGTTATTTTCTTTTCAATTTTGTTTTAAATTGATGTTATGATGATTCCCATTCCTGGTGACAATGATTTTTTCATGGCAAAGCAATTCTTTTGAAAAAGTTGTGATTTCAAAACTAATGCATTAGCTCTATGGGGCTGACAGTACCTCTTAAAGGAACCAACTACTATAATAGAGGTACAAAGGGCTACAATTAGTCCTTTTTTTTCCTATTTGTGAGTCTTTTTCAATGAATGTCAAACTTCGGTGACCTTAATTAATAAAATAAAAAAACTAAACAATTTGTAGCACTATAAATTTGTATCATGCTCTCTGTAACAGTGGCGGATTAATGCAATTTTACCGGAAGGGGCGGTACCGGGCGGCTAGCTAACCATACCGGAGGGCTGGGTTTTCCTTAGTTTAGTTTGAATTATCGTCGCACTAGAGCTACACGAAGGCTATTGGCGAAGGGCGTCGTAATTTAGAACCACAGTCAAGTGATGCTGGGTTTTCCTTAAGGGAAGTCGGATGTGGTTCTATCTCGCCCATGTTATTAATTTTACTAACTTTAGGAACATTTTTCTCAGGTACTGTATGAAATATCCTTATGATTTTTTTTTATAGTCTGGTACTTACATATAGCTCTTTGATTTAAACCTAGGAGATTTCACAATATAAAAAAAACTTTTATAGTGATTTTTTAAAAATATGTATTAAAAATCCCCAAAAAATCCGATTTTTTGAGCAGAGATATTTTAAATTCCTTAGTTTAAATCAAAGAGCCATTAATGGGGAACAAATCCTATATTTATGTTTTAGCTGTTTTTTATGTTTTTAGTCTCACCTTTAAAAGGATTGGCCCAATTAACTTATGAAAACTATATTTAACGTTTCATATTTTTTAGGAGACAAAACAGCTGTAATAATACGACTGAAGTACTGACGATTGAAGCGGGTAAGCAGTTTGAGAAGTACACCATAAAGTGCTAGCCTGCCCAGCAGTTCCCAGCCCACCGGTATCGTCATTATATAATCAATATGTATATAAAAATTCGAAACTTGTGTTTATATTGATAACTAAATATAAAGATTTAAATGAACTTGTATGTAAATTAGTTATAAAAATAAATGAACATCTTAAAAGTGTATTTGCTAGATTTGAATCTAAGAAAATGTATAATTTATATTCAAAGCAAATTGTGGTTCCAAACACACTGTTAATCTTTTTATTTTAATATTTTATAAACATTAGATATTATATTTTTACATACATATAGACAATTTTGTATTAAATAAAATGCCTTAAATATTTCAAAAGCTTTACATCGATGGATTTGAATCCGTAAAAAAGACAATTGTGGAAAATAATTCTAACATTTCTTTTTTACATTTGGGTGAAAAATACTAATAACAAATTATGTAATCAAATCCTATAAAACATCCTAATTATTTTTTTTATAGAAAAATACATCTGCTCAAATATGATGAAACTAGACCAAATACGACAAAACTAGAACTGTCCAAAAACAAAATAAAAATGATCAAAAATTACTATGCCAAACTCTCAAATGAACAATAATAATCCTCAATTTAACGAAACTGGCAGGACGAAATATTTCTTTAGATTTGACGAAATTCGAATCCTCATTAAAATGACGAATCAAATATCCTCACTTTGAGGAAGGGAAAACTCGGAGCATTTGCCAGCAAACGGTTTTGTCGAAATTAAAGAAAATTTCGTCGTTTTTTGAGTATTCGTTTCTGAGAGTATATGTTTTATTTCTTCTAAATAAGTTATTTGAAATGTTCTGCCTGTTATATATTTACAGGAAACTTTTTATTAACATCATCGAAAAGCTAGTAGAAAGTAATACAAAAAAGTATAATATCAAAAGTAAAATGTACTTTTCAAAAAAGAATTTAAAAAAATTATTCAGCAACTGCATCAACAACGTCATTTTAACTCCATTGTACCCTTAAAGTGTCCTTATAATTAAGTGTAAAGTGTCCTTATTCTTTATCTAGTAATGGGATGTTCAGATACTTCACTAGCTTCCTTACTTGGTAGATTATCTTTTCCAGATGATATTCCATCTTTCCTACATTTTCGCTTCTGAAAAAACATACATACTAGACAGATACATACATACATATTATATATAATATATATATATCATATATATATTATATATATATATATTATATATATATATATTATATATATTTTTATATATATATATATATATATATATATATATATATATATATATATATAATATATATAAAATATATATATATATATATATATATATATATATAGATATATATATATATATATATATATAATATATATATATTATATATAATATATATATATATATATATATATATATATATTATATATATAAGTAGTAACATACATAGTAAACAGATACATAGTAGTCAGAACGGTATTCGATTTTTAAAAAGTACGATTCTGTTACCACTTTTTTGCAAACATGTGCTCAAGACGTTTATAGCATAGTTTTTCGCTATAGTTTGAAGTTTTAATAGATGATTGATAATACAGTTAAATTTCGTCATCAAAAAAGTCGCACCTCATCTCATCTACAATTTGGCACTTTTCAAAACATTGTCTCATAAGTATGATGATTTTTGTGTTTCCACAAACTGGATGATCTAGCTATTTTATTCCTCGACCATCCCTTTCGATATTCATCTGACGCCTAGCAATCCCTGAGGAAGAGTACAGGGGAAGAACCCCTTCATTGCATAGTAGTCTGTCTGCATCAGGTCTGCTTGGCGAAGATAGCGAGTCATCGCCTAAACTGGTATGAAGAAACCAGTTTTGCCTTGGTTCTTATCACGCGACCACGGGTATACTATCTCTATGATCAAAATTAACTCCAGACAAATAGTCTGACGCTTGAACCGCGGACGAACCAAGATAAAAAAAACCGGTTTCCGATCGCCACTACTCGCCAAGCAGATTTCAATACGGACAGATTCCCTGGCGATGAAGGGGTTTTTACCCTGAACTCTTCACATGAGAGAGAGGAACTTTTATATACCCTCATAATAGCCTTTAATATAGAAGTGTCCGGAAAATGTAACAAATATTAACATTACCATAACAATAATACATAACAAGTTAATTTAATACAATATGTACTGTATTATAAATAGAAATTTAGGACTTGCAAAGATCTATGTGTACTTTGTTGGGTAATACTTAGAACTTTTCCTTTTTAAAGTATCTTAAGTTATGAATAATTATTTTTCATTTGATATGTTATGTAATCGTTTACGGCTGCCCATTTCTTGCCTCCTTTAGGAGCTTTAACACAGCCAATTACGCCTCGTAATTTAGAACCCTGATCGAGAGACGAGGTCGACACCAGAGCGGACACCCAACGGATCTTCGAGCGACATCGTACGGTAACGCCGTCGGGCTTTCGACTCCACAGATTCAACGAGCATGCAGTATATCGCAGTGTACTCGGGCACCCCGGCGATTTTTAGAGGATTTTTCCACCAGCACGAATACGTCTATAGTATGACTAGGACAAGTAAGTACAGAACCAAGAACCATCTCGATGACAGGCTCGTCGCTTACACCTCTCGGCCGCCAGGGGGCCTTTCATTTGATTAGTGATAAATGTTTGATCTCCCAGTGGCTGAGTGGTGTAATCGACGTGCCTTTCACCAAGAAGGTTCTTGATTCTGTCCTTGACCTAGCCATGCTATAGATGTATTCGCGCTCGATGGAAAATCGCTCAGGTGTCAGCCTCGTCAGGTACTTCAGGTAAGTGGATGCTCGAAGTTCCGTTCTGCCAGCTCAGGTGTCAGCCTCGTCACTTGACCAGGGTTCCAAATTACCAGGCGTAATTGGCTGTGTTAAAGCTCCTAAAGGAGGCTAGAAATAGGCAGCAGGAAACGATTACAATATGTTTATTTACAATACAAGATTCAAACTCATAAGCTTCGGCTGGGATAGCCTGGTTGGTAAGGTCATGGACTACTGGTATCCCTAAAGGGTATATCACACGAGCAACTTTTCCCCAACCCAACTCTCAACGCAACCTCTGTTCCGACCATGATTGGCGGAAATTGTCACGTGCTATGACGTAGGCGTTGGAGAAATTTTCTCCAACTCTGTCGTTTCATCGCGACGGAGTTGATCAACTTGGTCCCAACAACCAATCAGGTGAATCGGTGACTGTCGCTACACTGACGTCACGGCTCTGTTTTGGTTGAAGCCAAATCTTCAGGTCATATTGCGCCAAATTGCCAAGCTGTTGTTTATTTATTTTACATGCACGATATTTTGATTTTCAATCTGAAGTATAATAAGCTATTTGACACAAAAAGGAAATAAAACTCTTTGATTTGACATATCTTCTTATTTTTTCGATAAAAAATGTTGAAAAGTTGAGGGTTTTTTTTAAACGGAAATTGTTACTTAGGGGCAGGGCCAATTCCACACAAGATTTATTTATATATCTTAGAAAAAAATCCTTAGCACAGCTTTTAGTTCAACTTTAATTGTAAGAAAAAAGCTACTTTTTAAGGACTTTCTTACGTTAATTCAATAATTTTATATATCATTTGCTATAATATGTAAAGTAGATGGGTAAAATTGCCCCTTTTGTTCTAAATGTGAAAGCTATACTGTATATCAGCTTTAATTTAAAATTTGTAAAAAAAATATTTGAAATTTTAAGCAAAAATCCAACAATTTTATAGCCTTCAAAATATCTCTCAACGCAATTTAACAATCTATAGTTGGGAAAATAAAACTTTTTAACTTATATCTCTCAGTGTTTATTTGTTTTATTACAAAATAAGGTGAAAGAAAAATTAATAATTATAAGAGAAATCCTAAGCATGCGATAAAATAAAACTCAAATCAATCCAAAGGTCCGATTTTTAATAAATTGTCGCCTACTGTAGAGATATCGTTTTAGTTATGACAGTCGGAAAAGAGAAATCTTCTCATACTCTGGCAACCCTTTAACAACTTTGTGGGGGCCGAAATTGGGGGGAGAAAGTTGCGTTGGTAGTTGGGTTGGAGGAAAACGCTCGTGTGATACCCCCTTAAGGTTGCGAGTTCGAGTCCTGGCCGCCATCATTCCTTGGAAATTGGACACGGTGAAGGAAGGCCGCATGAACTCCAGCTCTCACTGACTCTGGATGAGCATTTAGTGGCCCTCTATGGCACTTGTTTTGGATAAGAAAACGCGAAAGCGTATCCATGATCTCTCTGCTGAGAGTTGGAAATTCCCTCAAACTCTTCCTCTGGATCCTCTTCTGACATGGTAAATATTCAGCACGATTCTGACGCCGAAGTGACCTACGCTACGTTCAAAGACAGTACGCTTAATGATTCTAACCTGATGGAATCGGAGAATTCTGATTCTGACCCGAACTTTAAATCCGATGATCCGAAATGCGGCACTCCGGAATATGCCCTGGCGAGGGTAAAGGAGCTTAGTGCTATTAAAAACCCAACGCCTGCAGACAAACGATATCTCGAAATCCACCAAAATTACTATGAAGATCTTGTCGCTAGAAAACGCAAAATCGATGCTCTCTATCCTGATCTTCCGAAAACCCCGGTAAATCCGCACTTTGGTCTTAAGCCGAAACTCTTCAACCCCGCCGCTAAATCGGCTAATTCTGGTCTTAAATCAAAGCCCAAACTTAATCCTATCGATCCCCCCGCTGAAATTCCCATAAATAAAGATGATTTTACTGAAATTCCTAAAAGATTAACCGCTCGGCCTAAATCACCTAAAACTCCAAATGTTACTGAAACGGCAAATTCCTTTCAGCCAATCGCGGACGAGCCCACTGATAGCAGCGATGCGGAAGAATGTATCCTTCCGCCGATCCGCCCGATTATGCTGAAAGCCGATGTTAATTATAAATCTCTTCTAAACGATATAACCAAACTTGTTAAATCCGAACTAAATTGCAGAGTCCAAGGTGACTTTATTCGCATTCAGCCTAGCTCTGACCTCGAATACCTTACGATAAATGATTTCCTTTCCGACAAAAAAGCCGACTTCCATACTATCAATAGACATAAACTTCGTCCCATTAAAGTCTGTCTTAAAGGCCTCCCCCGAACGACTCCCTGTGAGGAAATAGCTGACGAGCTCAGAGCTCTTGGATTCAAAATTGAAAAAGTCGCTCAACTTAAAAACCTTAGAACCCGATTCCCCTATCCAATTTACCAAATCACCATCACCGATAAAAAACATGCCACGGAAATCTACAAGCTAGAATCCCTCATGTATATGAAGATTACAGTTGAGGAATATGTGCGACCTAAACAACCGCTTCAATGCTATAACTGTCAATCCTATTTCCACCACTCATCGACTTGCAAAGCACAACCGAAATGTGTAAAATGTGCCGGTAACCACCGCACCCAAGACTGCACCAAAGATCGCGAAACTAAACCAACCTGCATAAACTGCGGCGGCGACCACACAGCCTCTAGTAGGCTGTGTCCAAACCGTCCCAAAATTAACTTAACCGGTAAATTTGACCGACTAAATCATAAATCCTATGCTGATATCACCGCATCAAATCAGCCCAAACACAGCCAAACAACGGAAAACTTAAATATCGACCATAACTCCCAAAATACCTTTCTAAACTTTATGGAAACTGTCTCTAAAAGTCTTGCTGAACAACAGCAATTAATTATCCAAATCTCTCAAAATTTCACCGCCGCATTAACAAACCTCATGAAATTAATCGAAAAAATCGCCGCAAAAAAATTAGGTCCGCCTAATTTTTTTCGAAAACCGCATGAAATCCCATCCCTAATCTCCACCCTTCCGTTCCCGGGGAACTTTTGCTGGTATTTTTTGAAGATTTCAGCTCTGGTTTCGCAGGGACTCTAGGAGTCCTGACAAATAGACCATTGTATGCACTTCATGCCGGCAAAGGTTGCCTTCCCGCCGCATCTTTTCTCCTTCACGCCGTCCCATTCTTCCCGTAGTCTAGAGGGCGTCCCGATCGATTGCTAGCTCCCTGACTGGAGGGGATAAAGGGTGTATCCCTCCGCCGCCAAATTCCGAAGTTCGCTTTATCTACGTCGTCATTTCTCATGTTTTCTCAGTTGGTCAACATATCGTTCATGTCTGATACCTTCTCATGATTAGGAGACGAAAAGCGCCTTCGGCGCTAGTTCTTCGGTAAAGTCAAACAAGCGTTAGCGTAGCGTAGTCCTGGCCGCCGAAGACCCCCGTGTAAGCTAATGGTGACTGGTGCACGTTAAATTCCGTCATGGTCACAAAGTCCTCCAAGTTCCCATACCAAATCAATACCTCTGGGGGTGACAAGTCAATAGAGCTGTAGCACACTTCGGAATTTCCCCCTCAGGCCCTAGCAACGGGCCTTAGCAACTCCTTGAAGGACCAACAATGCAGTAGTTGCATAGCGTTACACTCGGATAGTGCTAATTTTATGGTTTTCGGCTTATGTTTAGGCTTTTTATAATGTCTTAGCTTGATTTTGTGTTGAAGAAAAGGTACATGAATAAAATTCTACAGTTAAACGGTGAAGATTCATAGACTGGGGATCGGAAAACCCTAAAATTGGATAGTTTTCCGAAACTGACATGGGAGATTTTTCCGGCCTGGCAAAGCAAAACTCTTCTGCGCATGCTTGAGAGAACTACCAAATTCATTATTCCAGCAACCTATTCCTTTTGGCGATGCTATTTGTTTGGCGATTTTTATTCATTGAAGTTTAAAGTAAACAACCATATGTTTGTGCGTGGCTGGCATAAACTTTTAAAACTGGTAAGTTATTATTTTTTAATACTAATTTTAAAATTATTGTAAAATTGTAAACTATGAATACTCAATTGATTAATTTATATTGTTGTTTAAAATCTTTTATCCCGCGTTCCTGTTAAAAAATGCAAGAAGCAAGTTAGTACGTCCGTCGGTCGAGAATGTAATTGTTTTTCCATGAAGCACAATTTTTTCAATTTTTTTTATTAAGTGAAGTATTCAGAGTAAATGTTTAATAAGCCATAACGGTTCATTATTTTGGTCCTTTTAGTTGCTACTTTTCTTTACCATAGCCGTACCAACGGGATATAGCTTCTAATCTAAAACCTGATAATCAAATGTCAGACCAGACTTACTGCATTTCGCAGTACAGTACTGCCTTTTAGGCTTTTGTGCTGCCGATTTCAAAGAGTCTTTAAAATATGTAAAATGTCCTGTTTTTTTTGTATTTATACTGCATAATGTCCTGCATTTTTGTGTGGTTTTTAAAATTTCTCCATTAGAACCATAATTATAAATTTTTCTTTACCGACAACTCTTAACCAAACCAGAATAAAGCGACTCTCTACATATACTCTCAATCAGTAGTTAGTCATACATGGCAGGCAAGAGCTTCATAATATCGTAACCTAAAAATAAGTATTTGTTTTAAATTTTTATAGTTCTGAACCGTTTAAGTGGTTTGCACCATATTACAAGAGTTGAGTCGATTACAAGACTGACTGAAACAATACTATAAAATAAACATGAATAAGTTTGTTTTATTGTTTTGCTTCTTCAACACTGTACTGCATTGATGTAGAAAATATATGGTCACCCACTTAAAAGTACATTCTTTTGTATGTTAATTATACATTATAAATGCATCATTTATTGTAGTAAAAAATTTTAGAAAGAAAATACGACGTCCAATACTAAATTATATAGGTTTTGTTAGCATATGTTTAAATTTTCAATGTGTAACTCCTTATGTTTATATTTCTTTCATGATGTAGTGGTAAATAATAATGTAAATTTTTTTCTCCTTCATTTAGGCAAATACTAAATATGGTTTGTGTCTGGATGCTAGTTAAATCAATTATATAGCATTCATTCACAAGTGTATTTTTAGTTCCCTGCATCAGCCGAACACTAGAAGCTGCGACCTTGAAAAAGACCAACATTATTCACCTATGTTTGGATTAAGTCCCGTGGATTAGACACAGGGAAACAGATGTACAATAAAAGGGTTTCACCAAATTTCTTGAATGGTTTTTTTTAAGGGGGGTCAGGTTTTAATACAAAGCCTTTCTTGTAACTCTCCATAAGTTATTTTTTCTTTTGGTTTAAAAAAGTAAACTCTTTAGTATAAAATTTTAGTAATCGGTATTGTTTAATTTTGCAAGCCATTTAGTTATCTTCCCAAGAACTGCATCATATGGATAAGTACCTATGCTGGAGCCTATAACCAAATGTTGGCTAATAGTGCATACTTTTGCATGTCAATCAGAAATAAGATGTAATAGCATTTATCAGAGTAAAATTTTAGAAAGAAATTAAATTCACTGCAAACAAACCCAGCTAGTCTTGTAGCTTATCATTTTCTAAACCTCTCTTTATTGTGAATAAAAAAAATTCTTATTATGAATTCAATTTGTTTGTTTTTTAAGTAACGTAACATATAATGCTCAAAACTTATTGATGTGTAAAATTCTAAAGCAATTTTTATATATAATTCAATTTGTTTGTTTTTTAAGTAACGTAACATATAATGCTCAAAACTTATTGATGTGTAAAATTCTAAAGCAATTTTTATATATTAAATTGAAAAGCCTTTTTTGTTTCATTGCTGTTGTAGGTTTAGAATATCAATGGAAAGAGAAAATATTTGAAAAGGCAATAATACAGAAAAAATTCAAACTTAAGAATTTGAATGTTCATGTGTGACAGTAAAAATGAAGCAATGCAGATTTAGCAGGTTCACTAAATACTTATCAGATTGACAAATTAGAGAATTAAAAGTCAGAGAGCTCTTATGTTACCATTACAGTGGAATTGGAAATATGGGGATTGAGTTCTCTTGCTCAGAGTTTTATATAACTATTAATACAATATATTGGTCAAGCAGAATCTTGTAGATAATGGGGATCATTCATTAATACATTTATGTTTAAAAGAGCTGTTGGGAAGCAATAAGACCCTAATATACATGGGCATTTATCATATTGGGACAAAGTAATTAAAACAATGAGTGTATTTAAAACTCTGTATAATGTCAACAAACCCAATAAAAAAACTAACTGCCAAAAAAAAAGATACGAAGCCAAATACGGCAAACTGTGCTCTTTCACGATTCGCTTCAGTCATGCTCGACTGAGCAGTAGAGCATGCGCAGAAGTGTTTTGCTCTTTGCCAGACCGGAAAATCGTCATATTTCCCAGCATGCATCTTCCTTGAAGGACGCTACGTCATATTTCCCAGCATTCTTAGCTTCCTTGAAGGACGCCTACGTCATGTGCTACAGGTCAATTCTGGGTATCCTCTAGTTGGCCTCTGTCTCTAAACATTAGATGGATCCACTTACAAGCGGTAGTGCTGCCCTCTATTGAGAGCGAGTCTGCTGCTCTTTGTGTGTGTGGTGTCTGTCTTGATAAGGTTTATAAGCGGTTCTCTGACCACTGGCATCTTTAAAGAAGCTTCCTGCCCGATCACCTATTTTCTTTGCTTGAAGGAGGCTAGAAATAGGCAGCCGGAAGCGATTACCTTACCCTTTGATTGCACGTAGTATTGCTATAGGTCACTAGAGGGCGTTGCTTTCGTTGGTTGGTAGACATATATATTCAGGTTTGTGTGCTTGGTCAAAGACCAATAGAGCTGTAGCACACTTCGGAATTTCCCCCCCAGGGCCCTAGCAACGGGCCTTAGCAACTCCTTGAAGGACCAACAATGCAGTAGTTGCATAGCGTTACACTCGGATAGTGCTAATTTTATGGTTTTCGGCTTATGTTTAGGCTTTTTATAATGTCTTAGCTTGATTTTGTGTTGAAGAAAAGGTACATGAATAAAATTCTACAGTTAAACGGTGAAGATTCATAGACTGGGGATCGGAAAACCCTAAAATTGGATAGTTTTCCGAAACTGACATGGGAGATTTTTCCGGCCTGGCAAAGCAAAACTCTTCTGCGCATGCTTGAGAGAACTACCATATTCATTATTCCAGCAACCTATTCCTTTTGGCGATGCTATTTGTTGGCGATTTTTATTCATTAAAGTTTAAAGTAAACAAAAACAACCATATGTTTGTGCGTGGCTGGCATAAACTTTTAAAACTGGTAAGTTATTATTATTTTTTAATACTAATTTTAAAATTATTGTAAAATTGTAAACTATGAATACTCAATTGATTAATTTATATTGTTGTTTAAAATCTTTTATAGTTATCACGCGACGCGTTCCTGTTAAAAATGCAAGAAGCAAGTTAGTACGTCCGTCGGTCGCGAATGTAATTGTTTTTCCATGAAGCACAATTTTTTTTTATTAAGTGAAGTATTCAGAGTAAATGTTTAATAAGCCATAACGGTTCATTATTTTGGTCCTTTTAGTTGCTACTTTTCTTTACCATAGCCGTACCAACGGGATATAGCTTCTAATCTAAAACCTGATAATCAAATGTCAGACCAGACTACTGCATTTCGCAGTACAGTACTGCCTTTTAGGCTTTTGTGCTGCCGATTTCAAAGAGTCTTTAATATATGTAAAATGTCCTGTTTTTTTGTATTTATACTGCATAATGCCCTGCATTTTTGTGTGGTGATTAAAATTTCTCCATTAGAACCAACCATAAGTATAAAATTTTCTTTACCGACAACTCTTAACCAAACCAGAATAAAGCGACTCTCTACATATACTCTCAATCAGTAGTTAATCATACATGGCAGGCAAGAGCTTCATAATATCGTAACCTAAAAATAAGTATTTGTTTTAAATTTTTATAGTTCTGAACCGTTTAAGTGGTTTGCACCATATTACAAGAGTTGAGTCGATTACAAGACTGACTGAAACAATACTATAAAATAAACATGAATAAGTTTGTTTTATTGTTTTGCTTCTTCAACACTGTACTGCATTGATGTAGAAAATATATGGTCACCCTACTTAAAAGTACATTCTTTTGTATGTTAATTATACATTATAAATGCATCATTTATTGTAGTAAAAAATTTTAGAAAGAAAATACGACGTCCAATACTAAATTATATAGGTTTTGTTAGCATATGTTTAAATTTTCAATGTGTAACTCCAAATGTTTATATTTCTTTCATGATGTAGTGGTAAATAATAATGTAAATTTTTTTCTCCTTCATTTAGGCAAATACTAAATATGGTTTGTGTCTGTATGCTAGTTAAATCAATTATATAGCATTCATTCACAAGTGTATTTTTAGTTCCCTGCATCAGCCGAACACTAGAAGCTGCGACCTTGAAAAAGACCAACATTATTCACCTATGTTTGGATTAAGTCCCGTGGATTAGACACAGGGAAACGGATGTACAATAAAAGGGTTTCACCAAATTTCTTGAATGGGTTTTTTTAAGGGGGGTCAGGTTTTAATACAAAGCCTTTCTTGTAACTCTCCATAAGTTATTTTTTCTTTTGGTTTAAAAAAGTAAACTCTTTAGTATAAAATTTTAGTAATCTGTATTGTTTAATTTTGCAAGCCATTTAGTTATCTTCCCAAGAACTGCATCATATGGATAAGTACCTATGCTGGAGCCTTATAACCAAATGTTGGCTAATAGTGCATACTTTTGCATGTCAATCAGAAATAAGATGTAATAGCATTTATCAGAGTAAAATTTTAGAAAGAAATTAAATTCACTGCAAACAAACCCAGCTAGTCTTGTAGCTTATCATTTTCTAAACCTCTCTTTATTGTGAATAAAAAAAAATTCTTATTATGAATTCAATTTGTTTGTTTTTTAAGTAACGTAACATATAATGCTCAAAACTTATTGATGTGTAAAATTCTAAAGCAATTTTTATATATTAAATTGAAAAGCCTTTTTTGTTTCATTGCTGTTGTAGGTTTAGAATATCAATGGAAAGAGAAAATATTTGAAAAGGCAATAATACAGAAAAAATTCAAACTTAAGAATTTGAATGTTCATGTGTGACAGTAAAAATGAAGCAATGCACATATTTACTCATAGAGAATTAAGTACATTATTTAGCAGGTTCACTAAATACTTATCAGATTGACAAATTAGAGAATTAAAAGTCAGAGAGCTCTTATGTTACCATTACAGTGGAATTGGAAATATGGGGATTGAGTTCTCTTGCTCAGAGTTTTATATAACTATTAATACAATATATTGGTCAAGCAGAATCTTGTAGATAATGGGGATCATTCATTAATACATTTATGTTTAAAAGAGCTGTTGGGAAGCAATAAGACCCTAATATACATGGGACATTTATCATATTGGGACAAAGTAATTAAAACAATGAGTGTTTTTAAAACTCTGTATAATGTCAACAAACCCAATAAAAAAACTAACTGCCAAAAAAAAGATACGAAGCCAAATACGGCAAACTGTGCTCTTTCACGATTCGCTGAGCAGTAGAGCATGCGCAGAAGTGTTTTGCTCTTTGCCAGACCGGAAAATCGTCATATTTCCCAGCATGCATCTTCCTTGAAGGACGCCTACGTCATATTTCCCAGCATTCTTAGCTTCCTTGAAGGACGCCTACGTCATGTGCTACAGGTCAATTGCTTTCGTATAATTGTTTGCTTGTTTTTCTTTCTAGCATTGGTTTTAGCTAAACAAATATCTTGCATTGCGGCGATTTTTTGACTAAAATTTAATTAAATACTTTTTCTAATAACTTTTGAATAATGTAACAAACTATAAATTTTTCGAAACTTTATTTGTTTCGTTCAATTTTTAACATTATAAAATGCTGGCATGAAGAATTTAGGGCATTTAATGAAATTGTTTCAGAATGAATTTTATTTTTCCATGTTTTTCATATTTTCATTTAAATACAACAAACATTATTTAATTCTTCAAAAGCCACATGATGGTTTATTTGTTTATAGTAGGTTATATTTATTAATGTTTCTGTATCGTATTTGGAAAATATCTTGAAATGAAATACCACATCTGTTCTGGTTGAAAATTTTATTATTTCTGCATTGTGTCATATTGTTAAAAATTGTGTATATATTTCTGCAAAGTTTTGTATTACATCTCTATCTTTTTGCTCTTGCTCCTGGTTGAGCTTTTTTTTCTGCATAGGGTCTCGGGTGATACTCCGCAAATTTGAGTGCAGGTATTCGGGGGGGCTCAAATGCCATGGTGATTGATGATGCATTTCAATTTATTATTCAAAATTATCAAATAATATTTGTGTTTAGGAGTAGACATTTTATTTACTACGTATATATATATATATTATATATATATATATATATATTATATATATATATATTATATATATATATATATATATATATATATATATATATATATATATATATATATGTAGTATATGTATATGTATGTATATGTATATGTATATGTATATGTATATGTATATTATATATATATATATATATATATATATATAATATTATATATATATATATATATATATATATATATATATATATATATATATATATATATATATATATATATATATTATATCTTTACAATGTTAAATAAAAAAATTAAATAAGATGTGAAAATGCTTATTTTACTCATAACTGTTAATACACTTTAAAAATAAATTTACATATATAAAAATTTTCAGAGGGAACTAACAAAATATATTATAGAAAAGTAAAAAAAACGACTGACAAAATTTTACATGGATTAGGAAATGTCAAAATGTAAATTCTTTTATAAACAATTATACAAATACTCCTATAAAACAAACATTATATGTTATTTTTAAATCGAGTAAAATCACACTGTTATCCCGATGCCGTTTTCTATTACATTTTTATTTACATTTATTTATTTATTTCTTTTACATTTAGTGAGGTAAACTTTTGAATTTTTGTCTGGAAAGGAAATAAACTGATTTAAATGGGACTGTTTTATTTCTTCATGGGTTTATTTTTTGTGTGCTCATTTTATTTCTTATTATGAAAAAATATCTAACTTCGAGATGTCATTCAATCCATAATTATTTTGTTATATAAAATTTCCTGTGACAACCGCCTTGAAACATATTAGCCACTATTATACGAAACTAGCGCCACAAGCGGCAGAGAGGTGAACTAGCGTCGTCTTCGATTGTCATTGGAAATGCTCAAGACGGACAGGCAGCTCCTATAAAGATGGCAGTGGTGCTGTATGGATTGAAATATCGTTACACTCGAGCTACACGACACGAGCGCTATGGGATTATGGGAATCGCAATTTAGAGCCACAGTCAAGTGACGAGCAGATACCTTTGTGGACACACAACGCAACTATAAGGGCGACATCTTACTGTTTGGAGATGTAGTTTTATTAAACATTGTATAAGAGATATTGTGTGTGTGACGATTAGGCTTTGGATGATTGAGTCTCGCTATTGAAAACAATGAAAACGACAGATGAAGTTTTGTTCCCTTCTCTATCACCCGCTGAGGTTAATGTTTTTCTTATTTATGTACCATAAATATGTATATATTTAGTAGTGTTTACAGTTTATACCAATACCAAGAGTAGTGAAATGTGCAAAGCAAAAGTCGAAGCATTTCTTTTCAATTCAATGATTAATTTTTATCTGCAGAATTTAGTTTATTTGAAGCGAGCTACTAAGAGCAAGTTTAAGATTTTTTTCAAAGCCTTTAAAAGTTTAAATTTTGAACACGATTCAAACAGTATATGTAAAAAATGAATAGGTCATTTATATACAGTACAGAAGAGCCAGGTTTGCTTAACATCGTACTAGAGCGCGACTTGTGTATAATTTCTCCAAGATCTTAAGTATGAATCTTCCATAAGTTAACACAATAACTATACTAACCTGGATATCAGATTACGATTTTTTTTAAATAAATAAATCCACAGACAATTAGGTGAATTTTACTTTATTTAGATGAAAGGTGGTTAAAATAGCACACATAATAGGCTCCATTTAACAATGCATATAGAAACTTTTTCTGGACTACAATGGAGGGATATTTCTAACAAAGTGCTCCATAAAAATTTACACACATTTTTTTAAAGCTATATAATCTTTACACTTTCAAACATACAATATATATATGCACACGCTAATTACACAGTAATAAAATAGCATGAAAAAGCCTAAAATATATAGATACTTTGAGAAATACATTCACAGGACCAAAATAAACAGGAAAACTTTGAACACACACAACTAAGCATCAAATACTCCAGTTACTTCAATGTATATGCCACTGCTACAAAGTCCATCTAGGATGTCTGGAATGATTTCCGGTTAAGTCACACCAGGTCGACGTAAGCTCCAACGTTGTTGCTAAAAAAGAAAAGATATTTATTAAAGTGTTATGTAGAAAAATATTTATAATGTAAAATTAAGTTATAATAATTCGTTATGTAATGTACTTAAAAAAATTTTTTAACTGTCAGTGAACAACATATTGCAAAAAATTAATAAAACCATTCGGACAATACATTAATACTTTCATACATTTTTACACCCAACTGAATGAAGAATAGTTAAAATGGATTATCAGTCCCATAGAGATAATGTATCAGTTTTGAAACACAAGGCTCGTTTAGTATATAAAAAATTACGATTCTAAAAGTTAAGATAATAAATCAAATTTTATCTTTGAAATAAATTACCAAATTTCCACCTCATCAAAATTTTAGCATTCTAGGCTGCATCCCACTTATCCAATTTAGAAACACAACTCTGGATAAAATTCTTATAAAATGAATGCATAAGTACGAAATATCAAGGAATGTTATATAACTTTTTTTTATTAAAACCTGCGAAATGAAAAGAAAATTCTCTAAAATTTATTATAGATAATATTTTCCCGATCTACTGAAGTTTACCAATTTAAAAAAAGTATTAAAATGTGAGTTTACAGACAACCATTGCTTGTTGCCCCTTAACTTTTTATGTAATCTATCTTTTGTTTCTAAATCCCAATCAAATCAAATCTTTATAAATGTTGCTTTTAACCCATTAACAGTGATTGGCAAGAAATTTTCAACACGAAAATGAGTTTCTTTTCAAGTTAATATAAAAAAAAAAAACACAAAACAAATGAAGACCATTGTACAAAACAATTTACGTGGGACAAGATA